>JAJFAS010000050.1:0-329835 GCA_021223625.1 Fusarium sp. HKF-74
CCTCTCTTCTGGGTTTTTCTTGGGGGACTCCCCTGGCAGCGCCCCCCCCGGGCCCTGAAGTGCCCCCCCCCCGGGCTCAAATAACACTTTTACTGCCTTCCCCCCCCCCCCCCCCCCCGAAAAAAGCCAACCTAAAGCCAGACGCAAGCCCCCCGGCCCCGTATCTACGAATCATTCCTCCACGCCCACATCTTCTCCCATCCACATTCATCCTCACAATCTCAACTCGCAATTCGCAACTCTCTCCTCTCCTTCTTCCTCTCTCCTAACAAACCAAGCAAAGCGTGTCGCGCCAGATGTCCTCCTCCTCATGTCCAGTCCGCATCGTCTGTCCGAAAATGCCGCACACGCCGTTCAGGTGAGCGAGCCAGAGCAATGTATCCGTAACGGTACCTGTTCCAGTTCTGCGCCTGTCCCTGAGGGCCTGCCAGATACTTCTGCGACAGTCCATGGCGCTGGTGCAGGCATAGCCATAGGCGTAGGCGCGGGCGCCGGACAAGATAGCAGTGTCGCTGGCCCTAATCATGATTATGATGATGTTGATGATACCCATCAAGGGCACCTTGACCAATCCCCCGCTGTCGCCCTCGCTGATGCTGTCGCTGCTGATCCCGCAGCCGACAACACTACTCCCACTCCCTCTTCCGTCTCTCCCTCCCTACCGCCACCCTCTGCAGACAAGGTGCCCAACAACGTGCCTGATTCTGTTCCTGATTCTGAATACGTGCCCCGTGGTGATGCCAATGCCAGGGACACTCCAGACCAGGTCGATACCCTCCCCATCGGCGCTGCTCTTGGCCCTGCCTCTGCCTCTACTGCCAGTAATAAGAAGGCCCGTGGCCCCGGTCCCCTACCGAGGCAGACCGGTCCTTCCCTGCTGACCCAAGCCTTGGCTTCCGCGAGAGGTATCACCAATGTCAAATCTCCCAAATCCTTCTCTCCTACATCTACTCCTCCTATAACTTCGCCCTCTCCCGCAACTCTTACAAATACATCTACTGCCGCTCGACAGTCTAACCTAGACAAGACCGTCCCATCTTCTGCGACTACCTCGACTCCAACTACTCCCACTGCGCAGTCCAGTCTTTACTCCTTGACAGGACCACCAACCGCACCAGCGAGCCTCGCTTCCCAACACGATCGCGATAGCGCCTCAAACCCCTTCGAATCTTCTTATCACAATGTTCCAGCTCAGCGCACCGCTCCTAGACCGTTAGCTAGAGCCACTTCCGAATCTATCAATATGGGAGCGTCTACTACTGTTACAACGATGACGTCGCTCGTCCCTCGGGAGGCGGCGAGCGTCCCATCGACCTTTAGCCATTCAACTCTTGCTACTACACTTCGAGGTGCTCTTGATCATCGTGAACCGATTGACATGCCCCGTGGCAAGGCATCGACATCTCTGGATCTCGATAGACAATCCGTTGACTATTACCAACCTGAAACTACAAGCTACACAGCGGCCCTTATTGACCGACCGGTCCCGCCCGATACTCGCCCAGGAAACAAGACACCACCTTTGGCGACGCGAAAGGAGGATGCGAAACCCGTTCCACAGAGGCCAGTACAGTGGGCAAAGATGCCGCCGCATTGGAGTGGCAATGGCGCTGAAAAAACCGAAAAGATTTGGTCCATTGGTTCTGTGGAAGGACAAGAAGAGGATGGCTTGGTTGAGAAGTCTGTGACTGAGGCGATGGCTGGCCTGGAGCATAATGCCCGTAGCCGCAAGTCTAGCTACAGCCTACGATTCTTCAAAGAAGGTCTACCACCAGAGGATAAGCCACGTCGCAAGGATACAAAACAAACTGCGAAAGAAAAATTGGCACCTCTTGAGGAAGACCATCAAAATGCCTTGCGCGAAGCTTCCCAACCGACAACCTCTGACAAAGAGCCGACAGCCATTCGCACTCGCCAGGAAGACCGAAAAGGTTCTTTTTTCACATCGGATTCGCTCGATGAGCAGCCTATTCTGAGCACATCTCCTAGCGAAGATTATTTTTCCATTCCAGTCAATGGCTCCATCAAATCCGAAGACAAAGCGTCGTTGCAAGTGCAGCAGCCAGTCTCCCAGGCCAAAGATGGAAACGAACAGGTGGAGTCGGCCAAAATTGTGGGGCCGATCTCGGTCGCCAATACCGAGGCCGCCCGTGAAGCCGAAATTGTGGAGTCGAGACGGGACTCGGCGGGCAGTGCTCATACTGATGTCGGATCTCGCGATGAAGGAGAAGCCGAAGAATCTGGGGAAGAAAAGATCTCATCTGCCGTCTTTTTGCCCCACCAAGAGCTTCAAGATCCTTGTGTAAGTGAACCACAGGACCGCATTGCGGCCCGTAGTATTCGCGTGCGGTCTCTATCGCAAAGTAATCAGCGCCCGTGGCTTGTGAAGGCCGATGAGCCAGAGTCAGAAGCCATCCATGAGAAGGATGAACCTCCTTATGGAATTTCCCGTCACCCTTCTCGTGAGAAGCTTACCTTGAAACGCGGTGACCTCATCCCTCAACAAGGTGAAGAGGGGGCCGTTATTGAAGAGGAAATCACAGTGACAACTGACTCTCATAAACAACCGCAAATCGTGAGCCAGTATGAAGACCATGTCCATGATCATCAGCATGACCCTCAAGAGCCTCTGGAGGCGATCGAGCTCATTCCGTATAAACATCAAGTTGGTGGACACACCACCCTCTGGAGATTCTCTCGAAGGGCTGTCTGTAAGCAACTCAACAATAGGGAAAATGAGTTTTACGAGACTATAGAGAGATATCATCGTGATCTGCTGCCTTTCCTTCCCCGGTACGTCTGATCGAATTGTGTTTAGCGACTCTTTGCGCCTGTATTATCGAGATCGTGCTGAAATGCTAACTTCTGACAGCTATATCGGTGTATTGAATGTCACCTTCCAAAAGCAGGCTCGCCGAAAGAGCACGTCCAAGAAAGACGAGGCGGCAGCAGCCGAGCGCAAGAAGGCACAGGAAAAGCTTGAGTCTAGTAGAAACGAACTAGAACAGAACGAGGGCCAGGATGCCATTAAAGTCGAGAAACCGACAGGCAGAGTTATTAGCCAGTCTCTCGCCAACAGCAACATTCCTGTCCCAACGGTCACTTTTGACGACAACAGGCACATCCTGCCCCGAAACCTTCTCCAGCCAATGCCTTTGCCAAGAGAATACCGACGACAAAGTATCTCAACTTCCACTGTATCCAATCCCTCCGTGCCATCCGGAACATCGAGCAGACCGCCCCTGGATGAGCGACCCAATAGTTGGGGCGCAACCATGGTTAACAAGAGGTTGAGAAACGAGGTTTTCAACGACGCTTTCCTGAAAGAACCTGTCAAGATTCATCGACATCGCCGACCACACCAGCGATCAATTCCACGTCCTACTTTGCAACGTCTCCTACGATCCACGAATTCCGACCCTGCGTTGATCAAAAGTAACTCCCCATTCATCAACGGCCACGATGAAGCAAACGACTATCCTCAGGAACGAAAGATTGCGCATAACTACTCACACAGTGATCTCGGACCTGGTATGGATGAATACGTTCAGTCTGAGCCTGAGCAGGCTCCCGAAGAAGTTAAAGATGTGACCGGAACAAGCGCTCCGGAGCCGGAAACTCTGAAGGAAAACCCTCTCACAGCGAAGAAGAAGCGCAGGTATTCTGCTGGTGGTCTTCGACGGAAACCTGAGGATGTTAGAGAATCCAGGGGAGACTTGAAGTACTTTGAGGAGGCCGATGACGCTGGGTATAAGGGAGACAACGAAGATAAGCCCAAGCGACACTCGAAGACACATTCTACGAATGGACACCATCATCATGACACAAATGGTGCCCACCATCACTCACAGTACCTGGAGCATCTACGCCCTGAAGATGAGTTTGCCATTGAATCTGCTGATCCCAACCCGGCCATGGAAGAGACCGCCCACGAGTTCACCAAGATCCCTAGGCCAGTCAACCCGAAAGAGGCAAAGACTCAAAAGGATCGAGTCGAATACTTCTTGCTTTTGGAGGACCTTACCTCAGGGATGAAGAGACCCTGTATGATGGACCTGAAGATGGGTACTCGACAGTATGGCGTCGAGGCTACTCCAAAGAAGCAGAAGTCGCAAACTGAAAAGTGTCGAAACACAACATCAGCTGAGCTAGGCGTTCGAATATGCGGGTTGCAAGTATGGAACGCTGCGAAGGAAACATATGACTTTCAGGATAAATACTATGGCCGCAAACTGAAAGCTGGAGACGAGTTCCAAGGCGCATTGCAAAAGTTTCTATTCAATGGTGTCGATCTGCATAGTATTCTGCGACATATTCCAGTTGTGCTCAAGAAGCTTGGGCAACTCGAGCAGATTGTGAGCAAGCTGAACGGTTACCGTTTCTACGCTGCGAGCTTGCTCATGTTTTACGACGGTGATACGTCCGAGGATGCGGACAACGAAACGATGTACGAGTCTACTACCGACTGTGCAACAGATACAGAGGAGACTTCGCGAAAGAAGACGAAGAACAAGAGGGAGATTGATTTCAAGATTGCGGATTTCGCCAACAGTGTCACGCCCTTTGATAAGATTGACGACAAGCCTTGCCCTCCACAGCACCCTGATCAACCTGATGGTGGCTTTCTCAAGGGCTTGCGTAGTCTGAGAAGATATTTCCTCCAGATTCAAAGGGACGTGAGACAGGAGCTGGGACTTGATCCTTATGGTAGATTCTCGTATCACACGGACTATGCCGGAGATCTTGATGCCGAGAACGGGATGGTCAGTCTTTAGATGACCTTAGATGAGGACGGTGGTGTACGTTTGAGACGAAGTGTCTGATACCCATTACTTCTTTTCACTTGGACGGTTTTGCAAATGGATTTTTGCTTTTGCTTTTGCTTTCGCTGGAGTTTGGTTTGTTTTTCTTGGCACTTTTACTTTTCTCTTTCATGGCCAACTTCTCTCCCACGGAGGGACCCTGGAGTTCACAGGAATTATCACCAAGGCGGTATGGAACTGGAACAAAACCCAAAGGGTAGAAGGAACAGGACTTATGTCTTATGACATGTTGAATTCAACTCAAAACATACCCTGCATCGGTTATGGCGCAACAGCAAACAGGAAAGGAGGGGGGCCGGAGCTGGAGTTTGAAAAGCCCATTTTTATTGTCGGCTCTTTGATTCACTTGGGCTGGAAGTGAGCGATGGATCGAGGAGGATGGAATGGCAGCAGCTCTGGCTTCGCTGCGGGAAGTGCTTGGTTTTGGATTTCTTGACGTGTAGTTTCGTTGGAGTTGGGGATGGGGAACGAAAACCAGAATGATGATGGTGTTTTTTTCGTTTGGCGATCTGCTTGTACCTTGACGGCAGTGAAACGCGCATATCCTGGAGGTTTCGGCAAGGTAGCTTTTAGACGTTAGAGAAAATGCAAGCTAAAAGGTCGTTGGTTCATAATCTGTATACTGAGGTCTGAAATCTTGGTCTCGTATCTAAACAAGTGAACACTTCTGCAAGACTACTAAAGTTAGCGTCGCAACTGGTTCCTGGGAGATAACTGTTAGCTAACAACAACCCTGTCCAACCTACCATTTGTGGTTGGATGCATCGTAAAATGCTACTATACATGCCGATTGTTCCTGTGACAGCTATATAATCTCTCCATAGTAATTCAGCGCATTCATCTGACCGTATTTCTCACCAGCAAACATGGGTTCCATTATATCGACGCTTAAATCAACAGCATCGGCCATATCAGCTGGTCTGAGGACTGTTCTGACGCTTCACAGGCAATTCTCATCTCTTCTTGAACGCGCGTCCTCAGAGCCAGGATTTCCCGTCCCAGAGCCCACAAAGTCATACTGGCTCGACGACCCGCCATTCCCAGCACTATGCGACATCCAAGATGACAAGCTTCCCTCCGAAGTAGACATTGTCGTCATCGGCAGCGGCATCACAGGCGCAGCCGTAACCAAATCTCTGCTAGAGCTGTCCAACTCTGGTCTAAGAGTTGTAGTCTGTGAAGCAAGACAGCTATGCAGCGGTGCAACGGGTAGAAATGGTGGACATATTAAGAGTGCGCCATATGATGAATTCGCCATGTTCAAGTCAAAATTGGGACCGGAGAATGCGAGGCGGATAGTGAGGTTTAAGAGAAGGCATTTGGAGATGATGAAGCAGCTGGGGAAGGGGATTGAAGTAGCTGAGGTCAGAGAGGTTGAGACGGTGGATGTTTATGTTGAGAGGGAGGATTTTGAGAAGGCGAAGAAGCAGGTTGAGGATATTAGGGAGTGGATGCCTGAGGAGAAGCATCGGGTTTGGGAGGCGGAGGAGGCGAGAAAGGAGGTGAGTTTTCTGTGGGTGAAATTATGAGTGAGGGACTAATGAGGACAGTTTGGTTTGAATGAGCTTGTTGTGGGAGCTGTGACTTATACGGCTGGTGCACTCTGGCCATATCGTCTCGTCACGAGTGTATGGAACGATTTACTCGGGAGATTCCCCGGGCTGAGTATCAACACTCATACACCCGTTGGGAAGGTATCTCATAACCCAGATGGATCATATACAGTTAAAACACCTCGTGGAATCATCAAGGCGAAGCATGTAATTCACACAACGAATGCTCACGCTGGACAACTCCTCCCTCCAGTAAGGGGCTGTGTCGTCGGTGCCATCGCACACATGAGCGCCCAACGACCTGGATCTTCATTCCCCCCAACCCAAGGAAACCGCTCATGGTCTGTAATTTACGGCCCAGGCTTCGACTACATAACCCAACGCCCAGATAGACCTGATGGAACAGCCGGTGATCTAATGGTAGGAGGAGGTTTCTTCCGCAGCAAGGACGACGGTCTGGATCAAGTTGGAATCTGGGACGATAGCAAGAACCACGCCCTTCCGCTAATGCACATCCGCGGCGTGATGCCTTCGGTTTATGAACCAAACTGGGGCACCGGGAGCAGTCTCATAAAAGCCTGGACTGGAATTTTAGGCTTCACAGGTGATTTGATGCCTCTGGTTGGTAAAGCCCCTGGGTCAAAGGGGTCAGGGGAGTGGATGGCTGCTGGGTTCTGTGGCGAGGGGATGGTGTATGCTTGGCTTTGCGGGACGGCGTTGGCGGTTATGGTACTTGGTAAGGAGGGGGAGAAGTTGGTAGAGGGTGTTGGGAGGCCGGGGGGACGGTTGGAGGAGTGGTTTCCGGGGGATCTGCTGGGGGTTGATAAGGAGAGGTTGAGGAGGGCTTATATTGCTAATGCGGCGGAGTTCTTTGAGTAGATGTTGAAGTATTGCACTGAAGCAATGATGATTTACTGGTTTAGCTGAGATGATGGTCTGTGATGTGGCGTAGTGTTAAGTGAAGAGTTGACGGGTGTCTGCCAGTGCAAGCTAAGGCTGCACGCATCACCACTTTCATCTCACGTGTGATTGACATACTTCACTTCTTATTAAATGTACATCTTCATTTATTAATTCAACCTCTTTTTTTCGTTTCCCTCTCTTCACCCTCACCTTCACTCTTTTCCAAGCGTTGCAACTCTGCCCTTTTTGACAACCAAACTGCAACAACTCCATTCCTCTTCATTCCAATGTCACTCCTCAACATGATGCCCCAAGAGCGCATCGACTCATGGCGTCAACGCGTTCCAAGCCGTATGGACCGCGACGATCCCTTCGAAGGAGACCACTTTGACGAACGTCCCCCCACACGCCTCGTACATCTCCCCCTGGTAATCTTCCTCTCTGCATTACTAACTATCTCGCAGACTTTTCGTGATGTTTCTCCTCCTGAAGCTAGGCCTTCTACGCGACTGGGCTTCTTCCGCGCTGCTACGCCTATGTTCGGGCGTAGTTCTACACCTTCTTCTCCTCGGCCTGCTTCAAGCATGATGCAACGACGTGCGGAGGGGAAGCGGAGGAGTTTGCTGAGCTTGCTTACTCGCAAGAGGAAGAGAAAGGAGCCGGAGGAGATTCCGAGGGATCCTGTCCGTTTGAACTTTTTGTTTGTTGGGAGTAAAGCAGCTGGTCAGACGTCTTTGCTATTGTGAGTTTCCAGAGGTTTGCGTTAAGGTATATGCTAATATCGGACAGTCGATCTCGTTATGGATACTTTCCTGATGTGAGTTAAGAACCAACTCAAGTGAGTTTATACTGATAATTGATAGTCAAGTGCTTTTTCTCGCCCTTTGTATGAGACCTACGTCAACGAGCGAATCTACCACAATCAGCCTGTGCGCATGGAGCTATAGGACACCTCTGGCGTACCAGACCTGAACGTCGTCGAGAAGTTGACCTACATCGAATGGGACGCCGTGTTTCTCTGCTTCGACATCTCGGATAAGATATCCATGTACACAATCATCCAATGGGTACGCTCAACATTCTACCTTTAACGATATAAGACTAATTGAGTAGTGGCATCACGCTTCAAGCCAGGGCTTCACCAAATCTGCAAGTTTTGCGCCACTGCTCTATCTCGTTGGCTTAAAAAAGGATCTGCGCGATCAGTGCTTTTTGGAAGATCATCAAACTGGTTCTGCGTTCTCGTCTTCTGGACTGTTGGCGTATCCGACTTGCTGCATCTGCTCATCAGAGGTAGATCTCCCAACCCCATTCAACACCATGGATTTTGTTCTAACCTTTTTAGGCAAACTGGCAGGCTAATCGAATTGGAGCACAAAAATACATCGAATGCTCGGCTGCGACTGGTGAAGGGATGAAGGAGGTCATCGATGACTCTGGAAGAGAGGCGATGAGAAGACTTGTTGGAGGGCAAGTGCCCGAGGATGAAGTTATCCCCAAGAAGAAACGACGTTTCTTCTGAAGTGTTTGAGTACTGGGATGTGGTTCAACTGTCAAGTGACAGTTGGACTTTTGCTTTCTTTGCTGAGGGAAGCTTGTGTTGAAGAGAATGTTGTAGTAAGGAATGCACAACTGGACTCAAGGGTTTTGGGCGGGAGTCATTTCTTTTTCAAAGCAGAGGCTAACTGTTATTCTGGCAAAGATGAGCTCTGGATTTACACTGGCTTATATGAAGATGAAGGGATGTAGTTCAGCAAAATTGAAACTTGAATGGTTGATCCAGGGTAGTTCATTTCAATGGTGTAAGTCAGTTCAGCAACTTCATGAGTTCAGTCCTTGCAGTAGTGTCGGCTGTAGGTTTTTTTCTGAGGTCATTTTGAACTTAGAGTGCTTGATATGGTCTTGCACATGGCCAGTTGCGTTTGGTGTGCCCGTATGCATTTCCACAAATAGATACCTCAGTCTATTTCATCAGATGAACGGTTGGGTCTGCGCTGCCAGTGGCACAAGTAAATTCCACTGTCAACTTTTTCACCTCAAAAAGTGCCAGTGCCAGTTGCACGACAAATAGAAAAAAGCGAAAACAAAGTCCGTTCATTCATTGAAGTTCCTACATTCTTCCACTTTTCATGGATTTTGTTTTGCTCTCTTGATTTAACGCCTACATGAGTTTGGACTCGACGCGAAAATACCTAAAAGGCCCACCTGTCAAGATCAACTTCAACCTCTCACTTCACCATACGAGCACGGGAACATCAATCTACCATCGAGAGCGCTCAACGCAAACATGGTGATGCTTATCGTCGCCGCAGGCGTAGGGCTTGCGATGGGCTCTCTTGCCGCGCCCCGACCGCTCGTGGCCTTTCTCTCCGCCATGTCCATCTACATCGTCACCCTTCTCATTGTATTCTCTGTAAGCCAAGTCCACCACCGAAACCCAACCTCACACTGACAAACCCAAGGCTCTTCATATCCGACTTGTTAGACGTCGCCGTAGAACAGTGAGTAGAGAACTGTCTTCCCTGAACCAGCGTCGCACTCCCTTCGATTACAGACTCTTTTGTATGGGTAGTGGTGGTCACACCAAGGAGATGCTTTTGGTAATTTTCCCCTGTCTCACGACGGTCTAGACCCAGCTCACGTTCCCTAGATGATGGATGATGGCTTCTGCAACTTTGAAGGTTTTCACCGACGGTATATAGTTTCTTCTGGAGATACCATGTCGCAGGATCATCTTGAAGATTACGAAGCAGACCTGAAGACACTGTGTGCTGCTGAGGGAACAAACCCAGGAGCATACGATGTCTTCACCGTCACTCGTGCGCGCCATGTTCACCAATCACTCCTGACTACCCCTTTCACGGCCTTTCTCAGCATGGTCAGCATCTTCCCGGCTCTGTTGACTCCTCCACCCAAGATTGATGGTGCGGAGCTCGCATACCCTTCCTGTATCTACTCCAACGGACCAGCGACTGGCTTCTTTGTCGGCCTGACAGTACATCTTCTCAAACTACTGGGCAAGATACCCGAGAATTCGATGCACTTCATCTATATTGAGTCTTGGGCACGTATCAGCACCTTGAGCCTCACGGGCAAACTCTTCTACTACACTGGCATCGCAGACGTTCTGGTACAGCACCAGGAAGTTGCTGATAAGTATGGGCTTAGAAACTGTGGTGAGATGGTCTTCAACGCTAGACGGCCTGATGTCTCATCGACAGATGATAAGATGATGGGTTGAGATCCCAATCCAAGAATCTCTTGGAATATGCGTTTCTGCTTTTTGATACATAGACAATAAAGGTTACATGGTTTGTGTACATGACGGGTATCATCCGCCCTCCCTGACATAATGCTATCAAGGTGATTTCTTGCCCTCCACGGCCTCAGCCTTTTCCTCTGGCTCTGCATCCTCTGCAATATCCTCCTCCGCCTCATCAAGACCAAAGTCTTCAATCTCCGAGTTGCGACTCGCCTCTTGTCGCTCCGTTTCCTTTCCAGCCCAGATCTTCCAGTTCTCAAACTCTCGGTCCTCGAGATGGTGCGATACATCAATGCGGGACTTGCCAAAGTAAGCACCCACGTGCTTGGCTTCCTCGAGGGCCACTCGCTTCTCGATCTCTTCTTCTTGACGTAGACGGTAGAATTCGCGGCGTGTGATATCGTATGCCTTTCGCTTCTCGAGTTTCTCGTTCTCCATCAACCATAATTGTCGTTGAACGACACTAGAACATGTTAGCTTGGTCCCCATCAGACCACCGGTTCAGAGAAACTTGCCATTCACCCGTTAAGGGAATATTAGGCTGTCTCAAACCCTTGCTCCAATCGCAGTGCTGGTAATCCTTTCCGTCCGACTCAAGAATAACACGAGGTCTCGCCAACTCCCAAGGATGATCTCGATAGAACGTTGCCCGCAGCCTATCCTCAATGTACACTATCTCTTGAGGTCGATAGAGGTTCTTTGGCTTTGTCACTCTGGATTTCGGGCCCCTTATACGGGGGGTGACGTTTCGAACGAGTGTCTCGGCCGGAGGGACGGATTGCATGATGTTGTACCATGGCGGCGTGGGGATGGATTTGCCGCCGAGGACGGTGTGGTTGAGCTCTTCAGTGACTGTTTGTAGGACCCTTGCGGGTCGGATCTGTCTGCCTCCCATGGTCTATTCTGCGGCGGTGTCAGTAGAGCTTCAATTGGGTATGGCGATGTTAATGGAGGCGGCCTTACGGTATCAATTGACGCTCTGATTGGGAGTAATGCCACGCAGGACCTGGCTTGAGCCGCAATGTCGTGGTGGTGAGTGGAAATTTTGGAGATGCATCGGTAAATCTTAACGCCGGGGTGATGTTGACAATAAAAGGTCGGACACTATTAGGATAGAATTGTAAGTTGATACTCAAATATCACTTTCAGACAGAACATACAGCATTATTTACGTTGATTTATAATAGATTAAGATATGGTACTATTCGAAATTAATTAATTATTTTGTACACTCATAAAGTCTCTCACCTTTCTTTGCTTATCTCTTACATCTTATACCATACAGTGCCGCTTTTATTTTCACCCTTCATCTGGGGTATCTCCCCATAGCTCAGCGCGAATGACAGTGCAGCAAAAAACCATCTCGAAAAAGGTCCCACTCACAAGAACAAGCCTCCCGTCTCAACTTCCGCTGGCATTAGCTCTTCCTGAGAGAGATTGCCGATCTGATTTCTTTCTCAGCGCCATTTCCCGTGTTCAACCTACAGTTCGAGACAAAATATCGCTCCGGCTACGAATCAGAAGTCGCAGCATCATGAGGAGGAGCTCATGAAAGTCTCTAGTCGATTAGACGGCTCCCTCTGTGCGGTGCTTTCGAACCGACCGTCGGCCAGTTTTGGGGTTACTACCACAAGGAGAAGTCTCTGCACTGTGAGAGAGGCTGGAAAAGAGACGCAGAGAAGAAGATTGAACTCGAGATCCCCGTCCTCTTGTTCAAAGAGCTCGTTATGGCTCCTCTCGACCTTTTCACCCGCTACCGAGGCTCGACGTGCCTTGCCTTGCCGTCGCTCCCGACCTGTCCTGAACAATTATAGCACCGCTTCCGCTGCCGCCGCACCGATACCTCCGATAAATCAGCGATTCCATACTCAGTATGGTCACGACCCTCGACACCTCATGGCTCTTGTACCACAGGAAGATGCGGGAACTGTTGAAGAGCACCTGGAGTACTATCGGGATCCATACCGAAGGGGTTATGCCTCCGCAGACGGCCAAAAAGTACAAGTTTCGGAAAACAAAAGGGATGTTGAATATCCGACGGAGGATGAGACCTTCAAGGCTGATGACGAGACGAAAAAGTTGATCGCAAAATTATGCAAAGCCATATCGTACAAGCTCCGCCACCCATACCGAGCAACCCTCGACCCTATATACGACCTGTACCTTCAGCTTCCAGAACCAAGAATGTTGTATCTCACCTGGCCATGGCGGAACAGGCTATTGAAGATTATGGGGTTACCTCCGAAGCGAAACTCAGAGTCGATGCTGCGTTACTTTGCGCTGATCTCTGATGTCAAAACCGCAGGATTGACGTTACGACGGACGCATTGGAACTATGCCTTGGCTTTTGCAACGAAGTATACAGCTCGCGTAACAACGACCGAGATGGATACTGCGCTGAGGTTGTGGCAAGAGATGGAGCGATCACCCGATGTCAAAGGAAACGAAGTTACGTTCAACATTCTTTTCGATGCTGCCTCAAAAACCGGAAATTTTGCTCTCGCGGACATGATTTACAACGAGATGGAAAGCCGAGGTTATCAGTACAACCGATACCATCACGTAAGTCTGATACACTATTTCGGACTCAAGCTGGACTCGAATGGGATTCGGGCGGCCTACAAAGACATGGTTGAGGCCAGTGAGATGATCGACACTGTTGTGCTCAATTGTGTAATATCGGGCCTGTTGCGATGTGGTGAGGAGTCAGCGGCTGAGTTGACATATGAGAGGATGAAGTCCGGTCACGAAATGGCGCCCAATATCCCGGATAGGGACTACGGGATGGGCCGGGTCATTACTAAGGTGTTGATGATGTTTACGAGAATTGGAAAGAAGCATCCCGAACTTCAACAGCCGTTGCAGAAGCAAATGCAGCTCTCGCCAAACCTTCACACATACAAGCTTTTCGTCGAACATTACTCGGTCAAAGTCGGAGACTTGGCCAAGGTGGCACAGTTTCTTGATGAGATGAAGTTCCTCAGGATTCCCATCCACGCGACGATCTTCTTGTCCTTATTCAAAGGATTCTACTCCCATGGTGGCTTTACTGGCTCTGAATGGAGTGAGCAGCGACTAGAAGGAGTGTTGAAGGCAATGTACCAAGCGCGAGACGAAAGCATAAGAGGGTTTACCATCGACAGGTGGTTGGTCATCTGGGCCTTGCGAGCTGCCAAGAAGTGCGGCTCAAATGAGACCGTTATCGAAGTGTATGATCAGATGGAGAAGCGCTGGGACATTCCGCTGGACCGACAGCCATTCATTGAGTCCATACTTCAGACCATTCTTGACGGTGCAGACATGAAATCGTCGACAGGTCAATGGGAAGGCCCGTCGTATCGAAGATATAAAAAAGATGGAACGAGATTATGATGTAACAGTAGATTTTGTACTACCATGTACTTTAACTTAGAATAATACCCCGGGGCTCTAGAGTTCTGTATATAAAGATCCGGTTGGCTGGGAACTGCATAGCTGGCGATTGTCATAATCGCATTTTCACGTATGGTTCGATATAGCTGATAGTCGAACAAATGAAATTTCGAATCAAGAGTCGAGAATGACTGATGTCTATTTCGGATATTTACACCACATTCCACCTCGAGGCTTCCCAGTCTTTCAACACAACAGCAAATCCAATCCGCAGGCGAGTAATTTACTGGGGCTTGTAGGTCTGGTAGACTACGCAGCTCGTTAGCATCGTGAGTCGGAGAACATCGGGACGGAGGAAACCACGCACCAGCAATGCCGAAGGGAGCGAAGAAGCCGGTGGCCATGAAGGTCCAGTATCCAAGGCCGAACCACTTGCTTCGGGGGTTGAAGGGAATGTTGCTGTAGGCGCCCTCGGGGTAGTGGTAAGGCGAGGACATGCGGGCGCGGGTGGTCTGGAAACCTCGCTTGGTGACCAGAGAGGTCGTGGTACGGGCGGCGGCGCGGGAGAGCATCTGCGGAGGGGGTCAATTCGGTTCGCGAGAGCTGGGAGGGGAGTTGTGAGCTGGTCAATGGCTCGGGGGTCGACGTACCTTGACGGTGAGGAGTGGAGAGTGCGAGATGGAAGCTTGCGGATGTGTCAGTGATGATAGCATCCGAGGTCAGAGATGGTGGTCTGAGGTTTGGAGAGCAAAACGCTAGTAGGTCACGTGGGGAGGTACTTTGTACTTTGCTGACATGGAATCTCCAATCGGCCGTGATTGGATGGTAACTTTGGTGACGTCGGTTTTAACCGCAGGGGAGACTCGGCAAGTAAAGATGATACCCTTAACTGTGTGCATTTCTTTAACATATTACATGAACTATCCGCCTAATGTAGAAGAGTAAATACTCTGCGGTCACTGAGATAACGTAAATCTAGTTGTATTTCCAAACAAACAGATCTGGGCTTAGTTTCTGTCCACTTCACTTACCTTAGCTATTCCCGGTCGCTGTAGACATTCACCGCCCTCAGCTTGTCCAGGGGGATTTTTTTTCTGCCGCAAGCAACCCACTTCCCATCAACCAACTTTTTTTAATCGCCTAGGCCCGTGTACCACGAACTGGGACGATCGATCGATTCCTCGCTCGTGTTGTACTGGACGACAAGCTCACGCCTATTTTTTTCGACGAAGCTTTTTCTGCCTGCCTTGCGTACACGAAAAGGCAACATTTTCAATTTTCACATACCAAATTTCTCCTCGAAGTAACTAGAACGCGACTCGAATCAGCCACCCGATCTCGATCACTTTTTTCCTGCAGCTAGCGATCGGCTTCCGATCGCGGTAAAACACCGCCCAGCATGGATGAGATGTTTGATGTGTTCGAGGGCAAGGTGGACGCCCCGAGCGCGAGCGAAGATGAGAACGTGCCGAATCGCAAGGGTGACACGAAAAAGAGAAAGGCAAACGCGATAAACGGCGAGAACGGCGATGCTGTGGTGAAAACTGAGGACGTTGATATGGACGCCAAGACCGAGTCTTCAAAAGACGGAGATGGTTCTTCTGACGACGAAGAGTCTTCGGAGAGCGCTAGTCAGCAGGAGTCCAAGCGGAGGAAGAAGGAGGATGGTGTTGGTCCTGTCATGACAGATACCTTCCAGACGGCCGAGTCGAGAGAAGTCGCTGGCGCAGCTACTTTCACAGAGCAGGATTCATCGCTTGTTTTGTCGCACAACATTCAACATCAGGTTGCCCTGCCTCCGGATCTAGACTACGAATACGTTCCCCTTTCCGAGCACAAGGCCCCCGAGCAACCCGCGCGAACATGGAACTTCAAGCTCGATCCTTTCCAGAGTCTTTCCGTGGCGTCTATCGAGAGAGACGAGAGTGTTCTTGTTTCCGCGCACACTTCTGCTGGAAAGACTGTTGTGGCTGAATATGCTGTCGCTCAGTGCTTGAAGCGCAACCAAAGAGTCATCTACACAAGTCCCATCAAGGCTCTAAGTAACCAAAAGTACCGAGATTTCGAGGCCATCTTTGGAGATGTTGGTCTCATGACTGGTGATGTTACCATCAACCCTACAGCAAGTTGTCTTGTCATGACGACTGAGATTTTGCGATCTATGTTGTATCGCGGTTCTGAGATTATGCGAGAAGTCGCCTGGGTTGTGTTTGATGAGATTCATTACATGAGAGACAAGATAAGAGGTGTTGTTTGGGAAGAGACCATCATCATGCTTCCCGACAAGGTCCGATACGTCTTCCTCTCTGCCACCATTCCCAACGCTTTCCAATTCGCCGAGTGGATTGCCAAGATCCATCATCAAGCTTGTCACGTTGTGTACACCGATTTCCGACCTACTCCCCTACAGAACTACTTCTTCCCCTGTGGTGGCACTGGCGCTCGTCTCATCGTTGACGAGAAGAGCAACTTCAATGAACAGAATTTCAACAAGGTCATGCAAGAGGTTGAGGAAAAGAAGGGCGCTGACCCCAATGATCCTAATGCTCGCCAGAAAGGAAGGGGCAAGAACAAGAAGACCGACAAGGGTGGCGCTGACAGTGGCTCGGATATCTCCAAGATTATTCGAATGACTATCAAGAGGAAGTTCAACCCCGTCATTGTTTTCAACTTTAGCAAGCGAGAGTGTGAGAACCTGGCCATGAACATTTCATCACTTAGCTTCAACGACGATTCTGAGAAGGCCATGGTTCGCAAGGTTTTCAACAGCGCTATCGAGAGTTTGTCAGAGGGAGACCGAGAGCTTCCTCAGATCATCAACTTGTTGCCTCTTTTGGAGCGAGGTATCGGTGTCCATCACTCTGGTCTGCTGCCCATCCTCAAGGAGACTATCGAGATTCTTTTCCAGGAGTCTCTCATCAAGGTTCTTTTCGCAACTGAGACCTTCTCCATTGGTCTCAACATGCCTGCCAAGACTGTTGTTTTCACCCAAGTTACCAAGTGGGATGGTGTCAAGAGACGCCCTCTCACTTCATCCGAGTACATTCAGATGGCTGGACGTGCTGGTCGTCGTGGTCTTGATGCTCGAGGTATTGTCATCATGATGATTGACGACAAGCTCGAACCCGACACCGCCAAGGAGATTGTCACCGGCCACCAAGATCGACTCAACTCTGCTTTCTACCTCGGCTACAACATGATTCTCAACCTTCTTCGTATCGAAGCCATCTCTCCCGAATTCATGCTGGAGCGATGCTTCCATCAATTCCAGAACGCGGCTAGCGTCCCCTCCCTGGAGAAGGAGTTGATGTCGTTACAACAGGAGCGCGACAACACCAGCATCGCCGACGAGTCCACGGTCAAGGACTACTACCAGATTCGACAGCAGCTTAGTGCTTATACTAGGGATATGCGCACTGTTATCCAGCACCCCAACTACAGTCTTTCTTACCTGCAGCCAGGCCGCTTGGTGCAGATCTACAACCCCAAGGACGAGAACGAGACTATTGCTGGAACCGGAACCGACTTTGGCTGGGGTGTTATCGTCAACCAAACCCCTCGCCGCGCGCCAAAGATGGGTGAACCAGATTATGCCCCCCAGGAATCCCATGTCATTGACGTGCTTCTTCCCATCTCCCGATCGAGCGCGGATTTCTATCCTACTCAGCCTGTGGAAGATGCCCCTATGCCCGTTGGCCTCAAACCTTTTGGCGATGACGACGACGACGTCAAGTTCGCTGTTGTCCCTTGTCTTCTAACCTGCATCAAGGCTATCAGTCAAATTAGGCTTTTCCTGCCCAAGGAAGGCCTCAGAAATGATTCAGAAAAGGAGACGCTCACAAAGTCTTTGATGGAGGTCAAGCGTCGCTTTCCCGACGGTCTGCCTGTTCTGGACCCCATCGAGAACATGGAAATCACCGACGACTCGTTCAAAAAGCTCCTTCGCAAGATCGAAGTCCTCGAGTCCCGACTTTTGGCTAACCCTCTTCACCTCTCGCCTCTTCTTCCTGCTCTCTGGGACCAGTACCACGCCAAGGTCAAGCTCACCGAGAAGGTCAAGGAGACCAAGAAGGCCATCGCCAAGGCGTACAGCATCGCCCAGATGGACGAACTCAAGTCTCGCAAGCGTGTGCTGCGACGTCTCGGCTTTATTAACGATTCCGAAGTCGTCCAGCTAAAGGCTCGCGTTGCCTGTGAGATTTCCTCCACTGAAGGCCACGAGCTGCTTCTCTCCGAGTTGCTCTTCGACAGATTCTTCAACGAGCTCACTCCTGAGATGTGCGCTGCCGTCATGAGTTGCTTTATCTTTGATGAGAGGATTGAAACAACACAGCTCAAGGAAGAGTTGGACAAACCTTACCGTGAGATCAAGGCCAAGGCTCGCATCATTGCCAAGGTCAGCCAGGAATGCAAGCTTGAGGTCAACGAGGAGGAATACATCCAGAAGCTCAAGTGGCAGCTAATGGAGACGGTCTACGCATGGGCCCAAGGACGTCCTTTCATTGAGATTTGGTAAGTCATCCTTCTATCCCGCTACAGCAAAATTACTAACACAATCCAGCAAAATGACAAAGGTCTACGAAGGCTCTCTGATCCGTCTCTTCCGTCGCTTGGAAGAGCTGCTTCGCCAGATGGGCCAGGCCGCCAAGGTCATGGGCAACGACGATCTAACGAAGAAGTTTGAGGAGAGTTTATCCAAGATCCGCAGAGATATTGTGGCCGCGCAGAGCTTGTACCTATAAAACGGGGGAAATATCATGTAATGTGCATTTTTTCTATATGTTTCACCGGCTTGGGAGTCTGGCGTGTTGGGGTGGAAAAAAAGAGTTGTAGTATACCTTGAGCTCGAGGGATTAGGAATAAACCTATGCTAACCTTGGTCAAAGTGATATCTAAATTAATAGAGCTGTTTGGAGGCTACGAGAAATCAGCATGGGGGCTTAGATACAGAAATTGCAACGCTTGCTGCTATGCATACTCAAGCTTCGGTTGAGTTTGAGAGGAATCTCGGAACCTACCAGAACTCATACCAGTTGTTAAGTGCCGATAAAGACTTGGGACTGAAGAACGAGATGCATTAATTTGATCGCTTCCGTGTATTCCGTCTGTTTCTCCTGCTCTTAAGAACAGTGCATTTAATACATGTAAAGCCTTAACGCCATCCCTCCGCTGTAATCCATGCTTTGGCATGACAACGCCCAAAGTCAGCGCCTGAACACTCGATATCCCCAAGCCAAACATAATAACACCGTTGAAGCACTGAGTACCATCCGGAGCGTTTCAAGGCTCTACTAAGGCCGGTCTCCAGACAGCTCCATGATGAAACCAATAAAAAGACTAAAGACAACACCAAAGCCAACGAATATCTGCCATCTCTTACTCCAGATACCCTCCTGGCGCATTAGCCATGCCAGGCTTCCCAGTGGGAAGAAGAATCCGACTATCATGGCTTTGATTAGTATTTCGAGTACAGAAGCCATGCCGGAGTTTTCGTCCTCGAGTGGATTGGACCCGGAGGGGATGCCTCCGGCGTTGTTGTCGATCCATGCGTCTTCCATGTTCCGCAGGGTGTCAGGTGATGGCATAGCGTCTGGTGTGAAGCGTGCTGTATGGATTGACGTAAATTGTGTTCTCAGTGTTGCAATTTCTGAAGGTGAAAAGCCAGACTGCAGCAATCGATCAAATCCCCGTGGTCGCGGCCTCGTCGAAGTCGCAGGTTTCGAACCATCACCAGTTACTTCCTTCGGCGGCTTAAGCGCCTCCTCCTCTTCCTTTTTCAACTCTTCGTTTGACAACTCATCACCAACGGAGCAATTAACATAGACCCGCGCCACATTCGCACCCTCAACAGCCTTTCCCTTGCCCTTCGGATCATCATTGGTGCGCGGCGGCGCAGGATGTGATTTGAGGACTGAGCTGAGCGCTGAGGCATCGGGGAGGATATGACCTTGTTGGATGAGGCGTAGGCGACTTTTGGATGATAGTCGTGTGCGGAGGAGGTGTTTGAGAGCGAGGACGGTTGTTGTTTGGGGTGAGGGGATGTCGAGTTCGAGATCTGGGAAGGATGTTGTGAAGCGGATTGTGAGATGGAGGGGAGGGGGGAGAGGGTGAGATGATGAGGCTTGGGAGGTCATGATGATGGCATTGTTTGGGAGTTAGTGATGAGATTGTTAGATGGTCTCAATGACGGATTGAGTGGGAGTAAAGTTGTGAGATGATACAATTGGATGTGTGTAACATGTAGCAAATAAAGCTGAAGTTGAGTGAAGTGAAGCTGGGTGGTACTGGTACGTGACCTCCACTTGCCGACCTTCTAGAAGGATTGTTACAGGGCTGAGCTGCTGAGGCAGAAGCCATATGCTGAAGTTTGGGTCTTACTTCCCCAGGCCATTACTATTTAAAGCCGATCGATACTAAATTTATATGGAAATCGCACGTTTTATATCTTCTACATCTTTCTAAGCATACCCGAGTACTAATTTACTTGATCTCATGCTCCAGGAACAGGAATGGAAGACAGGGGTATGTAACTGCGGCCCCGCTGCAAGGGTTCCTGAGCCTCTAAAAAGTCTTCTGACCGCCCGGCAGAAACCACCCCAAACAACCGTCATCATCCTTGATTTGTTTTTTACGTCGATCAACAACACGCTCGTTGGAACCTTTTCCACATCACGACGTTTCCTATTTCCCTAAATTCCTCGATAGGGCGATGGTATTGAAAGTATGCCACGCCTGCGAGGGACCAGATATTTAACCTGCTTTTATTGCGGGAAGAGGTCCAATACGAAATACGACGGCATCACACGCCAGTTCCTATGCCTATCATGCGATGCGACAAACTATCTCGATGAAGTAAGAACGTCGTTTACACACTGTGACGTAGTCGCTAATGAAGATTAGAATGGAGAGATTACGGATCCTCCAGTAGCCACCGAGCGTGAAGCTCCCGCAACCCAATACGCTGTTCCTCGACATTCACCTCCGTCATCGCCAAAAGATAGCATCTTTTGCGCAACATGTCTGAAGAACCAGCGGTTATTTACGTCATCTCTGGCGCAGTATCTTCCCGACGATACGAACCACCCCGATTACCCCGAACTCGAGCGAAATTACTACAGATTCCGAAAGGGATTGGAGGAGCGATATCCCCAAGTTTGTGACGAATGCGCCGAGAGGGTTGATGGTCAGATTCGACGGGCGGGATATACGGCCAAGACGGACCATCTTCGACGGATGATGGAAAAGAGCAGAGGAAGGAAGATTTCACCTGAAAAGAAGGGCGCTCTGGACTGGGTTGATAGCCTAGGCAAGGGGCTTTGGTGGGGAGGATTGGCGATGCAGATTCTATGGCATCTCAGAGCAATCACTCTTGCGCTGGAACATCAAGATGTGGGAATGTACGATCCGGACGACAGGAGCTGGTCGACGCTGGCTGTGAAGGGTCTGGGCTTGGCTGTGGCACTTCTTCCTCCAGCGGATACACTCATCAACAGCGCGGTTGCTGCGGGTATACTGTCAGCATGGTGGAATCCTCAGTTTGTACAAGTCAGCCGAGGCTTCGCAAGACATCTCCTGGGTTTCACGCAATGGTATGCATTTCAGGGGCTGATCGTCTTCTTCCGCATCCTATTCCGCCGTGTGCTTGAGATGGACGGAGGACAGGCTCAATCGCGGAACGCCCAACTGAGCGCGCACTTGGTTATGTCAGTTGTTATGGTCATGGTAAGTTTCCCGAGGAAGATACATCTTCAGAGTTCGTACTAATCTGTTCAGATATATTCTGCCGCAAAAAGGTCTATCAAAGTCGACACTACACCCCTTTTTGGCACCTCAAACACAACCTTTTCGCCACCGAAGCAACCTAAGATTACTCGGCAAAAGAGAGAGGAACCAAAGACCTTCTCAGAGTTGTTGAATGAAGCTTTAGACTCTCCTACGGCAACACCTCAGCCGGATCGGTTCAATCCGTCACCTATTAGAACATTTTCACCACAACCACTACCCCCTGGGAATTCCTATAGAGCCCCAGGAAGCGCTCGTACCCAATTCAATGCTCTCAACATCACGCCTCGAAAGACACAAGACCTTGGATATTCGGACGAGATGGATTGGACACCGACAGAATCTCAGACTCAATCTCAGTCGCCATACCGAGCTTTCCAAAACACGCCCTCCTCTAATGGACCCCGAAAGTCGTTCGGGGAGGCACCCGTGAGCGCCGAAACAAGCCCGTTTTGGTACAAGGTCCCTCCCGCGCCGACGAACCCATCCCAGCGGATACGAAACCCTCCTAACGCGCCGATTATCAGAACCAAGCCGGCACAGCAGGAGAGTATTTTCTTCCGAGGCGCGGCTAAAAAGAAGGACGAGAACGAAGATGACGAACGTGAAGTTTCGTTCAAGCCGCCCAGATTCTTTGCGCCTGAACGCAGTAATGACGAGGCTAATGGGTTGGCTGACCTCTTGAGTCAGAGCTTCACGTTGGGAAAGGAACAAAGCCATCCTGATGAATATCCAGGAGGCTCCACACACAGAAGGGGTTCAGAAACTCGCATGTCTACTGGTACACCTCAGTTGGACAACCTTGGTGTTGAATTCACCGCTCTGGCTGTGATGCTAGTTCTCTGGGGTCTCACTGTAGCAGTTTCCATGCCTTTCGGGCGAGAAGTCCAGCTCGCATTGTTATCGGCAATCGGAATCATTGCGTTGCGAGAGACAGGCGAAACGAGCCGACAAACAAGACTCCCTACCACAGCGACATACATCAGCTCTGCGCTGAATGTAGTCGAGCTGGCAGCGGTCTGCTGGCTTGCACTAGAGGTTTTTCATGAGAACGAAGGCGCTGGAAAGTACGGGATTGGGCTATTGACGGCAATGCTTGGGCATCAGGTTTGGAGTACTATGAATTGAGTTTTATGCATAGATAGAGAGGGCGGGTTATGTTGCTTGGGAATATCATGTGTGGCGTTGGATGAGAAACGAAGTATTTTATGAACATGGTGGCTGGTTGGAATAAGATACCAGATGAGGCATACTGAGATATCAATGAGATTATTAACACGCAATGTTGTTTGTGACATATGATAATGTAGTTTGGTTGATATGCAGTATGACCTGTATTCTGATTCCTCTTCTGGGATGTTTGTTCAACACTATCTTATTTGCTATTCCTCCTGACCTAACCCTCAAAAGGGGTCTCATAAGGCCTCTCAGCCTGTGGTGTGATGCGAGCAAGATGACGTCGCTGACCAGAGTGCCAGTCAAGAATAGCAGTATGCTGAACCGATCTGTTATCCCAAACAACAACAGTCTTTTCCTGCCATCTCACACGGGCGTGAAAGTCAGCGCCCCAAGCGATGTGCTCATACAAGAAGTTGAGAATAGCATCAGACTCTTCCTTCTTGAGACCGACAATGCTTCGCGTAACTGTTGGCTGTTAGCTGGTTTTTTGGTCTTGCGTGAATGAACTTACACTGAGGATTAACATAGAGCGACTTCTCCCCGGTAACAGGGTGTGTTCGAACAATAGGATGCTCATTAACAACCGGTTCACGTCTCTTGATACTCCCCTTCTTCACACTAGCATTAACCTGCTCAATCCCAGAATGCGTCGCCTTAAGTCCATGCAACAACTTCTGAAACGTCGGCGACAACCTATTATACGCTTCAACGGTATTCGCAAAGAGGGTATCACCGCCAGTATCAGGGTTATCAAGGACATAAAGAAACGTCGTTCCAGGCGGCTGCTGCTCATACGAAACATCAGAATGCCACGCCACAGAGCTAACACGCGTCTTGAAGAACTCCTCGTATGACTTGTCACCCGCGCTTCTATGCACGAGATGAACCTCCGGGTGGCCCTCTGGCGATCCGGACGTGGGGTGGATGTGATGACGGCCGAAGTAACCGCCGAACTTGAGGGCTTCGGAGATGGGCAGGTCGGCGAAGTCTTGGTTGCGGAAGGCGACGACTTTGCGCTCTGCGACGTAGCGGGCTAGTTCGTCTTTGCCGGCGTCGGAGAGGGTGCTCAGTTGGATGCCGTCTATCTCAGTGCCGATCGTGGGTGTGAGGTGGGAGATCTTTGTGGTGGGCTTGAGGAGGTTGGGGAATGTTGGGTCTGCGTCTTTGCCGTGCTCGTAGTGTTCGAAGGGTACGAGGGGAGGGTAGACTTGGTCTTTGTTCCATGTTGGGAGATAGTTTGGGTACTGAGATGTTGGTGTTAGTGGGCGGGAGTATATGAGAGAGGGTATGATATACCTTTGCTGCAGCGTGGCCGTCGATGCCTTTCTCTTCGGCTTCACGACGGTATACGACGGGGGCAAATTCCTTGTATACGCCCTCGACATGACCGGGGTAAAGCTTTACTTTCTGAGCATCGACTGCAGGAGCCTGAGTCTCAACAGCTGAGGGAGCCATCTTGAATGAGTATTATCAGATATTGTATAAGTCTTTGATACGGGATTAACGTCAAATGCGTAGTTCACCTGGAACTCAACGGCCTTTATATACCCTCACTCCCCATCTGACAAATCCCATTCCCATCATACTCGTAACGCGGGGAAGTATGCATCCGCATACTCGGCAATGACGAACAGTGAGTATCAAACATTGTCATCATCGCGCAAACATCGCCTCTATTGCGTTGATCAACGAGACGCGAATCAAATCGCGCAACGGCCGAGAAGGACGGAGAGCGTAACATTGAAATGTAGAGTGACTTGGCGATCTGTGAGTATTTATCACGGCGTTATAGCATGGTATTGCGTAATGTCGGATCTCGTTGTTGAAGGCTTGAGGGTGGTGGTGAGTTGGCGCAATTCCTGGGGATTGGTCACGCAATATGGCTATCACTCGGGGTTATCGAGACGAATTATCGCTGTCTCGGATATCGGCCATAACTCTTTACAAGTCCAAAATGTCTGGGGAGTAGGTTTTGGAGGTGTCGCCATTATATGTGGCTCAAAATCTAAGAGTTGCAGTTTTCTCAAATACCTCTATCGTCGGGAAATGACTATATAATAGTTGACCCCAGCAACTCCATATCAACTATCGCCCAAACTCCCCGTGACACTTTCAACTACCGAAACATGCCAAGTCCGAAGATTTCTCCATAAAGAGGCCTAACCATTATCGTTTCACGGCCTCTCGGTCGGATCTCTCAGCGATTGGTCCCTATCGCGAGCACGTCATGCCTCTATTCTCATGAGATAGGACAAACCTCAGAACTCGACCATGGCTAGTTCCAAAGCACCCCATATCTTGTACCAATTGTAAGCTTAAATCTCTTGACTTATCGAGAGGTCTTTATTGGTTCTTTGGTTGTGGCTAATGGTCTAGATCGAACCCCCAGGTTTAACAGAAGCTATTGTAGCTTGATCGATTATCCATGTTGGCTCAGAATCCCAGCGTCGTAGTTATCCTGGAGGCGTCGATTAACCCTGAATCGGCTGGTCATGCCCAGAAAACACTCGTTCGCCGAGCCCTGAGGTGATTTTCGTAGTCCATCGCGACATTGATAACCCCCGTGTCTTCTCAGAGGCATCCCAAGAAACATGGGGGCAAATACTGTAAAATTTTAGATCAATGCTTAAATGATTTAGTCTCGGTAGGGGAAATGCCAGCTTTTATAAGTCCAGCACTGCACCACACAACATCACATCATGTTCGACATCTCCGCGGCCCTTCCTCTTATTCTCTTTCTCCGAGGACTTATTTTCTTTCAGTTGGCCTAGTTCTCTCAACTTTTACTAGTGTTTCTCACTAAGATCCAAAATGGCTGCGGTTGGAGACTCCAAAGGGGTCATTGGCAAGACTGAATCCGAGGACCGTCGTTTTGACAGCGGTGATGAGACTGCCGATTCATCACTTGAGCATCCTTTCTCAGATCCAGAGGTTGCGGATCGTTGGAGGAAGGTGTATGAGAATGCTCAGTATGAGAATCGACATCGTTTTGATCCGAGTTTTACTTGGACGGCTCAAGAAGAAAAGAAGCTGGTTAGAAAGGTACATTACTCTTCTGCAAGAGAGCTACATCAAAGGCATTAACTAACATGTACTTGTCTCTAGATTGACTTCCGCATCTGCCTTTGGGCATGGGTCATGTTCCTCTCCCTAGACTTCCACCGCCGAAACATCAACCGTGCTATTTCCGACAACATGGTAAGTTAAATTCTCCGATGCATCTGGGGTAAAAACTTGACTAATAGTTTCTTCTAGTTGCCGGAAGTAGGCATGAACACTAACGATTTCAACTACGGCCAGACTGTAGGTCTACCCCTGCTCGGCTCGGCACTTCCACTGACCATTTAGATCTTCCTTGTGTCCTTCCTCTCAGCCGAACTTCCCAGTGGCTTGATTAGCAAGAAACTCGGTGCTGATAGATGGATTCCGTTTCTCATCTGCAGCTGGTCCCTTGTTGCAGGTTCTCAAGCTGCGCTACATAGTAGGGGTGCTTACTTTGCTATCAAGGCACTTCTGGGTCTTTTGATGGGTGGATTCATTCCGTATGTCGTCTACATCATGAAATGAGAACAGTTACTGACAAAAATAGCGATATTGTTCTTTGGCTTACTTACTTCTACAAGTCCAATGAACTGCCCATCAGATTGGCTTTCTTCTGGACTGCCCTAAGCACTAGCAACATTTTGGGCTCTCTTCTTGCAGCTGGTATCCTTCAAATGCGAGGCGTCCTCGGGTGGGGTGGCTGGCGATGGCTGTGAGTGACAAAGACTGATCAGCTTGGGAGCCTCAAGCTTACATGACTCTTAGATTCCTCCTTGAAGCCATTGGCACTTTTATCATCGGCCTCTTCTCTTGGGTTCTCATGCCTCCTGGCCCCTGCCAGACCAAGAGTTGGTTCCGTGGCAAGAATGGTTGGTTCAATGAACGTGAAGAGTACATTATGGTGAACCGACTTCTTCGCGATGATCCTAGCAAGGGTGATATGAACAACAGGTACGCGACCCCCAAACACCAACTATTCTCATTGACTAACACCATAATAGAGAGGCTGTCAACCTCCCCAAGCTCTGGAAAGCCGTCAAGGACTGGGAACAGTGGCCGCTGTACATCATCGGTCTCATGGTGTACATCCCTCCCGCGCCATTCAATACTTACCTCTCCTTCATCCTGCGTCAAATCGGCTTCTCCGTCTTCGAAGCCAATCTTCTCGCTATTCCCTCACAATTTCTCTACGCTGTCAACTTACTCATCATCACCTGGCTCTCCGAGCGTGTCCAAGAACGAGGCATGCTATCGTCCCTCTCCAACATCTGGATCTTCCCATGGGTTCTGGCCCTCGTCGTTCTTCCTGGCGATATCTCCCCCTGGGTTCGATACGCTCTCATCACAGGTCTTCTGAGTTACCCCTATTGTCACGCTATTCTTGTTGGTTGGAACGCCAAGAACAGTAACAGTGTACGCACGAGGGCTATCAGTGCTGCCTTGTACAACATGTTCGTTCAGACTGGTAACATTGCTGCGTCTAATATCTTCCGCGAAGATGATCAGCCTCTGTACCGCCGAGGTAACAGGGTCATTCTTGGTATCACATCTGCAAATATCGTCTTGTTTTATATCGTCAAGGCGTTCTATATCTGGAGGAACAAGGTGCGCGATGCGAGATGGAATGCTTTGACAAAGGAGCAGCAGCAGGACTACATTCTGAATACCACGGATGAGGGTCAGCAGCGTTTGGACTTTAGATTTGCTCACTAGACAATGCATTGTTTTTGTGGTGTCTTGGAGTGGATTCCAAGAAGAGGTATCTCTGATTGAAGCTCAATAAATTGATCACAACTACTGGAGTACATCCAATCCTCACGTTCTATCCTCTTCTCTTCTAAATCTTAGCCTACCTGATCCTAAGCTTAGGGTAAACTATGCCTAAGCTTAGAAAACATGGATAAATCTTAGGACACTATGATCATAAGTTATGCCTAAACTTAGACTAACTTAGATTTGGAACCATAGCAACTCATTTATCACCTTCGTAGTAGTTGGTAGTACTGCCTGCTGTAGTAGGCATGGTGGTTCGTGTAAATCGCACGAGACCTTGACCGGAATGCCAGCACCGAAGTGCCCCGCGGCTTGCTTGAAGCAAGCTGATCGTGAAAGATTTGTTGCGTGAGACTCCAGTGTAACATGGTCCGTGTTGATACAACGTCTCCAGTTGCATAGGTGTGAAACTTCAACTTCGCGAGTGAGTAGCTGTTGAGGGTCGTTTCTGGTATGGTGGACTAGGATGTAGAATGCTTTACGCTGTGTGCGAGGCGCAGCATCCTGAAAAATAGCAAAGTTGATCTCGTACATGGCGAACAAGGCCCATGTCTGTCTCTTTTCTCCGTGTAAGACCATTTGCATAAGTTGAGTAAGGGTCGCTGACGGAAACACCTGAGAAAACCCAGAGAAACAATTCCCATTGTTGAAAACTGGTTGCATGCGGGTAAGAAAGGCTTCTTGTGTCGAACTGAACTTATACAAGAACTGAGCGTATGCCCGGTCCACCTTTCGGTGGAATTCCTCAGGTGATCTGTTGTATGCTTCTTGTAGTAATCGGCAAAGCTGGTTTCTGGTTCGCATGGTACCGAATCGAACAGGGGGGTAGGCGGTTAGGCCAGCATTGACAGGCGTGGGAACAGGACTAGGCGTGGGAACGGGACAGGGAGCCAAAGGGATTTCTTGTTTAACCGCTTCTAAATTGTTAGCGATATGGACTTGAGATTGCTGATATCAGTAGCCATACCTGGTTCATCGTCGTCGATAACGATGGGATTGAACCATGCTCCTCTCGTCATCTTGTCTGCCATGTTGGAGATGATGGAGGATGACGGAGGGGAAAAGAAAGAAAACAGCAGACAGCCAAAAAGATATCCATGCTCATGAAATGTTAAAATAGCACAGGTAAAATAAGAAGGCGATATTGATTAGTGTGCCGTCATCTAATGGAGGAAGAGAAGCTTCGCCGATCTGGTCTATTTTCCCAAGATGGTTTATGGACATCACCGGCAGAGATGACCTGAGGGCGTTTCCAAGGGTTGATTGTCATCAGAGGCTTGCTTGCCTCACCTAAATGTGTCAGCTTGTCCGCCACAATCTCCATTGGGACCCTGCCCTCTATCTGTGTGATTTCCCGTTGGCACTGAACGGGCAGCCGAGCGGAAAGCTGCCAGCCCTGGGCCCTTATGGAGTATGCTATGTCTTGCAAGTTGGCGGGTATCTGCCTCGTTGGCAAACAAGCCGACGTCGATAATGAAACTGACATATGATGCCATAGCTGTCAAGTCTGAGTTGGGGATACAAAGCGGCATGCCAATAGTCATGACAAAAGACTTATCGATGCCCGCCATACGGGCAACCGCGGAAAGAGAAAGCGAAGGTGCGATCTTCTTTCGGAGTGAAAGAAGAAGTGCGCAGAATATCTATGAATACCACAGTTTCATCTGCAACAACGAGGGAGAAGATAGCCTTACGGCTATTTCCAGTAGTAATACAGTCTTCGATAATGATAGGTGTGGCTGGCCATGGTGGTGGAATAACCCAGCTAAGAGCACGAGCATCCTCATAAATAACCTGCGCCCATTAATACCAATTGGTCGTAGTAAGCGGCTTCCAAGGCTGACCCAATGGATCAGCTTGTCTTCGACGACACGAACCGAGAGGAAGCCCTTAGGGGGTGTCATGACTCGCTCATACTGGATGGCAAGTCCAGCAGATGCCTCCTAACCCTGTGACTTCATAAAGTTTGCCGTGTCTCGTGCAAGTACGCGGCGTCATCCATGTTATTGAAGATCGATATATCGCTGATAGAGGTCACGTAGGACGTCATAGCAGTTGAGCCAGGGTAGGGGATGAGAAGCGGCAGGTCTATGGACAGAACAAGAGGTTTGCCAATGCCCGCCATGCGAGCAGCTGCTGAGAGGGGTAGAGACGGTGAGATCTTCTTTCGAAGGGTGAAGAGAAGGTGCCCGAACATCTGGGCAGCATCGTCACTTAGAGAGATCATGACCTCATCGGCGGAGACTAACGAAATATACAGCCCGGGGGCCATTGCCAAAGGCAATGGAATCTTTGATGATATACGGTGCTGCAGGCCTTAGCCGTGGGATTATCGGAAGAGCTTTTGTCGGTGTTGTGGTGGGGGCATTGAGGGCCCCCAAGAGGTCTTCGTCCGAGTCATGATCGGTTACCCGTCGCTTTTTGGAAGATGACCCGGTAAGGTTAGTTGGAATGGGTTTGTCGTTGAACTTCTTGGAAGTGCTAGAGGAACTTCCGCTGCGGCCAGCGTGTGCAGCTCGAAGAACGGAGTCGATTGAGCTAGGCGCCAGTTCCGGGGATTGCTTGCCTATGATCATGTCTAGACCTGTAGTCAGTCGTTTAGTCCCTCCCATCGCAGGCAAAGGTCGTGGGGTGGTCGGAATGCCGTCTCGGGTTCGACCGGCGGGTTCCTCGAATTGAGACAGATCCTCATCTGATTCTATATCGACTAGCTGGGTAGCCCTTCGCTTACGGGCAGATAGGGACCCGGTCAGGTCGATAGGAATTGGGGTGTCATTAAAGCGGGAGCCGGTGGTCGCACTTCCGCCAGAGCTATAGGCCGCCCGAATGGCCGAACCAAGATGAGGGGGCTCTTCCTCAGTAGCATGATCTGCTGTGATCATATTAAGACTGGTGGTTAATCCTTTAAGGTTCCCCATGGCTGTGAGGAGAACGGGCCTTGTCATGCTGGTTGGTGCTGACATTAGGGGTAAGGAGAGTCTTAACCACCTCGGCCAAGACGAGCGCATTTTCCGCCGCGCCGGTGGCGTTCCGGGAACTTTGCCCGGCCTTTGCCTGTATGTTGCCCTTGTAGTCTGCGATTGCGCCCTCGGCGGCAGTGAACTGGCCACTTGAGTTTCGTGAGAAGCGTCGCCCAACCATCTCTTCTGTTATTTCGTTTTGTGTCGTTTGACGGTGTGGTGTGTGTGGAGAGTTAACTCGGTTTAATGATGGTCCTCCAAGTGGAGGATTTGGGTAATGTACCCCGGTAAACGCGTTAGAAGATCCGCCTGTAGGATTGTAGCCGTCTTCACGGGCCTGGTCCTGATATGACTGATGTAGCTCTGGGTTATTTGTTACCCACCGGTGGTATCGGTGTACCTTGTGGCTGTTGATAAGTAGATCTTCTCGGCCGTATAATTGGATCGCACGGAGGTACCCCTCATATGAAAGGGTGCCACCTGGTTTCACAAGAGGCTCAGAGAACAAGCGTCGATACTCGAGATCTTTGCTGAGATGCTCGCTGTGGGAGCATGGTGAGAAATTGATGGTTGACGTCGGTTGAAGATGGCTTGAAAAGCAACGCTCGTTGTGGAGATGTAGATTGTGCGAACTATGATGCTTGAGAATGAGACAGCGCAACGGCGCGAGATGGTCTTGATGTTGAAGAGAGGAGTGAGTGTATGTTGACGAGTGTAAGCCTCAAGGAGCAAGAAAACTCAAGACTTGAACAGATGATACTAAAATAAACTTAGTAAAGAGTCCCCTAAGCTTAGGCTAGATTACCTAAATTTACCTAAATACTTTTATCGCATAGGGTCAGGGCCCTGACTTTTCTTGCCTCGAGATGGTGAATTGGGATGGCTATCGAGTTGTAGAGCGCAGAGATAGCCCTCGTATGATGTTGTTCCGCCGGGCTTTGAAAGGGGCTCTGAGAAAAGACGTCTGTACTCCTAATCCTTGCTTGGATGGCTAGGATGAGAACATCGGGTAAATCGGAAACTGGACATGAGTTTCTGCCGTGATAGAGAGAATGCGGTGGTAAGGTCGCCTGAGAATGACGCGTGACAGAGAGAAGTTAATTTCAAGATCTTAAATACAAGATCGCGTAGGAGACCGCAACACGGCGAGAGCGCGACGGAGAAAGATCATGCTGCGAGGCAGCAATAAGAGATCGCAAACGGCGAAGAGAGCTTGTGACGGGCGAAGATCGTGACGGGCGGAAAGAAATCGTGAGACCGTGACTGTAACGGATGGAAAGGAAGGAATCGTAGCGGGCAGAGGAAGATTGTACCGCAGGGTTGTGAGGCGGCGGAAAAAAGTCGTAACTGATTTGTAGCGGGCGGAGGAAGAGAGGTCGATCCGAGAGTGCCAGGAACAAGGTTCGGTGAGCTCAGTGACGTATATCTTCCCCAATACAAAGTATGGCACGACATTGAATAACTTAAGCTAGGTAGATGAATCGTGGAGAAACAGTTGCGAGCAGTGAGATTGGGTGCCGACTTGGTTGGTTGAGACTTGAGAGTGAATTGCTGCATATAAAATGACAGTTCATTTGTCACTGCAAAGCAATGCCAAACTCAACGCCAACCAAATCAAATAAAACCTACCAAATCTTTCTAGTTAAACATACGAAACTTATTCTCACGTGAGCTTTATCTTGGAGCAAAGATCTAATAGTATTAAAGAGAGTCTAAGAATATATCTAACAGTAAACCCGCACCACCTTGAATCCCAAAACACTCAATTACATCAAGTCCAAACTCATTCCAAACATAAAACATTAAACATTTCTCTCGTTGAGAATCGTAAGTCGTTCATAAGAACAGTTATGTGCGTTGTGCCATCCTGTACTGTTCCAGTTCCAACACCCCTTTCATCGCCATGTCAATTTCAGTTTTGAGCTCAGAAGAGAGATCCGATGAACTCCTTGGCACGCTTGTAAGCGCCATAAGAGCCGTACTTCTTGTAGTTGTACGATCCTGCGAGTGTTAGTTGAGTGTCGTTGCAGTGTGCAAGGAGTTGACTCACCATAGTTGGTATATTTCTTAGGAGCAGGAGCAGGCTTCTTGGAAGAAGGTTCAGCCTCGGCCTCAGCTTCACGCTTGTAAGAGCCATAATCGCCGTATTTCTTGTAGTCGTAGCTTCCTGGGGGGGCAGTTAGTATGAGAATATCAGGGGTTGAAGGAGGATGGCGAACCGTAATTTGTGTACTTCTTAGGAGCCGGAGCAGGCTTTGGCTTAGGCTTGGGCTTTGCGCCGTAACTTCCATAGCTAGGATAAGACTTTAAGTCCTCGCCAGCTCCCTTATAATCGCCATATTTGGCATATCCAGGAGCGGCTTCAGCTTCGGGAGCAGCTTCAGGAGCAGCCTCACGCTTTTCAACCTCCTCACGCTTATAAGAGCCGTAGGAGCCGTATTTCTTGTAGTCGTAGCTTCCTGGAAGAGTGTAAGTGTGTGAACGTGGGCTGCAGCTTGCTGAAGGGGCTTCTCACCATAATTGGTATACTTCTTAGGAGCAGGAGCCGGAGCAGGCTTTGGCTTTGGCTTTGGCTTTGCACCATAGCTTCCGTAGCTTGGATAAGACTTGAGGTTCTCACCCGCGCCCTTATAATCGCCGTAGGTAGCATATCCTGGTGCGGCTTCAGCTTCGGGGGCAGCTTCAGCAACCGGGGCCGCCAAGGCACCCGCAGCGAGAGTGAGGAGTGTAACAGCGGTGAACTTCATTTTTGATGTCTGAAGAAGGACAGAAAGAGATGATAGAGTGAAGTGGCAGAGAAGAGGGTGGGTGGTGGGTAGTTAAGGCTGAAGAGATGGGTGAGAAGGGTGGTGAGGAAACACTTCAGCTCAGGATGGGAGCTCCTACTTTATGGACAAGGATGGACGCCTCTTGGAAGTACAGAAAGGTATCTCATGATCATATTGATTAAAGCTTAGCTTAGCTTGCAGAAGCACACTGGAAGCTCTCTACTCCAAAAGTCTACCTACCTCTCCAGATCCAGACTCGCTCCGCCAAGCACAACTCGACGAAGGCGTCGGATCCTACGGCAAGAGACAACTCATCAGCATGCTGAGACTAACACCCGTGAAGTCTAAGCTAGAAAAGCAAAACCTCGTATCAGTCTCACAGCTTGCAAGTGGAGGGGATCACCATCCGGACGAGGCTCTCCATTGGACCACGCCAAGGCTGAGCACTCAAGACTTCCCTCTCACGGTAACGATCGCGCAGTTTCCGAGGAGCTTTGCATCATTGAAGTCCTACCTTAGCTTGGGAATCGTGATGCCTTGTTAGCTTGACTGATGTATCAGCGGTGGCTGGCTGCAGAGACTACCCGGGAAAGCTACTTCTCGTGTAAGCCAAAAGTCAGCAGGATTTCCCTATCTGGGAAGACAAGCCACGATCTGGGCAACTAGCACGGTGATCAAGGTGTATTAGTGAGCAGAGCTAATGCACGTTGGATAAGACTCTAGAGACGGGCATTCTTTCCAAGACATACCGTAAATAGCACAAGAAAGTTTATATGTCGTGTCAGACGTGCATGAGATACATCTTCGGGTGCCCATTTTGGGATTGATGATGTCGTTGATGGGCGGAAATGTCTCGGACTGATCTAAAACCCTTGCTATACGATATGATCTACCCGTCCCAATTGCAAATCATGGGGTTCGATGTCGTCAACTAAGAAGGAAAAGAACTTTCGGCAGTACGGGATAGAAGCGATCTACTTCGTATAGGTAAACCACCAAGACCAACGTTCTGCCCAACCCCCCGCAAGCCTCATTCCCATCACGTCTTAGTACTAACTAACAACACCATCAATTACAACCTTAACTACCAAAAGCCATCTTTTTTTTCCTTTTCCTAAAAAGTGCAGCCAAAATATTACAGCAGTGACTGTGGCTTTCTGCGGGGACAATTGTTGGTCAGATTCAACCTCAGCCTCACGGTTGTGGGAAGTTAATTCTGCATCTGGGGCGAGATGCTTCCAACAGTTTTTTCTGATCCGTCTGATCACGGAGACTCACTCAACTTCTCTGGTCTTGGTACATTAGCGCGATACCAAGTCGGATGCGGAGGCGGGATCCAGCCCTGCCTGAACTGGAACACATCCTCAGCCTTTCTTCACGAGGTGCGCTATGTCGATGTAGGCATAATTCGCTTCTAGTCTGGGTCTTGGTGATTGGTGCCCGCCTCGTTTTCTCGTGTAAGTTGGGTTGGGTTCTATCGTGTATCTCACTTCTCACTTCCTGCCTATCTCACTGCTCTAGTCCGATGCCCATGTCTATAACCTTTTTTTGTGAGGGCTGTGATAACCACGGATTGCCTCATCTGGAGCATGAGAGTTTGCTAGGCTGCGCCGGCTGAATCGGCAGCTTGCATTGGGTTGGCACTATGGATGTCAGCCGCTCAATATCGTCATGTTAAGGGTCTCGAGAGTTCCCGTTCTAATTTTATCAGAACCTCGAGGCTTTCGGACATTTCCCTCTTCTCATTTCTGACTCTATTCTTGTCTTACTCAGATTCATCTCACCTTTAAACAGAAGTCTTTCATCAATTGTTTCTCTTCTCTTGTTCACACCTCTCAATTATTGCAAACATGGCCCCCAAGCAAGAACAAGAATCTGCCCTCTTGAACCCTCTCGTTGATGGTCAAGATACAGACGAAGACTCAGAATCCTACCATTATGTCCCTCCTCGAAGACGGCGATGCTCTGCATGCAGATGTGTCGGATGGATCTTCACTTTACTCTCAATTATCTTTATCTCAGCCCTTACAGGTGCTTGGATCTCAATGGCATATCTCAACATTGACCAGACATGTGCTGCACACACAACAGCATGGTGTAAGTCCTCAACTCAATGACCCCAGCTCGAACCATCAATTGACCTCTCAACCACAGCACCGGTTCTGAAGGACGTTGCGATAAAATACCACGAACAACCATTTGATGGAAACTTTATGGAAGAGAATGACTTCCGCAAGAATGGCTCTGCTAAAGTCGATGAAGCATGGGAATCACTTGGTGTTGACTGTATGTGTTCACCTCTTGAATAGTCTTGCTGAATTATCCACTAACGTTGTTAAGATCGACCTGGTGTCATCTCATACGAAGACGGAATCGCCAGTGGTCTCACTGATGCCCATGTTCAAGTCAGTCCTGAGCATGGTGGCGGCTTCATCGTCAATGTTGAGGGCATGCATCACCTTCACTGTCTGGTATGAACTCAATTACAAGATTAAGGGAAACAATTACTGATTTCTTCACAGAATCTTGTCCGCAAATCCCTCTACTTCAATTACGACCACTATAAGGCCCTCGGCGGACATGCCTTCAAGAACGATGGCGAAGTCTTCCGCCTGCACGTCAGTAAGTCACACTACCGCCCTTCTCTAGCAATCTCCCAGTACTAACTGCTGCAGCACACTGCCTTGACACAATTCGTCAAGTTCTCATGTGCAACGTCGATACTGGTGTTCTTGGACAAGTCTGGTATGACAGAAAGAACCCCAGCGCATTCCCCGACTTCAATACCAAGCACACTTGCAAGAACTACGAAGATATCAAGAAGTGGTCCGAGAAGCTTCAGGTGAGAATCCCCTAATTTGATTCTTGGCCAGAATGCTAATGAACCTTAATGCAGGCTCCTCCTCCTGGTACACTGCCCCCAGACTTCCTCGCCAACCCACACCCCGAGCATGTTCTTGAGTTCACACCATAATGGCACACATTCCCTTCACGACATAAAGTTTATGAGTTTTAAAGACGATAATGCAAGTTCAGTAATGTTTCTTCTTGGGTTACATGTAGATAGGTATACATCAAGCAGGCTCCAACGCCATCAATATTATAATACCCTCCTTTCATACATATGCGCAGACATCTCTCTGTGAAATGTCTCAAGAAACTCTCACTGTCGCTTTCAGCGTTTGAAAATACTAGCCTTGTGCTGTCAGCCTTAAGATCGAGTGGCTTCCCGGCTGCCCGGTCATCATGTCTCAGTTCGTATAGGGCTGTAGTAAAGTTCACTCATTCTACATCCGGACGGAAGTCAACATGGGGAATCTCAGCCGCACGAAAGAAATGCGCTTACATAGATGCATATTTTAGGAAACCGCTAATCCAGCCGTTTGGCCGGAAACGGTCCATCAACGTGGTGGCAGTCAACATTCCAGTCCAGCGACGGCATCGTCACGAGACAGCAGACTTCACATTCATGAACTAAGAATACGAGGGTGAGTTACTTGATATTGGTGTGGCAGAGCCTGCTAAACGAGTGACCTTGTAACTTCCTCCAGACCATAAGAGAGTGTATCAGATATGTATCTGTACTAGGTCAAACCATATTCCTTCGTATCATCCCAAGGCTCAATTAAGCCTTGACCTCAGCTTGAAGACGGTGAAAGCCACCAGAAGCAGCGACATCCTTCTGGAGCTGAGCAATACGCTTCTGGTCCCCAGTAGGGTCGCTAGACTCTCCAGAAAGAGTCCACTCGAGGTACGAATTGGTGTAGTTGGGCTCAAAGCTCTCGTCCAGAACACCAAGACGCTTGCCGTACTTGGTGACCTTCTCCCAGTCACGCTTGACGTTCTTGAGATCCTTGCTGAAGTAGGCAAAGCTGCGCTCAAAGATCTTGCGGTTGAGCGCAGTGCCCATGACGGGCTTGAAGTCGACGTACTCGGCCCAGGCCTTCTCGGGCTCGGCGAGGACAAAGTCGGTGGCCTTCTTCACGGCGCGGAGGAACGAGCGGACCTTTTCGGGGTTCTCGGCGAGGAACTTCTCGTTGCCGATGTAGAGGATGGTGCAGAAGCAGCAGCAGCCAAGCTCAGCGAGTTCGTCGATGCGAAGCATCTGGACATCGTCCTTGGGACGGCCCTGGGCAGAGAGCCACTCCTCGAGCTCAACCATCTGGACGTTCTCCAGACCGATACCGGCGTCGATCTCGCCCTTGATGATGGCCTTGGAGACGTTCATACCACAGCGCACGGCAGTGTAGTCATCAGGAGTCATGCCGTAGTGCGAGGTGAGCTCGTCAATCTGGATCTTGCCAAATTCACCGACATAGCCGATACGCTTGCCCTTGAGGGTGCGGAAGTCGGTGGTGATACCAGAGTCCTTGAGGTAGACGACACCAGTGAATGGCTCGTCGAGAAGACTACCGATGGACTGGACGGGGAAGTTTCGAGCCTTGGCAGCCAGAGTGTGAATCATGGCCTTGAATCCAAGGTCGACCTTGCCAGTACCAATGATCTCAGTCACATCCTGCGCGGCCATCAGCATCATGATCGTCATTCACCATATAACAAGCACTTACACTAGGATCGTTGGGCTCAAGGAGAGCAACCTTGATTCCCTCCTCCTTAAAGTATCCCTTAGCCTGAGCTAGGTACAGCGGCGCGTGGTAAGGCGTAGCGTGCCTAACAACAGTCAACACAGGTTCATTACTAGAGCAAGTCAGTTGTACCAGTTGGTGAGGAAAGTGATCTTGTCAGTCGACATGATGAAAGATCAAGGGGTGTACTGCTAGGGTTAGTTTCCCGGTCACCCGGAGCAAAGGGGGGGGATGTCAAGAAGCATGTCCTTTCGCTGGTATTATCCAGATCAAGTTCGCCGGTATTTCTCAGATCAACTGCCCTGCTCTGCCCGTCCTCACACACGATACACAGTCATCACCATTAGAGATGGATGAGATGTATCGTGAGATGAGGGTAGGTACAGAGCATAGAGGCAGTTGAACACCCGGATGCGTTCTTTTAAACGTTACCTTGATACATGGTAATAATTGCGAAGGGAGCCATTGCTCCTTAGTCGTGCGTTGTCACATCGTACCGAAAGTTATGTGAGTAGTGGGTTAAACAAAGTTACTGATTGAGACAAGTTCACTGTCAAAGAATTGAGTTGAAGAACAAGAGTTGAGAAAGGCAGATGATGCGTCTTGATATATGAATGCCTCAACAACCCCTCAGCGGGGTTGATGCATCCTACACGACTTCAACGTCATTGTAATGTGGGCATATGTACGGAAATAAAGGTCTCATTGGCTATCGGTTATCAATGGTTAGTAGTAATGTAACAACAAATGGCTCAGTTTTGGTGATAAAACCTTCAAGAGCGCTTCACGGCTCGGCTTAACATATTGAGTCGTGGGGCATCTTGCAGTAGGGTCAACTCTATGCAGATTGTCAACATGATATGACAACAGAACATGAACTGAGATGCAAATATGAGGTACTATCTTGGTCTGGCAATTGGAAATAGTCATTTGACGGATCATGTTACAAATCCAATGGTTTGGCATTGATGATCTTGAAAACATCAACGTGATGCTTCACTTCAGGGTAACCTCATCAAGGTCCACAACTTGAATCTCACGACACTTGCACTCGATCGCGATGCAATTAGACCGAGACCGGAAGCGCGGGTCAACCAACAACATGCTGCATATGTACTAAGATATCGGTTAGAGAACTGCCAATAGCTTCACAGATGATCTGACGATATGTTGGGACATGTGCCCTCTCGACAGAACCTGTCATTTCGATAGCATGATGCTCATTATAGCCGCCGGCAAATTCGGTGTGTTTCGAGAAACTGCCGTTGACTATAAACGGCTCAGGAGACACTTGCCGATGGATGATCGAGTGAAGTTCGTCGGCAAAACATGTTTCCGGGTTGGAAATGTCGATTGTGATTTCGCATGTGAAACAGTTGTGATGAGCTTCTTTCAAAATGCGTCCATCCAATGTCTTGAGTACATGCTTGGCTGAGGGGACAAGGAGTTGCGTGACCATGCCTGAGCACTGAGAAGTAGCATTGAGCAATTTGAGCATATCAACTGACAACAACATTCATAACAACAAGGAGAAAAGCTTTCGGATTCAATTCACGCGAAGTCTTCATTTCCTACAACCAAGCCCATTGGCCCTCTTCAAAGCTCACAGCTCCCGTGCCCTCGGCCAGGCGCCCGCATGTTCCACTGTAGTCGACAGGGCTGAAGAGCCTCTCACAAAATTCTCATCCTATTGTACGGAAATTCTAGATGCAATAGCTTGTCACAAACTCCATCTCCCTAATTGGCTCGGGGATCTAGACCCGGCGCTGGGGGCAGAGCTGTTCTCCCCTGAGAACGAGCTGAGACCGTGGGATCTATCATCTCGGTGTCCCGAATAGGAAGACACAAGGATCCCAGAATCGCGGGTTGCTTGGCCCGTTGCATCTTCGGTGTCGAAAAGCGTAGGTCTTCACGTGGGACCTTGTCCCTATCGTTTTAACGCCCAGCATGTTTGAGACAGATCTGAGGTCGGGTGCTCCTGAAATAGGCGACCGAGATGTGTGCATCTCTCACCGAGAAGCTGTATGTACGTAAGAAAGTTCCTGCAAAAGCTTCATCCCGCGCGGTGTAAGACATTGGATTTAACTCAAAACTTCCCCGGACAGGGAAGAGCCTGGTATACTGAGGCCTGCTCTGATCTAGGATGATGCCGTATCCGTGTCAGTTTATTGATACGGGCACACGAGGACTTTCCAATCTTGAACCTTTTGATGCGACGCGAAACATTAACATTTCAAAGCTGTTCACGGACCATGAGTTAAAGTTACGCCCAGGTCAAACGGGAAAATGATTGGTGGTTGGGGAGTATCTGCAAACGACGTGTCGCGTGTAAGCGGGCGATGCACATTTCTACGGTAGCATACCATTGAATAATCTCAAAGCATCCAGATATAGCAACAAAGTGAAGAATGACTGTTAGGTGAGGCTGATATTGAGGCTGGAGTGAGACGGAACAAGTCTCGTAAGCAGCGATGACGTCGATCAGATTTTCCAAATGGTGCGTTGCAGAGGAAAACCCCGTGACGATCGGGAATAGCGGAAGATGGAGATATGAATTGGTAATATCCACGAAGGAATAAGATCGGATTAGAATCTTGCGATATTCCGTTACTCACACAAGAAAAAACAAGAACTATTTGACGCCGATATCATAAGAGCGACGCCGGGAGATATCCGATAGAGCCGTAATTACGGCCGTGTCGGTGGTTCGGTCGAGTCCGGCCGTCATGCTTCCGCCACTTACAACCAGACCATTTCGGACCATTTCAGTTCAGCTCACTTTCAGCTAACGTAGAAAATATTTTAATTTTTTGTGTGAATGCACCATCAAAGCTTATGAGGCCCAAAGAATGCAACTCAATAATGTCTAACCCCTGAAGCAAAAAGACGTCAGGTCAATATTAACATATCTGTAATATTAAATCATGCACATTTGGCAATGCAGGGCAAAAAAAGAAGGATGCGATGATGCAGAATGGATCATCATTTCAGGGACTTGTTGTTCATACAAGGGCCCCCCGACTGTGCCGAATCCGCCAAGCTACGATGATGATCACTGTGGCGGCAATGGTTCAGGGCTGGCTTGGTACAAGTGGTGAGCGAGGGGGACAAAATAAATCGCTCAGTAGCTCATTGGAGGGCCAAGTTCTACCAGAAACAGCTCTGACTTGTGCTGTGCATCATTGGTTGCGCTTCGTGGGGAAGCCCAAAAGCTACAGGTTGACGTTTGTCTCTTTGCGACGTCTGGATGTTAGTTTCAAGACGTTTCATGAGGTGAAGATCTGAATATCAGGTGCGGTATGTACATATGCATATTGAATATACGTATACGTACGTATTTGTGCTACGTGGATGTTTGACCTCGAGCATGACAGATCGACGCCGTGTCTCACCCGCGCTTTGTGCCTCGCCTCCAAAGACTGACATCACTCGTAGACCTTTGAACGCCATATCACACACAACACAGTTTCTTTTTTTAATATCACAAAGTTTTTAAAACACCGTGTCTTTGTTCCAGGTAAATCACAAGCCAGAAATGTGCTGCGTTGTCGTTTTACCCCTCAATAGGTGAAGCGATCAACACACCAACCTAGTCTTTTAGCTGGCATCAAACGAGCACCGGCGCGTTCAGATCCAAGGTGAGCGGCGGTCTGTGTTCAAAAAGGGTCCAGAATACTACAAGCTTATTGGCTTCTATATGAGCTTTTGTTAGAGGACATCCACTCGTCTACGGAGTAACAGCAGCAGCACACCATTTACTGATCTACAGCAGAAATGTGCCTTGCGCGCGGTAGCCCGCGAATATCATTACATTTTGAGGCAGGAAACTCTAAGTTTGATCTTCGTTACTCCGGACTTCCGCTGCGTGGATGATCCTGGGGTAAAACAGACAAAAGAAAGAGGCGACATGTTTGCGTAAGGTATTGATTTGTTGTATAACGCATAAAATAATGAAGTCGGGTCAACGTTACTTGATGCTGTCATCATATTTCGAGTTGTTGCTGTCGCGTCTGGTCTGGAGATGCGTACCGACCAGGGGGATAACCTTGCAACAAAGGACGTGCGTCTCCGTCATCGTCTTGCCCAGAAGAGGGTGAGATTGGTCGAGAGAGTGGGTGTGGCTTGGAGACACCATGTGGCTCGAGGGCTTCGAGGTTGCGCGTTCTAGGCCTCTTGTGTACATACATACAATACAGCCTAATTATTTTCCACGATACTTTTTGCATGCGACATTCAAATGCATCGTGATGCGGGACGTGGGATGTGGTAAACCTTGAGACGAAAGCTACGTGCCGACGGCCGAGAAAACAAGCCCGCCTCAGCAAATCACCCCAAACTATAGTAGCTAGAAGGTTGCTAAGGGTATAAACTTTTGCATTAAAACAACCGAGAGAAACATAAAGAGAGCCACAAAAGAAGCATGCCATGTGCGATGACATGGACAGAGTTGGATAGAGTTTCTGGTAACGCGGGGAGACTGAACAACCTTGAAACGCAAACGTGTCGAGTGTGAGAAAATGCATGCTGTGGTCTATGGAGATTGATATGCGATATTCACTTTGAGACTCGTGCAGCGTACGTCTGCGATGTAACCAAGGCCCGGGTTTGGTCTAGTGACAAATGTCTCTGATCAGAGGATGATCTTACAGTTGTCACGACTAGTGGATTGTTAATCAATGGATCTTGGAACAACTGTACAGTCAGTATCTCCGAGCGGACTTTTCACTCTCGCTTCCATCTCAGTGAGTGTCAGTGGAGTTTAGTTTGTGATGGAGGCTCCAGTCTCCAGAGCCCTGAACTGAACTGAACTCGCTGTTCCGTGTCTGGTTGCGGGCCACCATAAATTACACCCGACACACCTGGCCCTCTTAGCTCAGCCGATAGAGTTTCCCCTTAGGGCATAGTCCACAAGGAGAGCCAATCATACAAATCGTCATCGTCCCAGAGTTCTTTCTTACACCCCCATAGACTTTGGTGGTTATTCTGTCGCCCCCATCTTGGCCAAGTCACTCCTACTTAACCATCATCACCACCACCAGATTTTTCCCATTGACAATCCTTGCTTACTGTCGTGTGTTGGCCAACTACGGTCACTCCTCGCGCTTTTTCGCTTTCTCAGCAGTGAGAACAGTCCTCTCCGCTCCGCCCGGCAGCAGATTACAGTCCCAGTCCCAGTCCCTGGCATCGTCGGGATTTTACTGCATATCCATCCGTTGGTGGACCCTTGTTCGAGACAAGACAAGACAGGACAAGAACCCACGACAGCCTTGCCTTGTCTTTCAAAGCAAGCCCGGCGGCATCTTTTTCTGGTCGCCCCATTCTTCCTTTCATCACCACCAACCTTTCTCCTTCTCCTTGACCGAGCTCCTGTCAAAGACCCAAGCTAAATTATCTGGAGACTGGGACCTGCTTCAGAGCAAGGATTCTTCCTTCACCCCCCACGTACGCTTGAATACTTGATCTCGTGCCTCCCACCCCAATATCCAGACAGACTCGAATGAAGTTGCTTGTTCAGCTCATCGTCGCCAAAATGAATTCCACAATCTTGTAGCCGATACTTGCAACGCGCGAGCACTTGCAACTACATAGGTTGCCTTTTCGACCTACCGTTGCAACTTCAAACTTCCGATTCTAAAAGTCTATCCCGCCTTCAAATATCAACTCAACTCGCCTTCCCCCACGACAACCTCACTCTTCAACCTATCCACCACCTACTTCCTTCTTCCGATCTATCAGCCATTTACATCCCGGTTACTATCACAGCGACATCACCAAGTCGTCCGAATTAGTCCTAGAGGATCAGAACAAAATTGTATGACCCTAGACAATATGACTTCGAAACGCAGTTCACGACTCTTCGTGGACGAGCCTACGCATACCAGAGAAGGCCAGCAAATACCTAACGCCACACAATTCCGTTCAAGACAGGGCTCTCGAAGCTCTACAAGAGAAGAAACGATGCAAGAAGTAGAGGAAGCCCTCTTCAATGGCCGCGATGCCACAAATGTCAGTCGATCCGGGAGCCTTTCCGCCGTCAATATGGAAGCATCCCTATCGACATCTTCAAGAACTAGTAATTCGAGTGGTAAGTTGCATTAGATAATCTGGTCCCAATGAACTATCTCTAACCGAACTCAAGCCTCCTCAACATCGGCATATCAATCACAATCAACCGACTACACAGCGCCCTTCAATGGCCGGCCTCACAATTTTGGCGTTGTCATTCCAGGCGTTTACCGAAGTAGCTTTCCTAGGTCTCACGATTTTGAGTACCTCGAGGGTCTGGGCCTCAAGACCATTGTGTTAGTGCCTCCATTATGATGCGTTTTTGGCATCGCCGCTAACCTGTTGTAGCACGCTTGTCAAGAAGGACGAACTTGATCACGATCTAGAGACATTCGTCCAGCGTGAAGGTATTCGACAAGTCGTCTTCAACATGAAGGGCACCAAGAAGGAGGCTATCCCTTTGGGCACAATGAAGGCTATCCTCAGCATCGTCCTCGACAAGTCAAATTATCCTCTGTTGATTCACTGCAATCACGGAAAGCACCGAACTGGATGCGTTGTCGGAGTTGTCCGAAAGATCGCCGGCTGGAACGCCGAGAGCGTCGTCGCAGAGTACAAGAGCTACGCCGAGCCAAAGGCCCGTGAGTGCGATGTCAACTATCTTGATGACTTCCAGGTCTCAAGTTTGGGAATCTCGAATCCCATCCCCAACATGACAAAAGATGTCTACAAGAATCGCAGTCGGTTTCAACCACGCACATTTTTTCGAGCCGTCTTCTTCACAGGCTTTGTCTTGCTGCTGTTCTTCATGTCAGGATCAAAACTCAGCACAGCGACAAGACCTGACCATCTTCTTCTCTGACCATGGCCAGTCGGCGACGGCCGATAATGACATCGTAACAAAACTTTGATCATCTCATCCCTCGAAAAGTTGAATCGAACACGAAAAAAGGTCTTTTCACAAAACTACACATGTACAACCGATACTTTTCCTTTTACTTATAACAACCTCGATTCGGCAGATACCGACCGACGACGACGTGTCTGAGCCACCAAGAGAAGGATTTCATATTTACCACTCGAAAATCAGATGTGTCGAGGTTCTTTCTATTCATGACTTACTATGCATTTGACGGCAAGGACCGTATGGGTTTTGGGAGACGAATCAAGGGCTGAGAATGTCTTCCGGACTGGCGTTTTATTCTAAAGAGATGAGGGGAAGCACTGAATGCTAGACTTTGGGCTGGAGATTTCCCTTTCTTTCGACAGAGGCACGATGAGTTTGCCTGTTGATGCGATAGGAGAAGCAAAAGGCGCATTGGAGATACAGGGTTTGAACTGTATTAATAGATACCTACTGATGATACCTGGATAGCAGGGCGTTGGGTAAAATAGCAGAAGAAAAAAGTGCTACCATTATGAGTTCCAACATGACAATGCGCCCGTGATTAGAGCTAAGCTTGAGTTTACGCCTTGGGCTAAAATTTGAGATATCACTCATCTTAACGAGAGAGGAAGCCTAAATTGTCTTTCTCAAGTCCTAACGACGATAGCAAAGCATCGCAACCCCGTCAATATATATTGTTCTGACTCATTTGATCCTCTGGACAGCATGACTAATACACTGGGTAGGATTGAGGCTGGTGATGCTATATTTGGATGTCGCTGTAGCATGTCAGCCACAGCAGCAACATGGGAATAGAGTCAATTACCACTCTAGCTTATAAAAGGAACATTCTGCATGTTCTAGGTGATGGGCTTATCATGTATGTCAGGGTCGCTTCAGTTTTTGTGAATCTGCCTCGCCGTCTCGTATTGTGACCAATTGTTGATGGTAAGCTCGTTCCCGCTCGTTCCCCTGCCGGTTGTATGCTTTATGATCTGACCCGGTCTTGAAGGATCCCAACTTCATGACCGGTAGTTTCTACTATGAGAAGATTCTTACGTAGAAATTCATTTTGTCTCAGATATATGGGAGATGACTTGTGAGTCACGACGAAGGGTTACAGTATTATGAGGTTTGTTGGCGCTAGTTTGTTATCCTGGCCATGTGAAATTGATAGACAAATGTTCATTTTCCTGACGCATATGCATTTGGATTCATAACCAACACACCCAACTGCCAGACCAACGGCTCCTATAATCTCAATCCGCGCTGACATACAACAAAACATATCGTACAACGCCTATCATACAGCCAACACAAACTCAAATCCTTTAGTTCCCCCATCGGTTTCTGTCCACTCTGGCCTTCTCATCCTTCTCAAAATCACCATTGGCGTAGACCCAACCGCCAGCAACGCAGTTCGCGGCCCCCAACCCAATAGCCGTGCCACGCACGACCCCTCGGACCGAGAAGCGTCCACGGAAAGGCTGACGTCGTCGCAGAGCCAACAGCACGTAGAGACCGGACCAGGCAGCGGTTAGACCAGCGCTGCCGGTGGGATAGCCGGACAGGTTGAGGTAGGACGAGAAGAGCAGCGGAGGTGTGAAGATGAAGAGGGGCAGGGATGGGGGCCGAGCGTGAAGAGCGGTGATGAGGGTTGCTAGGAGAGATGGAGGGAGAGATGCAGCTGGTTTTTTTCCTCTGTCAGTTTTATAACTTGTTTTTTCTTGGATCACCAGGGTAGTTTGTTATTTGCACTGATACTGGGAAGAAAGTGTGAAATGGTAAGGGTGAGTGAATGAGTGAGTGAGTGACTTACTGCCCCAATCGTTGAGATAGTCAAAAACAGACTTTGATTTAACCGCCGTCACTGGATCTTCATTCGCCATTTTTGCGAATTATATGTAAGTGAGAAATGCAACTGTTGCAATTGGCGCTTAGCGATTGAGCTTAGAGTCGTGATGCAAAAAGCTTTGGGAGCTCTTTTTGCTACCCTGGTCACTTCCAGGTTTGTGACGTCGTGCATGATGACTAAGGCATTTCAACTCCAATGTCAACCTGCAACTCACAAGGTCACATGTCTCCTTCAACAACACGAGCAACACGAGGGAGAGTCAGCATGCAATGCAACGGACAAGTCATCTTCTCCCCCGTGCATGAACGTTTAATTCCGGCTCGCGATTTCTATTATTATTCTTATTCCCTTTAGCTTCTGGGGCAGAGACGTTTCGGTTTGGGCTCTAGCTCTTGCGCTCCGCCACAGTAATAATCACCCGAAACAGGTAGGTCATATAAGAGATCAGAAAACATTCGACATTCATAGCTTGTGTGCGCCTTGCCATCTGAAGGAATGACGGCCCGTCCAAGCGTTGTGTTCTATGTGAGTGTAATAAACATGAAAATTGGGTTGCTAAACAATGCCTTCTAACAAAAGAAAGAAAGGAAAAGAAAAGGAACAGGATTAAAACGGGGTATAAAGAGAAGTGAAAAGGAAGGAAAAAAAAAAAGGTTTAATCATACACTTTCCGTCATGATGTCGTTAAGATATTCCCGAGTCAGCCTTGCCCTAGGACTAGCGTCCGCTGTGATAGTATCGCGGATCATGGGAGTAAGCACTCTGGTCATACTCGCCGCCCCAGGCTTCATTCGAGTAGCCCTGCGAGTACCCTGACGCATCCCACTGCTGGTAGTTTGTGTCATAGCCTTGCATGCTGTACTGGTCTCCCGAGGGCCCAGCCGTGGCATAGCCTCCGGCGCTCTGGTCAGCGCTCGAGAGCAAGTTGAGATCGAAGCCGTCTTCAGGGCTGAGCTGTGAGAAGTCGAACTGGCTCAGAACACCCCCTGCTTCATCCCCTGATGTGACTATGCGAGAAGACGAGTGTCCGTGATGCTTGCTAGACCGCTTGGAAGAGCTGCCCCCTCGTCGGGAGCTTGAGCTCGATGGGCTGTCGCCGTCGTTGGACTTGCGAGGACTGCTCTTCTTCTTGGAAGACTTAGAGCCCGAGCGTGTGTACTCGCAGCGAAGACCATTGCTCCGACATCGTTCGCAGCCATTCTTGTCTCCACTGCACTTGAGCTATACAGGAACATCGTCAGCAAACTAAGCTCTAAGCGAAAAGGGCGAGGGAAAGATCTTGGCGTTAGGAAGCCTAGCCTATGCTTCTGCAGACGTACCTTCTTCTCATGACAGCGATCGCAAGCCTGGTGGGAACTTGAGCGGGCCGTGACAGGGTCGAAGCCATTGCGAACGCTCTGGACCTCATCCGTCTCAGGATCGTACTTCCAAGTACCAAACATGGCTATTGCTGTTTCTGATAACGGACTGGTCTAAGTGAGGGAGTCCTAGGTGGCCCATAGAACGATTGGCGAGAAGAGAAGGGGGATGAGAGAGGTGGTAACAGGCAACTGAATTCTGTATATCGGCTCAAGTGTAGATATGCTTGGATGGAACTTGTGTGTCTTGATCTTTATTTTCTGCCTGAACGGAAAGCATCTCGTGGCGTTTTTAAACCCCGAGGCATCTGTCTGGTATAAGAGCGTCCGAGGACAAGGTAGAGGTCTTATAGGCAACAACAGGACAATGATCCAATCCCAAGCCAACAGAATGTTGTAGTGAGCGAACCCATTATCACGGACCCCATTTTCCACAGTGGGCATGAGTGTATCGTGCCGAGCCGCACTGCCAGGCTCCCGTCCATGGGATGTGATACCTTTTGGGTCGGTTTGGTTTAGGTAAAGGGCAGTTGGTCGAGTCGCACCCCTGTCTCCGATCTATATGATGCTCCGGGTCTCCGTCTAAGTGGTGTCCCTTGCACGACCACACACACACACACACACCGCACTAGTCATGCCGGCTCCTTCAGGAGCGAGTGTTTTTGAGCATAGGGTGACGTATTCTTTTGAGTGAGTTGATTACGTTGTTTCTCTATTTTAGAATCTAGGCTGCCTGATTTCAGTGAGTTGTTTAGTTTCCGTAGCGTTCTTTTGGCTGGTTTATTCCTCGTGTAAGGTTATGTAAGTAGTTCTACGGAGTAAGTGACCCTTGGTTGAAGTTCAGGTGGAAACTGGTGAGATCCCTGCGATATGAGTGGTCCAACTCCACCTGTGCCTGGAGGAGGAGGCTAAGAAGGCTGGAGGAATTCCTACGAGCCATTATCCGTCGAATAAGAGAAACAAGTGTGCGACGATGCTCAAACTCTGTGTGGCTGTGTCTGCGTCTGCCCTGGAAACAAGAGTTCTAGAGTCCAGTCTGTATATATTGATAGTATGAATAGTGTAGCACTGCATGCAGGGCCCCCAATTCCTCTGTCATTGGGCGCTTATCGATTGCCACGTTCAAGGCTATGTATCGTCTTTTTCCCACAATCCAATGCCAGTGAGAATCACCTTCTGCTGTCTGCCGGGTGCCTTGCATCCTTTGATCTACAGAATATGATGTAAAACAGCAATTGCCCGTTCTGTTGGTTGTAGGTTGGTTGTTGGTTGCTAGTCCCGGCCGTGGGGAAAAGGGTCAAGGCAACGCCGCAATTTTAGGCAAAAGCCTCCACAGTCGGCAGCGAACCGACAAGCGAACCCTTGAACGTCATAACATTAACCCCAATCGAGGCTACAATATGGTATTATCGTGCCATAAAGACACCGAGGCTTGACTCACTGCCCCTCTAGCCGGAGTATTTGGTATCAGGTGGATCACAAGGTTATTTAGACATGAACGATGAAATTACAACAAAATACGGTTTAAAGTGGTTGCATGAGGTTCTTCAGGGAGGGCACGGTGAGTCGATATCAAACGGTGATGGGGGTGGCAGAGCGACATACTGTTCTCTACTGGACAGCAGTTGTGAGTGATAATATTCAAGATTGATATGATACTCCCAGTATCAGCCTTGTACGGCACGGCATGTTACATGACTGGTGGGTTTTACGCATGATGGTTCGAATTTAGGCAGACTGTGGAGGCTGAGGCTGTCATTCTTGGAATCCCCTCATCACTCTAGTATCATGGGACTTGACGATGCAGGCCTCAGAGTATATTTCCTCGTATATTTGTGTTTTTCTATCCAAAACTACTTTACTCTTACACTCATAGATATCGTCATATTCATCCGTGTCTTACTGCTTGCTCACCCTTCAACCATCAATCTCCACAAAATCTCTCGTCTATCACCCTCAATCTTGACATCTGGCGCCCGCGCCAATTGTGAGGTTGCCCACTTCACCCGATCTACATCTTTCTTGACATCATGATACGCCGGTAGTCAAGCTGCCCAGCGCACCTGCTTCACCTCCTTGATCTCGAGATATTCTGCGTATTCTAGAAGATCAACCATCGGGACGCTGCCGTCGAGCCTCTGCACCGTCCCGTTGTTCCAGTGCACTAGAACCTTGGCGTACCGCCTGTCGGGTGCCAAGAAGGCCGCGATGCGGTCACATGACGCTCGGGGGTTGACTGAAATGGTAAACGAAAAACTGTTTTCGCTTCGCATCCCATTCCTTGTGTTGTCATATACCTCAAAGACAGGCCTGCCATTGCGGTTATATCTGTGGGGCGGATGCGAACGGCGTTGACTGGTAGTATGCACGTCGCCGGACGTATGCCCATAGTTATCGTGGCTATGGGAGATACCTGTCGGATGGGGGCAACATCTGCAAGTACATCTCGTGGGGTCCGAAGTTTGATAGTGTCCATCCATGTCGAGGGGCATGATGTAAGTACCATAGGTTGACCCTCGTCTGACAATTGGTGCCCGACCGCTGTTGAGCATTGTGTTGATCTCCTCCTGCGGCGAACGATCCTGCCCTCTGTCAGAGCGAGAGCGTCGTCGGTCATTGCTCGCACGGCGCTCTCTGTTCAAATGGGAGTAATCGTCGTCCAATTCTGAGGAAGAAGCTGAGCCCCGTCTCGGGCGCAGGTACTCTTCCCGTCTGGAATGGTGATGATGATGATGATGTTGCTGTTCCCATCTCATATGGTAAGGCACTTCGGATTCGCCAGACCTACGTGAGTACGAGTGAGAATCACGACTACTTGAGGAGCTGCTGCTGCTGCGGCGGCGCCGATCATAGTCACTGTAAGCACTCTGATTCGAATAGAGGGAATTTCGCCTCCTAGCTGCCGCAGCGTCAAGATCGTAACGTTGTGATGAGTACGACATGTTGGGCTTTGATTCGGTATACAGACCTGGGTTAAGTCACGGTTTGGTTTGAGTAAATTGGCTCTGTGATTTGCGTGGAAACTGAGTCTGTGAGTCCAAATGAGGTTTGTGAGAGTCCCTTTGGTATTTAAAGAAATACGGTGTCCATTGACGAGTCCATCGTGACGACCTCGAAGGTCGGCCCATAGGCTCAACCTTGGAAGTGAACATTGCTTCGACTGAACAATAATCGAGAACATCGACTCTCCTTTGTTCAATTCGCATTGAGAACATCGAATACTCTTTGTTCATCAATTCCCATCTTTAAACATAATGTCCACTCGAACAATGTTCAAAGATACGGCCATGGCTGTTCTGCAGAACTCGTCGAGTCGTTCCGCTTTCATCAAAGAAACAAGTCAAAGGGTTCAGTTACACAGCTTCCGGGCTTCCGCAAGGTCATTCGTGCTGAGACTGTTCAGGTCCCGGGCAACTCGGCCTTTTGAGAGAAAATAGAAACGGGGTTCTTTCACGTTCACGCGGGTCCCAAGATGGCAGGTCGAGTTTTTGTTTGATTGAACCAAATCCTAAATGGAAGCAATGGGAAGTTGGGAGAATGAATGGCGCGATGAGGCTCGGGGATGCAACGGAGGCCGACATATGAAATTACGGGCACGACCTGAGATAAAGTCCCCTAAAATTCGAGATAAGCCAATCGTCTTGTCTCATCCTGTTTGCGGGCAGCTTCCCCACAGTGGCCAAAGGGGGCTAAGGGTGCGGCAAAAGCCACAGGTGGAGGCCACTCTCCAAAAGGCCAGCAAAGACATGTCCATTCCATTTCATCCCGCACTCTAATCTTTGCAACCATCTTCATACTTCTATTCCCATCAGCCCCCAAATCCTTTTGGCATTGCCATTTCTCTTTCCTTGCTTCTTCTCTCCAATCCTTACTGGTCTCTTCAGCTCATTAATCAAGATGGCTCTCTCTCCCCAGATGTAAGTCGTTCTCGCGACAGCCGTCGCGCAGATTATCTATCTGGGGGCGCAAAGAAGAAAACGCTGACATTCGCGATAGCACCAACCTGATCATCATCTTGGGTATGATGCAGGTGTCGAAGCGTGTTCCCTTCGACGACCCTTTCGTACTTAACGTCGTTCGCGCTGTGTACCTCGCCAGCAACGTCATCATTGCTGCTCTCTACTTCTACACCCAGCTGAAGATCAACAAGAAGAAGGGTACGATAACTTGACTTCTGAGGCAATTTCCACCATCGCAATACTGACATGTGCTTTCACAGACCTCACAACCCTCAAGTATGTCGAGCCCGCCCCCATGGGCTCCACTGAGGAGGGCAAGCTTGTCACCACCACCGTCCACGCCTACGACAACCAGCAGATCCGCACCGCTTTCCGTGGCCAGGCCATGGGCATGGCCATGATGGCCTTCATGCACATCTACATGAAGTACACCAACCCTCTCCTCATCCAGAGCATCATCCCTCTCAAGAGCGCCTTCGAGAACAACATGGTCAAGATCCACGTCCTTGGCCAGCCTGCCGCCGGTGACCTCAAGCGTCCCTTCAAGCAGCCCCAGGGTTTCATGAGCGCCATGCAGGGTGGCCCCGCCCAGAGCGACAAGAAGGCCGTCGAGGCCGCTGAGCGCGCTGGCCGTGGTGGTGCCAAGGAGGAGTAAGCTAGAACTTCTGAAACGAATTTCGGGCTCTAGAGGATAGCGTGGACCGTAGGCTAGGGTTGTAATAGACCTTGGTTGTACTATAATACAGGTGTCATGGCTCGCAAAAGTATTTGCTTATGGCGAAAGCCAAAATCAAGAGATTGGAATATGTTGAACAATTTCTTGAAATGATATCTAATGTAGAAAAGCAAGATTATTACGAGAACTTGAGGATTATGACCTCAAAAGCCATGTGCATTTTGGTGACTGTCGAAAGTTTGCGTAGGCTGTAGTCACGTTTTGTCGTGTAAATTGGTGACATAATTCAGATTTATGATCGCGACAATCCGCCCCTCCGCCACCCATCGCCGTCATCGAGGACCCTGAGTCGAACTTCTCTTTTGACGTCTCCATTCGCTTTTTCCTCTCCAAATTCTCTCTTTTTACTTGTAGTATTGCGATCCTGCGACGAAGCTAGCCGTCTCTGTCTCCTCATTGTTCTTTCTGTATCCCATCTCCGGTCTGATTGCTCATCATGGAACGGCCCTCTACACCACCTCGGGCAACAAAGCCTGCACCCACAATCACTCCGCCGACCCCGGAAGTAACGAAGCGCATTGTATGTAAATCCCTGGGGTAAATATGTCTATTTTCTGGAGATACTGACATGTATCTAGGAAGAGAACCGACTCCGCGCAAAGGCGATCCGAGACCAGCGTGAAGCAGAACAACGAGCGACCGGCACAGCACCCGAAATCCCCAAGAGCTCTGGAGGCTTTGTGCCAACAAAAGACGTTTACATCTCTAAAACTGCCGACGGAAAGCGACCGTACAGCTCTATCTCTACAGCAGATTCCCCTAAGGGAACAAATCGAGATGGGCGTAACAAAGGCGACGAGGAGGCGTTGCGGCCGGCGCGCAAGTTCACAAAATTCGTCGATTACAACATGAGCGCCATGACAGATACGAAGGGTGGTTTCTTGTCGACAGAAGATGATCCGCATAACTATGCTCTGGGTGGCAAGAAGCCTGGACAGTCCGAGGATGACCAGCGACCGAAGCACATGAGCGTCCAGGAGTGGGAGAGATTACAGCTAATACGGAACTTGAAGAGGTTAAAGTCTGGTCCTTTTGAACCTGGGCTGAGTGTGCTCGCAGATGACGAGACACGAAAGAAGTGCCAGGATTGTAAGAGCTTGGAGATTGACTTTGTCTGGGAAGAAGTCTTCCATATCTGCGTTTGCAACAAATGCAAGGAGAAATATCCAGAAAAGTACTCGTTGTTGACCAAGACTGAGTGCAAGGAGGATTATCTACTGACAGACCGTGAGTTGTTCTACGCAAGGTATCGGACTGTCGTCGCTAACCTGAAATAGCTGAGCTACGAGATCCAGAGTTATTACCACATCTCTCAAAGCCAAACCCCCACAAATCGCATTGGCACGACATGATGCTCTTCCTTCGATGCCAAGTAGAAGAATATGCGATCAAGACTAAGTGGGGGTCATCAGAGGCCTTGGACGCTGAATATGAGCGACGAGAGACACAAAAGAAAGCTCGCAAGGAAGCCAAGTTCAAAGAGAAGTTACTTGACCTAAAGAAAAAGACAAGAACGGACGCTTTCCGCAGACAGGCTGGCAATTTGAGCAAGTCTGGCGCAAGCAAATTTGGAGATGCAATAGGAGGTGGGCGGCATATTCATGAATGGGGAAGAACGGTTGAGAATGAGGATGGGATGACGATCAAGACATGTGTTGACTGTGGTATGGAAGTTGAGGAGCTAGAGTTTTGATGCCGTCACATTATCATTTGAGGCCTGGGTTTGGAGTTTGGAGTTTCGAGATTTAAAGCTCCGTGACTAGCCTAACCAGGCTCAAGGAAGATCAGGCATAGAATCAAGTTATCTTTCCTGTGATTGGTATATCAAAGTAGAGCCTGATTCAGGAGTCAACTGGTGTTGGGTAACCGATTCACATTGAGCTGCAATGTTCCACGGTCTTGGTTTCAATTAAGGACTTCCTCCATGTTTGACTTTCAAACAGCCAGCACTAAAACAAGACACAAACAAAGGCGTTGTTTGTCATCAAATTTGCTTTGTTCGGAGCTGAAATCCTTCCATATTGATTATCGGTCCCTGTATCGGTGATCCGCACCGTTAGCCAGGGGTTCTAAGTTGATGCCTGACAGCCTCACATCCATTTCCAAGTCAAGCTTGTTTAGCGCTGATTGGCCAAAATCTCAGCGGCAAAGCGTCGATACAGAGGATAGCACCAACTAGCAGCGTGGAGATACAGGGCACCACACAGGACAGCACAACAGACAGATGCACCCGACCTGACCTCAAAGTACCCGACCAAGACTGGCAAGCTTGGTTTCTTAGCAGCACACGACCCGACGCCCAATTTTTTGGCTTTCTATCGACAGGAAGCAAGCCACGATATCACGATTCGACGTCGATTCAGATAGTTCAGGACCGTATCTTGACCGAGACCACAACACGTGCCAAGGCTCGTTGTATCTTTCGCGCAGGAGCTTCCAAGTTCCAACATCTGGCCTCGTCACATCTGATCACATCACATCACACTCCAACAACCGCAACGAGCTTGTCCGACCTCGAATCCGGCACTCGCTCGCCTCCATCGCCATCTCTCCCAAACCGACCCGAAGCTCCATGCACCCGCCCAATTGAGAGAGGCGCGCCGCGATGGGCCCTAATGCTGGCAACGGCGTGAGCGGCCTGGAGATGGGACCTATGATGCAGGGCAATGGCTCCAACATCCCCCAGGCCACCGAGTACACCCTCCAGGGCGTCATGCGATTCCTGCAGACGGAATGGCACAGACATGAGCGCGATAGGAACTCGTGGGAGATTGAGAAGCAGGAGATGAAGGGCCGCATCGCCAACCTCGAGGGTCAGGCGCGGAGGGCCGATGCTACTCAGCGCGTGCTGAGGAAATACGTGACTATGCTGGAGCGAAAGGTTAAGGAGCAGACGGCTCAGCTTCAGGGCCAGGAGGCAGTTGATGCAGAGACGGCGGCTAAGGATGACCGGGCTGCAAAGATACAAGAGAAGCTTAGATGTGAGCAATGCCCCTTTGTGCCGACTTTCCATACTAACATTGTTGCAGCTACCTTGGAGGATATGCCCGTACCCGGTGTCGATGGCGTTAACTATGAGAAGCTCGACCGAGGTGATGAGGAAGCTCAACGACAGGATCTTAAGACCTTTCTTGATCAGTGCCAATCCGAATTTATGTACCTTATGATTACCCCCGCGAACCCGCAGCCACCTCGAGAATCTCCCCCGCTACCGATCATGGAGGATCTGCGAGAAGTCGAGGCGTTTGGCATGCCAGCTCCCCAGCAGCAATTCCAGCTACCTACACGAAATGCTCAGAATCACTCTCAAGAAATGAACTCGAGGATATCTCAGCAGAATCATGCGCCTCATGGTCAAAACCAACAGCAACACTTTGGTCAGAAGCAAGAACACCAGCCTCAGCCGATGGTGCGGTCCGAGCATCCACCCGTTATGTATCAAAACTCTAATGACTGGCCTGCGCCCGTGTCAGTAACGTCCCGACCGGTAGAAGATCACATGCCACAGGCAAACCATGCAGCAGAAGTTTTAGGCGGAATGGATGATTCTGCTGAACTTAGAGAGAAACACTCTGCACAACCTGAGAATGATGGATGGGAATTTCCTGAGGGCACATTCCCCGAACCTGGAAACTCGCAGCCCAATTCTCAACCTAACCGCCCTGACACCGATGCTTTCCCTACCGCTGACAACCTCCCCAAGTCGCCGAGCCGACGAGATAGCTCCCACCGACGAAAAGGCTCCATGTCTAGAAGACGAAGTGCCGATCATGAGCTAGCTTTGGCTGCCCAAAAAGCTGAGAGTGGTAATTTCAAGCTCAGATTTGGACTCCGAGGCCATCTCGACACTGTTCGCACAATCATATTCTCTGGAGGCGGCAGCCCCGGCGAGCCAGAAATCTGTACTGGAGGAGACGACGGTATGATCAAGCGCTTCCACATTCCTCGATTAGACGGTCACCCTGGCGGTCTTGCGCACACAGCGTCAGACCTTGATGTTACAGCCAACTTTACACACCGTGGTCACTCAGGCGCAATTCTGTGTTTGACATCGTGGTCACCCTCGCCGAATTTCTCAACTGGAGGTCGCGCACAAGGCGACGGCTGGATATTCTCCGGCGGCCAAGATGCGACCATTCGAGTTTGGGAGCGTGGAAGAGTCGATCCCAAGGCGACTCTTGAAGGACACACTGATGCAGTATGGGCTATCTGTGTTCTGCCAGCAACTCTTGGTCAAATATTCGGAAGCTCAAGTCCCTACGGTAGCACGGATCGTATCTTGGTTGTTTCGGGTGCTGCAGACGGCAGTGTTCGTTTGTGGTCAGTGAGCGCACCTCCTCAGTTGAGCTCACCACAGCCTGGAACAAACCGAGCCATGACCGGCCGCGGAGGCAGAGTCCGTGGTAACTCGATGAGCTCCGGCAGTGGATTCTCCAATACTCCCCAACCTACCATCGCCTCTAACTCGCCCTTCAACCATACACTTGTACACAACATCTCGAGGTCTGACGGATCCACCGCCAGTCCGACGTGCATCACACCTCTGGGTACCACTGGAGAGTCGTTCGTTGTCTCGTACTCAGATGCCGCCATTATCGTTTATGACACCCGAACCGGTGAACAGATCGGCAACATGGACAGCCTTGAAACATATGATCAGTCAAACAAGACCAGCGTTAATGCCGTTGTGGCTACGACAATCGGTCTCGATCAGGCTAACCAGAACCACAGCGGTAGCATAGGGGAGGAAGATGCCAGCCCAGGTGCTACTGGAGGTGGACGATCCATGGCTGGTTCAGGTGTCGAGGGGACTATCATTTCTGGCCACGAAGACCGCTTCATCCGGTTCTTCGATGCCAACAGCGGTAAGTTGCATGTATCACGAATTCTTACAAAGACTAATCGTTCTCCAGGCCAATGTACATATAACATGATTGCCCACCCCGACGCCATTTCCAGTCTTTCCCTCAGCCCTGACGGTCGTGAACTCGTCAGCGCCGGCCACGACGCCTCACTCCGTTTCTGGAGTCTCGAGAAGCGCACCTGCACGCAAGAAGTGACGAGTCACCGTGTGATGCGCGGCGAGGGCATCTGCGCCTGCGTATGGAGTCAAGATGGTAAATGGGTAGTCAGCGCTGGCGGCGACGGCGTGGTCAAGGTGTTTGCACGATAATGGAAATAGATGCTTTACATGTATGTATGTCATGATATGGAGGAACTTCTTTTTATTTTTTTCTCAAAGGGTACGGGGTGGTGGTGCATTGTTGCTTGGCGGACCATGGTATTGTAGCAGTTGGATTGGGGCGCCCAAGCAACCCAAGTGTCATAGTATCTGTATGTGTTGAGGAGGGTGATGATTTCGCTTATTTATACTACTCGTCGATACCCGGCATTTAGTGGTGGCTTATCTTTTACTTCTGGTATCATCACAGAGTGTATTCATAGTAAGATAACTTGATGGCAAAAAGATGATGTAGTTATGGTAGTGATCTAATATGATGAATGAGGAAAAGGCAAAAATGAAACCTGCGTATCGCAGGTGGCTGGATCTCTCCCGCCGGGAATTGAACCCGGGTCTCAAGCGTGACAAGCTTGCATACTGACCACTATACTACGGAAGACACATTTTTCCTAAACAGGCTTAGCCTGCTGTAGTGAGAGGGGGTTATACTGAGGATGCTGTTGATGATGTATATGAATGATTAGTGGTGGCGTTTGTTTGGGAATAGCATCCAATGACTCATATGGATTAAAACTACTGTGACTCTGTACCTGAGCTGCGAACCTGACCGGTCCATCATGCTATGGCACATGCTGGTGTTACTTGGCCCTCCGAAGACGGGAGGGGCAGGGCATTAATATGATGAACCTTAAACCTCTACCTCATGAGTCAACTACAACCACAATAACTTCTGCATCGCTCTGTTGCAGACAGGAGACAATTTTGAGATGCTGCCATCTGCTGCTGTTGTCCTTAGGACCAGCGTCCGCCTGGCTACCTCCCAAACTCTCACTCGTGTGTCCGCGCCCGCCCTGACCTCATTCCGATGCCTCAACCGCGCTCTCTCAACAACTCATGCCTCGCCGCCGCTTCCTCACTCAATAGAGATCGGGCCCGTGAGATTGTGGCCCAGACTATCAGCAATATTGGCAGCAAGCGCGAGACAGCAGCGTACCTCAAGGTTTTCACGCTCACCTCCCAGCATTTTGCAGTCATCAAGGTCGGGGGCGCCATTCTTCAGGAACACCTAGACGAGTTCTGTGGCAGTATACTACTACTCTATGAGCTTGGGCTATACCCAGTCATTGTCCACGGCGGCGGTCCGCAGCTGAATTCCCTTTTGGAAGCTGAGAGGGTGGTTCCTCAATTTGAAGATGGAATCAGAGTGACTGATGCCAAAACCCTTACTATTGCGCGTAAGCTTTTTCTAGAAGAAAACTTGCGACTCATCAAACGCTTAGACGCATTTGGTGTCGCAACACGATCTATACAGGGAGTCTTTGGAGCAACTTACCTTGACAAGGAGAAGTGGCAGTATGTGGGCAAGATCACAGAGGTTCGGAAGGAAGCTATTGAGAGCAGTATATCAGCAGGATACATACCGATCCTGACTTCGATGGCTGAAGGGGAAGATGGTCACCTCTTAAATGTTAATGCGGACGTTGCGGCTGCTGAACTTGCTCGTACGCTTAAGCCCTTGAAGGTTATCTACCTCTCAGAAAAAGGAGGCCTTTTCAATGGTGAGGGGAAGATGATCTCGCAGATCAACCTGGATGATGAGTTTGAATACCTCATGGCTCAGTCCTGGTGTAGATACGGCACTCGTCTTAAAATTCGGGAGATGCAGGCTCTTCTCAAGGATCTTCCCCGAAGCTCTAGCGTGGCTATCATCCACCCTGGTAACCTTCAGAAGGAGCTATTTACTGATTCTGGCGCTGGCACCCTCATCCGCTTGGGCAATCGCATTCGAAAGACTTCCTCGATCAAGGAACTTCAAGATATCAAGAAGCTCGAGGCTACGTCAAACGGCAGTTCCGACAGTCTTGATATTGGGGCTATAGTGGATCGATTCGCCAGCATACTAACAGAGAAGAACTTCACAGCCTATTATGATGATGCTATGCATTGCATGGCTGTCGTCATGCCTCAGGACCAAGGTACGGCTATACTGACGAGTTTGTCTGCTACCAAGTCTGGCTGGCTCAACGGTACGATGGAGAATGTCTTTACTGGTATTAAGAAGGACTACCCTACTCTGGCTTGGGCTGTTAGCGAGAGAGACGAGAACTTGACCTGGTTCTTTGAACAGGCTGATGGCAGTTTCCACCAAAACGGCAGAGTTCTCTTCTACTACGGGAGCGACATGCACTCAGTGGCTCTCAGTCCTGTATACAAGAACTTTGTGTCTGGACGAGCTTCGCTTGGCGACTCCAACCTTGAAAACGGCGGAACAGCTTGAAGTGGAGGGGACAGCCAAATGAATTCTGCGTTGTACCCTTTTTCCAACAGGAGTTGGTAGATTTATACCACTGACCTGACGCGCAAGAGCGGTAAATCTTTCTGTAGCAAACTCGTCGACATACCCTACAGTGTTTTGTTTGTTCCTGTAGTACTGGTAGAAGCATGGGCAACGTCGAGGAACGCCTCGAGCGATACCCTCGCATTCGAGGGATTCACGGATCTCACTTCTAGTGAGAATCGAGCCTAGTAAAACTCATCCAAAGGCAAGGTTTCCATAATCAAGCGGGTAGCAACAGAGATACAGAAGCGCTAGATAATTCAACAAGGGTGTGCATCAAGCGTCATTCACATTTCATTCACAAGTCGTAAAGAACTCCGTTTATTTAATATTGGGTTAATATAATCTCTATGTTACCTGTTAGAGTCACATTGAGATCCGCCTAAACCATCATGAAGTCAACTCTATTCTTCCCGTCCACTGAGACTTGGTGAAACTTCCCAATCAGGAAAGTATTCAAAATATTGACCAGGTTCCCCGGATCACGGATCACCTGACGTCTAAGCCGATGGACCTCGGCATCTGGATTGAACTTATACAACAGCTCCCAAATTGCTGACTCTCAGAAATTGGAACCTCAGACTCGTATTATTTACAAAATGTCGACGTATGAAACAGCTCAAGATCAGTTCATCACTGTAGATGGCATCAAGTTCGCCTACAGGCGCTTCGGCGCGAAACAAGGCGTACCCCTCACATTGTGCATGCACTACAGGTGAGCATCTCTTCAATTCCATGTTCCAGATCCGGACTGACGATATCAGAGGGACGATGGACCACTGGGACCCAGCTCTCATAAATCCCATCGCGGCTAAACGCCCTATCATCACCATTGACAACGCAGGCGTAGGGCGCTCTGAGGGCCAAGTCCCCAAGCAATACAAGCAATGGGCACAATACTACATCAACGTCCTCCGCGCACTCGGCGTCAACAAGACTGACGTGATGGGCTTTTCCATGGGCGGCTGTGTCGCTCAGCTCGTCGCCCTCAACGGAAAGGATCTCGTTCGCCGCCTGATCCTCTGTGGAACTATGCCCAGCACAGGCGAAGGTGTAGTACCAGCGCCTTCTCTCAAGGCCTTCAATGCTCTCAGTGCTGCCAAGACGGAGGAAGAGCACAAGGAAGCTTTTCTTATGAGCATGTTTAACACTTCTGATAAGAGCAGGGCTGCGGGTGAGGCAGCTTGGAAGAGAATTACTACTGCGCGAAGGGATAGAACGGATCATGTTGATCCTGCGAATGCTCGTCTGCAGGGAATTGCTTTTGCGAAGTTTATGGATCCGAAGCAGGCGAAGGATGCGTCTTATGATCGATTGGAGGAGCTTCGTATACCTGTTCTCATCGCAAATGGTAAGTTGGACTGGTATTCGAGTTACAAAGCGCTAACACAAGAGTAGGAAGTGAAGATCTTCTGTTGCCCACGGAGAACAGCATCGTGATATGGAAGAAGTTGAAGAATGCCCAAGCGCAACTGCATTTGTACCCCGATTCTGGACATGGTTTCCTGTATCAGTATGCGGATGAGTTTTCTAAGCTGATCAACCTTTTCTTGGATGATGAGCCTAAACTGTCAAGCCGTCTTTAGATATCAACATACATGTATGTACGATTAAACATGATGGGGTTGGATAGAAGTTTGAACGATAATATGCTTATATGTAAAGATTGTATATGCATCAACGCCTATCTAAGTTCACCCATGACCGAACCCGAATGAAGCATCCAACGCCTTATCCTCTATCCCAGACCAGCGATACTATAGACACCCCAAGCTTATTTCTTGCACTTGCAGTTAGGATCAAACACCACAGGGCAATCACAGCAGACATCATCCTTAGACCAAGTGATATGAGCACCCCAGTTGTAGACCTGATTGAGGGTGTTGTACTCAGAGTACGCCTTCTTGACCTTCCCAGTCTCAGGGTTCAAGAACACCATGTCGATGCCGTTGCCGCGCCCCCGACGAGTTCCCTTGGGAACCTCGAAGTCGCCCTTCCAGTAGAAGGTGAAAGAGTTGCAGCCGTAGGCGATGGGTCCTTTTATGAAGGCGCTGGGGTCATTGGTCTTTTCAGTGTTGCCTTCGATGAGCTCCTTGCGGTTCTTGTAGATGGGAGGAAAGTCATCGTTCTAAAAATCGTTAGCTTAATGGATGGGATGAAAAGGTGAGGATATGCTTACCTTGGCGTACTTGTTGATCTTGGATGATGATGAAGTCCACCAGATAGACTGAGAGTAAAACTTGACGTCCTCATCGAAAATAGTCCTTGCCAACGCTCCACCATCGGTGATGCCAGAGAAAGTCGAGACGTATTTGTTGACTATAGACTCAAGCTTGCTCTTCGAAATGCACTTTGTGCTCTGAGCCGTCGCCTTCTTGTCCCCAGTATTGGTAGCGCCGGAGCTACCAGTAGATGCCTGCTTCTGCCCGACAGGCTGATACTTGTTCGTCTCGGGATGATCATAATTTCCTCCGTAAGCGTTATACCCAGCCTTGACGGGAATACCAGCAGCTGGAAGGACACCGTCAGCCCTGCGGTGGATGTTCTTGGCTGAAGTTGAGATGGCGCAGGCCAGGATAGAGAGCGCGAGGTAAGCCTTCATTTTTGTATAAACTGCAGTGGTTTTTGTTTTAAAGAGAGTGGAATTGATCTAAAAAGATCAGGAGTTTCAAGTTTGTGGAGTGATGGTTAAAGAGAGACTGAGACAATGACATCCGCAAACGGGAGGGACTCGTCATCTTATACCCTGTGACTCGACAATTCGATCATTGCGGGAAAAGTCAAATCGTTGGTGAGGATTGTAGTGTAAGTTTGAGCTATTGTTGCTCTAGATTTGTATGCCTTTGATGGCGGCCGTGGCGAAATTCCAGTTGTTCCTGGACTAGACTCGATGCAGCGGATGTGGAATTAGACTTGACGGGGCAGTTTAAGATGCTGAATGTTACATATAATAGAAAGTAACCACTGTAAATGATGTATTATAAGGGAGTCTGTGTAGCTGCGTTCATAGACTGAATTGAATAGACTGAATTGTGCCGTGTTGTAGAATGTCTCACTGCCCTCACAACCGTTCATCTGACACTATTCCCGCATCTTCAACATCTAAGACACAGACTTGGCATACCCAAAGGCATTCCTGTGGCGCACCCTAATCACAAGCCACTCAAATACTCACACACCAAGAGGCTGGTGATCTGTGTAAGTGAACGCCTACAATCGTTGGCCCAGGGACTTCGGAATGTTGTGTCCTATCGCCAACCCCGACCCCAGCACGTATCCGGAACGTGGTACGACGTCTGTGGCCCTTAATTTCTTCTAGTCTGAGGACTCGCTGGTTTAAATGCGATTGCTTGAGTCGTCTATTGTGTTTCGAGATCTTGATCGTCGCTGGGCTGGCTTCCACGTGCCGACGACCTGGGTGAGTGGGAAGCGTTGAGAGAAGTCAGAGAATACGCCGGTGATTTGAAATCATAACTTTGCGTGGATTGGTCTGTGGTGACTTGCTTCACGTGGCGTAGTGGGCGCTGATGACTTCGTGATGATGTCTTGACAGGGCTTCAGCTTAGGAGATAGCCACGGCGTTGGTCGTCAACGCCTCTTGTCAACTTTTCTTAATTACTGCAAGTAGCATTGAAGAAGCTACTCATGACTTGAGTCATTGATAAATTATTCTTAGTCATATGAGAGTGACATTGTGTTGTCCTACAGGTAAACACATCGCGAGGTGCGGCTCTGGCTCCCCGTGCCTCAACTGATACGTGAACAGCCAAAGGCTTCTGCCATGAGCATAAATCTGACCTGATTTTGAATGAAATCCGAGGAAAAGCTAGTCTTGAACTAGTTAATATCTTTGAGGTATCCAAACGTGAAAACGCAGTTAGTATCAACAGACTGTCAACTCTCTTGTCTTACATCTTGGTCATGAACCACGATACATCAGCCTCCTGATATAACCAAGTCTTTTGTCACTCGAGATCTAACCCCTAATGGCTATGCCCCTGGAAACTTTTCCGTGATAGATAAGCGTGATCCGTTGGAGGATCAGTGAGCCTTGAGGCACCAAGAGAGAATCGAGCAGATGCGAGTATATATGCTCACTTGACCATATGGACTTTAGATTGCGCATAAAATACTCGAAATTCTTTGTCTGTAATCACCAAGGAACGCTGGAACATAATTTTGGGCCACATGATATGAACAAAAGATGACCCGGCCCACAGAGATCAGTTGCCTTGCTCTATTGCTCGATATGTCCTCCAGCATCCAATCTGGTTTCTCTTAGTATAAGGCGCTTTCCACCGTCCTGTTGGTTTGCCACCGAATAAAGACATCCGAGATTAAGGATAGATCTGAAAAGCCCTATTGATATGATGAACATGGTGTTATTTGTCCCGAGTGTCTATCCCGCCTTGATATCTATCTGCTCAGTTTACTTGACCATTGTCCTGAACCTTCCTTGCCACTCAAACCCTCTCGATGCAAGATGCGACGTGCAGTACTAGTCTGAGTAATGACTTTAGAACAAAGCGTCAGGCTGAACAGCTGCCTTGACGTGGTAAATATGGTAATGTTCAGCCTAGCTCTTTATAGAATGCAGTACCATAAGACTGCATGAGACAAAAAGAGCCGAACAATAAGGCTGGGATGATGAATATACAGCTTTGTAGCTATAACAGAGCTTGTGTGTAGGACAATCTAATTAAATGTTTGCGATATCAATTATGTATATATTTATATGGCAGTTCTCTTGCTTTGCATCTCAAGTCTGGTACACTACAACACACATTACAACACATAATGCAAAATGCGCCCTAGCTCTACTGAAAAGTACCGGTTTTCCATCTGTGACCCAATTCCAGTCTCTTTCACCAAGTCACTAGCAAGAACACACGCTGGCAGAATCAAGAAGCACAGGGGCAAAAAGCGTGTCTTTATCGAGCACCTTTGCACCGGTGGCTACCAGTATGCTTCCCAGATTATGGATCCGAATGATCATTTAGTTCCTGTTAAGGGGCCGGAGGGCCGAGTCCAAGTTCTTACTGAAGGCACCACAATCCTAACAACTGATCCGCAACAGCAGATGGAGATAACACTACCTTGGCCTCGGTTAGCCAATGCCTGCCCGAGTACGCATACCCGATACTGCACTACTGCACATTCCATAACACAAGGTCAGATCAGCTTGGCCTGGAAAGGTGTCCATGCAGCGGCTCAGCATCTTGACATAACCAACATATACATGCCGGCCGACATTATCACCCTCGATTACGATGGTATGACTAATGATCCGTTGGAGCAAAGTATATCTGACGATTTTGATCCGGCTACAACTCATAATGTTCTCTTCCATATCATCTGTATCCGATATAAAGGGTTTCCTAAGAGGTATTTTACAATTATAGAGCTACTACGAAGGCCGCATGGCCCTGAGAAGAAAATCTATTGTGCTGATGAGATCGATGAGGCTGACGATACGGTGCAGAGGCTGATGAGCTGGTACGATCGGTATATAAACATCAGGGACAGGGCGCCTGATGCAGACCGTCACCGTACATGGGTTGATACCATTTATGGAAACAGTAAGGCGATAACCTATGCCACAGGGCACAAGGTTGCCTATTGCTTCAAGATAGCCTCGCTGTTGTTCTGTAAGAAAGGTAGCCTTATGGTTAAGGATGAGGCTGGTAACCCTGGCGATTTAACAGATCATGACATCAGATTTGGCGCGTCAAGGTCAGATACAGCTCACATAAACAGCTTTTTAGCAATCAATAGCTTATATTAAGCCAGCCATACTGCTAGAGTGTTCAGGCTGCGACAGGGTAATAGTAAGCTAGCTAATTGAGTATCCTAAAGTATAGCAATAGTGTAAGGAAGTAACAAGAAACTGAGCAACATTAAAATATGTAGGGCAATTATAGAACTACTGCTGCTGCTTAATTAATAATATTCTAACTCTTGCTGCACAGGGAGAAGAATACTGGTTGACAGGTAGAGTTTATATGTCTGGTATATGAGAACTACCAGTTTATTCAGCTAGCTGCTAGTATGTAATACAACTGTACACTGTCAGCCAGCCCTACAGAGATGCAGGTTGAATGTTGAATCGTAAACACTAAGGTCGATGGATTATCACTTTGTCTGGATGCAATTGAAGGATAAAGTGTGGTTCTTTGCACAAGTCGAACTCTTTGTGTTTCTTCCAAACCTCGTGAGAGGTCTTCTATTATCTTGACTATTGAATATATTGACGCCACGAGTCTCTAGTGGCCATTCCTGGTAGCCATCCTCTTAGAGGTAATCTTGAACGGCAGTCATTTATGTCACTTGGGAAAGTAGACATGGTAGATTATGGCAGTCTGTATGGAATTGCAAGAATGCCAGCACGGTTTCTCAGGCAAAAGTCCAGTAGTAATATATTGTCAATTGCATGTGTTACTATTAAAACGTTCTTAGATCTTATCAATCAGTTAGTGTGTCGCCGTTGAGCCACAAGAAATGATGTGCCTGAGTGCTCATGCACAGCGAACAATGAACTGAGGAACCCGCGGCCCTATAGACATACTCATCCTAAGGAACGAAAACATTTAGACAATCTAGTCTAATTTTAGAGGAGTCTTTGTTGAGTTTACTTTGACCTTCTCTTGTAAAGTCTTATGTTTTCTTGCTCCCTGATGCTGCCTTCTCAGTTGCGCCGAGACGCTGGCAAAGTACGCACTATAAAGCTGCATCAGAGATGAAGAGCCGCGATGAAGGACAATTAATATACTGTAAGAGAGTCTGTGATGGATTCATCTCTTTCTAAGATGAATAAGCTATACTTCAACTGTGCGCCATCAATGATATCACGGGCGGGATTAACAGACAGCTTTAGTATGGCTTGCCACGGATTTTCCATGGTAAGCTTTCAAACCATTCCCTCTCGAGATACCCCGAAACCCCGAAACATCATGTCAATCGCTCGACTTCGGCGAAATACAAAAACGGCTCTCACAATCGGCTCCTCATAAACTTTTCATCCTATCCTTCCATTGGACAGTAACTCTGGGGTAAAACGGATCCCTGGGCCATAACCCGCAAAGATCGACAGAGGTCAGCACCATAATCTTGGTCCGGGGAAATCTAATAGCACGATGCCGTCACCGCTAAACGACACGGCGGTACCGCCAGCACGTACGATTTCCCGTGCAAATCGGAGTAGCTGTGGCTTTGTAAAGAGAGAGCATGACCGTTGCATCCCCACAACTTCCCCGCGATTTCTTATAAAGAACAGGTTTGAATCGGTCCGAAAAGTCTGGGGATCGACTAACACGCGGAATTCTACTGCTTTTCGGTTCGGAATTGATGGTGACGGCTTGGGGAGGAAAGAAAACTCAGAATCTTGATCATAAGTGACAATAATACTTAGGTAACTTAGTATAGGTTTAGGATAAATTTAGTATAGACTTAGGATATCCTTTGCTGAGTTTATTTTGACGCCCTACATTAAGGTCCGGTGTTTTCTTGCCCCCCAAGGGACGGCAAGGACGGATCATGATGTTGTGAGAGGCGATAGTTTGAGCATATATATCGTGGGATCGCGCGGGTTGTTTTGCTCGTTAGTTCTGCATCTCAGTCGTCCATCATGACACCCTCATACGCTGCTGTGATACAATTCCTCTTTGCGTCTGTGGCAGTTGGCCAGCAGATCTATCTTGATGCAAAGGGTCCTACCGAACGCCCTCAGTGTAAAAAGGCTACAAAGACACATGAGCCGAAATACACATATACACCATTCAGTTATACCCTATCTGAGACTGTGAGATATGCTACTTCGGTGCCGTCTCCCACAACAACGTATACATACGCCAATCCACCAGAGTCGCTCATCTCTCTCGTTCCCTCACTGTCCTTCACAACCTGGGGAAAATGGGACCCCAATGCCACCACAAAGGCCTCAGATACAGAAGATCCTTATGGGCAAGCTGCGTGGACTGCTCTTTGGGAACATGCAAACCCGCCCAACTTCACCGAGACGGGAGTTTTCAGCACAACTGTATCCCCTACTCCTATTCCTAGCAGTGAGCTAGTTCTCCCCCCTCGGGATTACTTTGGCCCTTCGGACTGCTACAACTTCCCCAAGAATTTTAGCTTCGGAGTTGCTAGTTCTGCAAGTCAAATTGAGGGGGCCACTGCTGAAGAAGGCAAGGCACCGTCTCTTATGGACATCCTCGTCCAAGATGGTCGCGCGAAGGACTATGTCACGAATGAGCATTATTACTACTATAAGCAAGATATCGAGCGCGTTGCTGCGATGGGTGCTAAGCATTTCTCGTTCAGTATTGCATGGACGAGAATTCTGCCTTTTGCTCTGCCCGGTACGCCTGTTAACCAGGAGGGAATCGATCATTATAACGATGTGATCAACTTTATCCTTGAGAAGGGCATGACTCCTGAGGTTACCCTACTTCACTTTGACACGCCTCTTCAGTTCTATGGCAGCAATCTCACCAAAGCCGCTGATCCGCCTGAAATCGGCTACGTCAACGGAGCCTATCAGAATGAGACCTTCCAAGATGCTTTCGTCCACTATGCAAAGGTTGCTATGGCGCACTATGCTGACCGTGTCCCTGTTTGGTTCACCTTCAATGAGCCTCTTCTCTACTCATATAATGCCCTCTCCATCAACAATGTGGTCAAGGCCCATGCGCGAGTTTATCACTGGTATAAGGAGGAGCTTGGTGGAAAAGGCAAGATTGCGCTCAAGTTCAACAACAACTTTGGTGTTCCTCGTGATCCCAAGAGTGAAGCTGATGTCTACGCTGCGGATCACTTTAACTCTATTCAACTGGGGCCGTTCTGTAACCCGATTTTCCTGGGCGAGGACTATCCCGAGTCGTTCAAGAAGACCTTTGATGATTATGTGCCGCTGAGTGAAGAGGATCTCAAGTACATTGGCGGTACAGCAGATTTCCTGGGTATTGATCCGTACACCGCTACTGTTATCGCGCCACCAGTCCCAGATGAAAAAGACAGCGTCCTCGAATGTGCTTCAAACTCCTCTTCAACATTCCGCCCCTACTGCGTCAACCAAACCACCACAACCGTCAACGGGTGGAACATCGGCTACCGCTCCCAGAGCTACGTGTACATAACACCAACCTACCTGCGCAGCTATCTCAACTACCTGCACAACACATGGAAGACCCCCGTCGCTCTCACAGAATTCGGTTTCCCGGTGTATGCCGAAGCTGATAAAGAGCTATCCGATCAGTTGTTTGATACGCCGAGGAGTATTTACTACTTGAGTTTCTTGCCTGAGACGCTCAAGGCGATTTGGGAGGACGGTGTTGAGGTTGTTGGCGCGTATGCGTGGAGCTTTGCGGATAATTGGGAGTTTGGGGATTATGATGCGCACTTTGGGATACAGACTGTTAATAGGACGACGCAGGAGAGGAGGTATAAGAAGAGTTTCTTTGATATGGTGGATTTCATGAAGGCTCGGGGTGTGGAGTGAATGAACGTCTTGAGATGAGGATCAGTCAAGATACCATGGTAAATATAAGGGGGGGGCAAAAAGAACTGAAGGCCTTTATCCCAAGGGATGAAAGGGCTTAGGAAATCTCGTCTAAATTTAGGGGATTCTTTACTGAGTTTATTTTAGCATCCTCTTCTAAAGTTTTATGTTTTCTTGCTCCCTGAGAGCTTACCGCACTCGAGGCCCCCTTATCATCAACCCAGTGTTTGGCTCTCAACGCAGACAAAGAATAGACCTAGTTTCGGTTCTTATTAGCAACTTAGAGGCTGCGGAACGAAGCTGTTGATGTGTCGGCCGTGCAAGGAAGACTCTCACCCGCCAACTTCATACCTCGTGTGAGTGCGATGTCTGAAGCACATGGAGAGAGAATGATCCTCAGGGGCATACCATGGTTGAACGAGACGTTGCTAGTCTCGTATCATACCTGCTTCAAGTGCTGAGAATCGGTCCCTTCAGTCTCTTCGTACCTTGGATACCCCGGTGTAAAGCCTCACAGAGTTGCCGTGAGGAGTTGCCGTGAGGAGTTGCCGTGAACGCTTACTCACCTTGTTGAACTTCATGTGAGTCACAACCACTCAGTACCATTCTTTCCAGACCCCTTCATCCTGTTGTGATGAGTCCTACAACCATATCCATGTTCTCTCACCTTAACTGCCAAGACACTCTCCTGACCCTCAATTTCCTCAACCCGACTTTCGGCACCCACGGGCTATTCACAACTCCTCATTCGCCACTACACAATCCATCATGATCTATCATCCCTCAAAGCATAGACCCCACAAGCATTGATCATATACCGTCCCCAATCCCAACTTACGATAAATTCTCTAGCGTTACAGCGAATGCATGATCCGTGGATCTCCCCAGACGGCTATAACGTAATATTTCCCCAGGATCAACTGGGGCCCCGGATTTCAGCCCAAGTCTTGGCTTTTGAGGGGTATTTGGAGCATCGTCGCAGTGGTTAATTTGGTATGCAGTAGTGTTGAGGAGAACGCGCAAGTCTAGACGTTCACCTTGATATCTTCTCGGTGTGGACAAGGATGCGCGCAACTAGTTGACCCTCGCTTGGAGGTTTGAGACATATAAACTGGGCGGCAAGGTCAAAATGTTAGTCATAGTAAGGCATCTTTTGATGAGTTTAGTATAGTCCTAGTCTTAAGGTTTAGTTATTTGTTTGTTTTAACGTACGATAATCTTGACGAGGAGTCGTACGCTGCGAGATCTGGCTGTGAGGCGACCCGCAGGGCGTTCAAGATTGACGATAGCTGCAAGGATGTTCGGATCCGATTTGGTTGACGTTGAATGAGCGACTGTGGCACTGTCAATGGTGCCAGCGTAGACATTTGCTCTGAATAAGGTTGTGTTCAGCCACTTGTTGCCCGATCAGCAGAACGCCTATCCTACGCCTTATGGCCACTTGAGCAGGTGTCAAGTCCTTATCTATGCTTATAATAAACCTTTAATATGTGCAGGATTCAGCCTAAGCTTGTCAGCGTTTGACAGAGCAAAGTGGGTGTGATTGAGCGCCCGAGGCTGGCTTTCACGTTCCGGATCGACAGTGCATCGAGGCGTACACCAAGGCATGATTTGGACTCAATCTGCCCTCATTAAATAAATGTCTCAGCCTCTTCCGAAGCTGAATTTTCATGACACAAAAGTATGTAATAAAATGCTGGTCCTCGCCGAGCTAACTAGTGATGTCGAAGCCACACGAATGTTGTTTCCCAAATCATCAATGCAGCATTCATCATCAGCATCATCATCTGTGCTTATTTCATTCCCTGCCAAGTAGAAAAAAACCGTCTGGACCGTTCAAGAAAAAAGTGCGGAGAGAATCCCTGATGGCCCCAATAGGAAAGTGATTCCCGCTGACGACGGGCTCTCCGCACTCTTGGCCAGGGGGGTCGAGTTGGGGAATTAGCTAATAATAAGGTAAAAGATATTGTTTTCCCTCATTTAAGCATGCAGTTTAGAGTTGTTTTTTTCTTGGAGTTCTCGTTAGTTGGTTAGATCTAACTAAAACCACTGACTAAAAACCTGCCAAACTAACTTTTCACTGGTATCTCTGTGTGCGGAGAATGTCTGTATCCGTATCCCTGCATGGCCCCCGGTTCGAGATAAAGATCATGTGAACGTGATGGTATTATTCAAGGGGTGGACACCAAAAGTACCCACTGAGAGAACAAGCTGCTCAATCAGAGATGGGTAGTGGTCAGAGCCATCCCTGGCTATCTCTCGTCACCCTTGTCCTCATTGTGTTTTCCCCGCAGAGAAACAGACGGCAGATACTGGTAGATAAACATTGGAGCCAAGACCGCAGTAAGACCGGGGGTGGTCGTGGTTTGGAGAGAGGAAGAGCCTATCTCTGAAGGGAGCTCAGAAGAGCCTTTATTGACCTTCCTCAAGGGGAGTGGCTTGGTTTGATAACAGTGGATACAATAGGAATCTCATTAACAAGATCCTCACTGTGACACTCCCGTATTATGGTACTAGGTAACTTGCAGGCAGGCAGCCATCATTGGAGATGTCGTACAGGATCAGGCCTCGGAGCAAAGTGCCTAAGCTTATCTCTTCCCGAGCTTCTAGAAACTACACTACACTAGGTACAGTGAGCCTTGACCTGCGCCTTTTTCCCTCTCTCGCTCACTTGTCTTGTTTCCTCTCTGTCCCCTTTCAGCCTCGGCGCCATGATCAAGTGCCGGGCCGATCTTTGCTAGTAAGAGATTGGCGTAACTATAGCGATGAGACAAAACCAACGGCCCAAAGAGAGCCTTCGAATCTGCCCTGCGCCCGATTACCTTACAGTCAATGGGTGAAGTGAGTTCTAGATTCTGTGCTGTGCTGTGCAACAGGAATTACAGTACAAATGCACAACTGAGGCGAGGCACACACCCAACTCGCCACAATGTTACATGCAAGAGATAGGATCTGACCCCATTGAGAGAGAACTGTTGGACCGATGATCTCTGAATTTAAAGCCAACACTAGCTAACTAAAGCACCCCCGGTTCCCACTTCACACAGACAAAAACACCCCCGTTACGTGATTTGATCTTCACAGGACGGGCGTGCGTGTGTCTGACTCTTGCTCTCTGTCCGTCTAGGGTTCCATCGAGAGCATTACATGGGCTGCCACTTTGAGCATCGGGTCGTCTTGGCATTTCCCTCTCTACTGTGATTAAATTTGATAGCAGCCTGGTTATTCGTGCGTGCTTGAATCCGAGTGAGAAAGTGTGAGACGTATTCGGTATATAGCTGTGCTCATCCCTCGCCTTCTCATCTCGTCTCTTTCTTGTCCCGCCATCCTTTTTTCTTTTTTTTTCGTGCAACGTTGGGGAATCTAACACACACAATATCGCCAAGGTCCTTGGCTTTAAGATCCCCCAAAAGCTTGGTTCTTTCTCTGGCAGCTTGGCTTGTTCTCTTACACACTTGGCAGCTTGGCCTTTATCTCCAAAATATTCTTGGCTTGACTTGATCCAATTCATCACAATGAGCGGGAACGACGTCGAGAAGACGGATCTCGGCTACGATGCCTCTGCAGCTCCCACCAAGGACATTGGCGTCGGCGAGGATCGTCACATTCGCGGTCTCGAGACCAGCGCTGAGACGTCGCTGCATCGAGGTCTCAAGGCCCGTCACATCACCATGATTGCCATTGGTGGTGCGATCGGTACTGGTCTCATCATCGGCACTGGCAAGGCCCTGGCGCAAGCTGGTCCTGGCTCTGTCTTTATCTGCTATACGGTCGTTGGTTTCGTCGTCTTCCTCGTCATGGCTGCGCTTGGTGAGATGGCTGCTTGGCTCCCCATGTCTGCTGGTTTCACTGGTTATGCTTCTCGATTCTGTGACCCTTCTCTTGGTTTTGCGCTCGGTTGGACGTGAGTATTGTGTTTCTAACATGTTGGAGGTCACGCGAGCTAACGTCGGGTTCAGTTACTGGTTCAAATACATCATCGTCACGCCTAATCAACTCACTGCTGCTGCGTTGGTCATCCAATATTGGGTTGATCGAGACAAGGTCAATCCAGGTGTCTTTATCACCATATTTCTGATCACCATCGTCGTCATCAACTATTTCGGCATTCGATTCTTTGGTGAACTCGAGTTCTGGCTTTCCTCGTTCAAGGTCATCGTCATCATTGGAATCATCCTCTTCTCTCTGGTTCTCGCTCTCGGTGGTGGTCCTGACCATGACCGAAAGGGTTTCCGATACTGGAGCAACCCTGGGTATGTTTTCCTCCCCTCTTTGTCTCTGAGCCTCGCTAATAGAAACAGCGCCTTCAAGCCTTATATCATGACTGGCGACGCTGGACGATTCCTCGGCTTCTGGTCCTGCATGGTCAACGCTACCTTTGCCTACCTCGGAACTGAGCTCGTCGGTGTAACAGTCGCTGAGGCTCAGAACCCTCGCAAGACCGTGCCCCGCGCCATCAAGCTCACCTTCTACCGAATCCTCTTCTTCTACTGTCTCTCCGTCCTCCTCGTCGGAATGATCGTCCCCTACAACTCTCCAGAGCTTGCCTTTGCCACCAAGGCCCAGGCCGGTGCTTCTGCCTCTCCCTTCGTCGTCGCTGCCGATATCGCCGGTGTCAAGGTCCTCCCTCACATCGTCAACGCTTGTATCTGCGTCTTCGTCTTCTCCGCCTCCAACTCTGATCTGTACATTGCCAGCCGTACCCTCTACGGTCTTGCTTCCGACGGTGCGGCCCCTGCTATCTTCAAGAAGACCGACAAGCATGGTGTTCCCATCTACGCCCTTGCCATGTCTGCTTCGTTCTGTCTCCTGGCCTACATGAACGTTGCCGACGACTCGACCAAGGTTTTCGGTTACTTTGTCAACCTCACCACTATCTTCGGTCTCATGTCCTGGATCTCTATCCTCACAACTCACATTTGGTGGTGCCGCGCCAAGAAGGCTCAAGGTCTCGCCAACGAGGCTCTCCCCTACGTCGCCCCCTTCGGCATGTGGGGATCCATCGCTGCTCTCGCCATGTGCATTCTCATCGCCCTCACCAAGAACTACGACGTTTTCGTCAGGGATGCCGACACCGGCAAGATCTTTGGTGGTGAGAAGTACAAGACCTTCATCACTGGTTACCTTGGTATTCCCGTGTACCTGATCCTCATCTTTGGCCACAAGTTCATCACCAAGTCTCGCGGAGTCAAGCCCCATGAGGCCGACTTCTACACCGGAAAGGATGTCATTGATCGTGAGGAGGAGGAGTTCCTGGCTGCTCAGGCCGCTAAGCGCGAGGCTGAGGGCCCCAACCGTGGAGGATGGTTCTACAAGACCTTTGTCTCTTGGTTGTTCTAGATGCGTCCGTTATAGGATGTTTACTGTGTATATGAAGATGCCCGTTCGCGGGTAATGAGCGTATGTAGTCAAGATGAATATTATCTTCCATATTCAACGATTCATGAGCTATGTTTCCAACCTAAAAGTTAACTCCCCGCGTATGCTCAACGGACCTTCAACGATTATACCATTTGGATGTATCTTCACTCGATTCAACTGAACTCGAGCTGTGGGCGACTTCAATTAGAGACACTCCCCAAGGAGGTCAAAGTCCGCGAGATGCATAGAAGTCTCAACGCCGTCCGTATACCTAGTTAAAGCGTACATGGGCGAACCTGTCGGTGGATTGTCGAGTCACTCTCGTCAGCCCCCAGGCAGAGTGCTCGACTGATAGTACTCAAGCGTATAGATAAAAGCCAAACTAATAGTCTAGTCGTTTTGTCAGTATTGGTTGTCAGAAGTCTTGGCGAATATGTTGATATTGCCAATCAACTTCCCCAGAAGTCATCCAATGCTTATCACATGTAGACATCAATATTTCGACCTCACATGTGTAGCTACAAAGTGCGTCGGCATCTTATCGTTATTAAAAGCACATGCTAACATTATCGCCAAAGGGAGGGTAATAGCATCATATACCTGTTAGACGAGCCGAAATCGCATCATGAGATAGCAGCATCAGGCCATCACTCCATCCATCAGCAACGTAATTTCACCGAGTAATCTCATTGCATGTGCTTAACTCGTTGACGTATTTATTATCTAAAAGTCCAAAAAGTCCAGATATGACGGATTCCTATGATTCAACGGAAACTTGAGATCTCCTTCACTCGATCTCTCTGGGTGGCCTGGTCTGACACCCAACATGCCCCTCCCAAAGGGAACTTGTGTCGTCTGCCCTATCCTGAAAACAATGCCTTTTGATGCAAATGCATCTTCAAGTTCTTTGATCTGTTCTTTTGGCGGCGCCTCGTAAGGATCTACAGCGACAACGCTCAAGTTCTGAAATCGATATACCTTCTCCGCCATGCCAAGTAGGTCTCGGTGCATCTCTGGCCAAGCCAACACCATTCCTATATGAAGAATCTGCAATGATGAAGGGAGACTCGCCATGAAGATCTCAGGGCCGATATCTTTCATCGCTTCGAACCTTTCCTTTCGCTCTTCTTCATCGTCAAACACAGGTCCATAAAGGAGAAGTTGTTCAATCTCGAGGATCTCAAGACGGGGAAAGTCAACGAAGCTGGCATCGCCGCGGAGTGATGAGTCCCAGCGAAGAAACGTGGACACTTGTTCGATGATATCTTGTGCGCCGCCGGATGTGTGCTCCCAAGTTGTGCTGGTGTAGCATAGACGTCGTAATGGTTGACTAACGGGGGCGAGGTGGTGATGTTGGAGAACGGTGTATTTGTCCATGTCGCAAAAGTATTCGAGGTCTTCGAGAACTGGACTTCGACGAAGGATTTTGGCGAGATTATCGGGGTCAAGGCCGTGGAGTGATAGGCGGCGCAGACTTGCGAGGGCAGTGTCCCATGGTTCTGACCGGAAACGTTCGCGAAGGGGGATGTCCGTCCCGCAGTCTGCGTCACTGGCTGCCAGCACTTCAAGGTTCTGGGCTTTGGCTAGGACATCCTGCATTTGTTGAATGTGGCAGCATTCGTCAGGATTTTTGCCCTGGCCTGGTAATACCAGGTACTTGAGATTTGGTAAGTAGAAAGGAGAGTCTCTTATGTACTGTAGCCCTTCTTGTGATGATCGGTAAATAAGAAGTTGCTCCACAAATGGTGCAGCCATAATTGAAGCTTCTTGCAACCACTTTGAGTCAACATGTTCATATGATGGTAGAGCACGAAAACCAGCGCGCTCACCAGCATGTCGAAATAGAGCTTGCGTTTCTATGGAGATGTGACGAGCAGTGACTTCTCTCAACGCAAAGAATGCCAAAGCACGAACATGCTTGGCCAAATCAGGCCTCTCAAGAAGAGTACGAAGAAACCCCTCAAGAGTCTCAACTTCTCGTCTCCTTGCATCAGTATCACCCCACCACTCAGGACTACTCGAAGAATTCGACTGTCGTCCAGAGTGATAACAGTGATACAAGATAGGCTGAGCCGTATTTCGAAAACGCCGACACGTGCGGCTCAAGCGAGATAATGCCTGCTGAGCCTCAATGGCGTGGTCGATCTCAACTGGCGGGAGATCGACAACATGTGCATGCTGGCAATGTACACAGAGATTGCGACATATGGCGGTAAAGATCTCGACGGGAAGATCACCGATGGAAAGCTGCCGTCGCTTCCGCCAAAAGAAAGGAGCCTCCGCCTGGAAGATTGGGCTGGGAGACCAGATGTTCCCTCCGTGGAGGACATCCCGGTCCATCCTGGCAACGAGATGCATGGTATGATATGATAATCAAGTTAGGCTGTAAGTCCAGGGACGTAGGTATAAGGCGAGTGTAGGGATGATTGCTGTACAAGCTGGATTCGAACAGCGAAAGTTGGACAGTGATATAAGAACAGCAGAGGCCTTGAAACTCGGAATCATGAACAACGCATGTAGATAAGTACTCCCCTCGCCCCCTCGAGCGGAGAAGGGGTCGAGTGACCTGGAATAGGAGTTGGTTGCTTAGATGCGGATATTGAAAGCGGAGGTGTGATCGCGGGAGCATCAACAAGGTACCTATAATGGATCTTACGATGGCGTCGTCAAGGACCAGCCCTGGAGCAGCTGAATTACTAAATCGAATCGCAACTGGGGTCTTGCCCAGTGAAAAGGATCGAAGCTAGAGTCCAAGCCAATCGTATCTTGTGTCGCAATCACTCATCCAGCACCCACGGGTCCGTGAGCTGCATGCTTTTCCAGGGATTGAACAGCTAGGATCATGACAAGTAACGGTGGTTTGAGCTCTTTTTTGCTCTGTGGTTTTGCTTACTGTATGTGAGTCGACCAGGAAGGTAGTAGTTTCGGGCATACGGGACCAGCCAAATGAAGCATCTGATGATGTTGGTCGGGGCAGAGCATGGTCTGTGTTGACGAGTTGAAGAAGGATGAAAAGAGAAGGAGAATTATGTGAGAGAAATATAGCGTCGCCGAAGACTGAAACATACAAAAAGCAAATATATCTCGATATCCCCTTGCATCGTGAAAACTACACTACTAAAGAGAAAAAAGAAAGGAAAGGAGAGGATGCTGTGCCACGTTGTTTGGATCAACACTACAGTACAAGGTCGAGATCGCGAGTCTCAGGACGCACGCACGCGCAGCAGCAGGTGGACCAAGCCAAGAATCTCCACATGCCGCTGATGATAATGGCCTCATTCTCGATCAGCCAAGCTTTCCCAATTAACAACCGTGCATCTCGTACCTCACCCTATCAATCTCCCTCACCATGGAAGTGTGGACTTTCGCGTATCGAGGCGCAGAAACAGCAACGACAATGTTACAGTGAGAAACCCAACGCCCGTTTATCTCCATGCAGCTAAACGTGTGATGGTGACATCGCCTGTGGGAAACTTTCAGGAACAGGGACGGGCCACGGAGTCTAGTGCGGAACGAGACCGAGGGCCTTGTGTTAGTGCTGAGATGATGGGTCGAAACGTGGTCTGATGTTGGGCGAATAGTCTTTCATCACCTGTAGAGTCAATTAATTACTGACTCGTGGTTGACGCCTGCTGCAAGATCCCGCTGCCATTCAACGGCTGGCGTCAGAGTTTAGGGCCCGCATTCTTTGCTTTTTTGCTTTTCTGGAATTGTTTTGACAGGTTGGAAAAGATGAGCAATCACTTTTGAGATCGTGGCCATTGTTAAGCTGTGAGATGGAGGTGTAGAGAGGTGCACGTGACCTCGCATTGGGGCGCGTCACCTTCCCAGCTACGGCTCGCGTCTCACTGAAACAGCCCGCGTAAAGCACACCCATTTCATCCACACCCACACACGTCACAGCTCGATTCGATTGTGTCACACAAATCGTAAGCTGCACGAGATGCCCGAGTTCACCGGTGAGTCTCTATTTTAGTGCAGTATTACCACTTCTCTTGCTGACGGCCGTAGAGGCGGATACCATTCGTATCCTCGTTGCGACCGACAATCATGTCGGTTATGAAGAGCGAGACCCCATTCGTAGGGATGACAGTTGGAGAACTTTCGACGAAATTTTGAACCTTGCCCGGACTGAAGATGTACGACCTTTCGCCCTTGGCATCAATCATAGCTTCTAACATGAATAGGTTGACATGGTTCTCCTCGCTGGCGATCTCTTTCACGACAACAAACCCTCCCGAAAGTCCCTTTACCAGGTCATGCGTACACTCCGACAAAACTGCTTGGGCATGAAACCCTGCCCTCTCGAATTTCTCTCCGATGCTGCATCTGTCTTTGAAGGTGCTTTCACGCATGTCAACTACGAAGATCCCGATATCAACATTTCCATTCCCGTCTTTTCGATCCATGGCAATCATGACGATCCTTCTGGAGAAGGCAACTTTTGCTCTCTTGATCTTTTGCAAGCGAGCGGACTGCTCAATTACTACGGCCGTGTCCCCGAGGCAGACAACATCGAGGCCAAGCCGATTCTTCTACAGAAGGGTCTTACAAAGCTTGCCTTGTTTGGATTGAGTAACGTTCGAGATGAGCGCATGTTCCGTACGTTCCGAGATCACAAAGTCAAGTGGTTCCGACCTGAAACCCAGATGACTGACTGGTTCAACTTGCTGGCTGTTCACCAGAATCACCATGCGCATACAGCCACATCCTACCTCCCCGAGAATGTCTTGCCCGATTGGCTTGACCTTGTAGTCTGGGGTCACGAGCACGAGTGTTTGATCGATCCTACACAGAACCCCGAAACGGGCTTTCATGTCATGCAGCCCGGCTCATCTGTCGCAACTTCACTGGTGCCCGGCGAGGCAGTTCAGAAACACGTTGCTATTGTGAGCGTAACCGGCAAAGACTTCAAGGTTGACAAACTACCACTCAAGAGTGTGCGTCCCTTTGTTACACGGGAAGTCATCCTTTCGCAAGACAAGCGCTTCAAAGGGCTTGACAAGAAGAAGGACAACCGTCAGGAAGTCACACGAAGACTGATGGAGGTGGTTGAGGAGATGATTGAGGAGGCCAATGCGGATTGGGAGGCTATTCAGACGGATGAAGAGGCTCTAGAAGAACGACCTCTTCCGCTAATTCGGCTGAAGGTGGAGTACACGGCCACGGAGGGTGGTCAATTTGAGGTTGAGAATCCCCAGAGGTTCTCAAATCGATTTGTTGGTAAGGTGGCCAACACGAATGATGTTGTCTACTTTTACCGCAAAAAGACATCACAGCGTAAGTCAATGTCGCACTTGATAGATATCCCACTGACAACATGCAGGCAAGGCAAATGCTGCGAACCCAACAGCAGCCATTGAGGCCCTCGATGGTGCTGATGACATGGTCAAGGTGGAGAATCTGGTGCAAGACTTTCTGTCGGCGCAATCACTCAAGGTCCTTCCTCAGGGGCCTTTTGGTGATGCTGTCACTCAATTCGTGACAAAGGATGACAAGCACGCCATGGAGTTGTTTGTTTCTGAACATCTAACAGGACAAGTCCGATCTATGCTGGGCTTGGAGTCAGACGACGAAGATCTCAACAGTGCCATGGATATCTATCGAATGAGGATCGAGCAGCAGCAAGCTAGTGGCATGCAGACAGCGCGAGCGGAGAGAAAGCGAGTTCTTAAGCCAAAGCCAGCGACCTGGGACAGTGACTTTGATGGTAGCTGGGAGAATGAGCCAGATGCCTGGACATACGAGGATGAACAACAGGCTGAGACCTCTTCACGCGCATCTGCACCCGCGCCTGCACCGGCACGCAAACCTGCACGTGGACGAGCCAAGGCGACTGAGCAAGACGACGACCTGGACTTGATGGACGAAGATGAGCCACTCCCTGCACCCACCAAGAAACCAGCAGCCAAGCGAGCAACACGTGCCACAAAAGCAGCACCAGCCAAAAAGGCGCCTGCAAAGGGACGAGGCCGCAAGGCATTCCAAGACAGTGAAGACGAGGAAGAAGACGTGATCATGGAGTCAGAAGAAGAGCCTGCACCTCCCCCACCAAAGACACGACGAACAGCTGCAAAGAGCACCGCCAAGGCGCCGGCGACTCGAGGAGCGGCTAAGAGTACACGACAGACAAAGTTGAACTTTTCACAGTCGCAGAAGGGCGGGACGCAGAGCAAGGCTGTTGAGATTAGCGATGATGAGATTTCGGATGACGATGCGTTTGAGCCTGCGCCTCCGACGACACGGAGTACGAGGAGGAGATAGAGCGTGGAAGAATACCCTGCATGTGAGAAAAGTATAAAGAGTTATGATGAATTGAGCATACTGTCACAGTTACAGCAAATGGAACTTGTTATATACTATTCTGCGATGTGGTTATCATGAGGACTTACAAGGCCGACGACATCCACCGCGTAACCAAAGTCTTGCATGACGACGGCCCTCACCTTGATGGCATTTACAAGGTTTCACTCCATGTCCAGTGCATATCGCTTGTTCTCAACCATGTCTCACAACAATGCTCCTTGTATGAGCAACATGATGAGTCTCAACCTTCCACATCGGCTAGATCAGTGACTAATTCTCATTCTCATTATCAATTAGACTCATCACAACAAGTCATGTCCTGTATCATATCTATCCGACATCGCCTCCCACTTCGGATCCGAAGTCCGAAGTCATGATGCCGCTGCGGGCCGCATATCTCCATGTCTATGCGGGGTAGCTTCAAAGAAGGTCTAGCTCCCAACCTCTCACTCAGCTTAGATGAACCTTTAGTCCTTTACAGACCCAGTGACAGTTTATCTTACAGACCAATGCTGGAAGAAGCGCCGAGGCATCCACTGGGTAAAAGCATTGAAAACATTTGATACTGTGTAGATTAGAAAATGGGCTGGCTTGGTTTAGTTGCCCCGCTCGTTGCTGAGCATGCCATCCTCACCTGATCGACATATATAACCACTCCTCTACCCCAATATCTTTCTGTGTCTGTGTTTATGTCTAACTAAGTGATTCAAAATGGCTGCAGCTGGTCATATCCGTCTTGGTACCGCCTCCCCAGGCACCCAATCCTCCACCGCCTCTACAATCGCCCTCATCGACACCCTCGCCCAGCGCGCATCCTCATCACACATCGACATCCTCCTGCTCCCGGAGGCCTTCATCGGCGGGTATCCCCGTGGCAGTTCCTTCGGCTGCGAGATTGGTAATCGCAGTGCAGAAGGACGCGATGAGTTCGCTCGCTACTTTGACTCTGCCATTGATCTTGGAGATACCGTTGGGCCTGGCGGTGGTGGTGCGGGGGTGAAGTGGGTGAAGAGGCAGCTTGGTGAGGAGGATGAAGTCCGTGGTGATGGCTCGCGTGAGGAGTTGGAGCGCATTGCGAGGGATACGGGTGTTTTTATCGTGGTGGGGTGTATTGAGAAGGCGGGTGGGAGCTTGTATTGCTCTGTTGTTTATGTCTGTCCCAAGGAGGGTATGCTTGGAAAGCGTCGCAAAGTCCTTCCTGTAAGAACCCCCTCCTCTACCTCCATATGATGAGGTGAACTAACGATTACAGACTGGCTCGGAACGACTCATCTGGGCTCAAGGCTCACCCAGCACCCTCCGCGCCGTAACAACCATCATCCGCGGCATACGCATCAACCTCGCCGCCGCAATCTGCTGGGAGAACTACATGCCCCTGCTTCGCCAATCGCTCTACGCTCAGAACATCAATCTCTACCTCGCGCCTACAGCTGATAACCGCGATGCATGGCTTGGCCTCATGCGAACAGTTGGTGTCGAGGGACGCTGCTTCGTCGTCAGCAGCAACATGTGCATTCCCAAGAACACTTCCTCTGAAACAAACGGTGTGAGACAACGTCGTGGATCGTGCATGACAGAAGAAGGCTTTGAGATTGCGCTGCCCAAGTCGCCGAGTCGAAGAAGACGCAAGTCTGTGTTTGACGAGGACGGAAATGAGATTGTTCTTGGTTGTGATGATGACGGTACGAACATGCAACCTCCTCCTACAAAGAGCGCTGTATCCTCTGGAAAAGCAGAGTTTCTATCGCGCGGTGGTTCATCGATTGTCTCGCCGTTTGGAGACGTCATTGCTGGGCCGCAGTGGGAGGATCCAGATGGTTTGATCTTTGCGGATGTTGATTTCCGTGATTGTATCAGGGGTCGTCTTGATCTTGATGCTGCGGGGAGTTACTCGCGAAACGATGCGTTCAAGTTTAGTGTGGAGGGGTTGAACTTGGATCCTCTTCCTTATTGAGTATGGAAATAGTGTATCAGATTGTAATGCTAACGCCTACTTATGCAATGCTGTGCCTTCTATGGGTATTCCTACGCCTCGCTGTGTGAAATGACAGTTAGTTACTTGGATTCATCACCTGGTGGTTCTCTTTGCCTCTGCTCCTCCAAGACCTTGCGCTCAGAGTCAACCTCCTTTCTCTGCCTTTCGAGCGCTGCTTGAGCTAGTACCTCTCGTCTACTCATCCCAGCAGTAGAATTGTTCTTAACCCCTCCCAAGACAAATTCACCACCGGTCCAACCACCAAAGTCCTCAGGGTAATCCTCCTCTTCCTCGTCATGTCCAGAAACAGTGTATCGCGATGTTTCGCCAATCGTATGTCCGCCCGATTTCCAATCGGCTGCGTCAACTTCTCGTTCAATCTGATGGCACAAGTCCCAGAAATTTCTATCATGCGGACCATGAACGTTATGCGCCAGTTCGTGGCATAATGTCTTGCGAATAGTTTTGTAATCGCGATATCCATCATGCGCATCTGTTCGCAGCCGCAGTTCAATGACCTCGCCTTGATTTCGATTCAATCCCAGAATGCGACTTGTTCCCTCATGCGTTGTCTGCGTATGCGAAAGAGGTTCCATCTCTGTAAGAAGCCCAACAGCGAATTTGTGCTTCGTCATGGCAGCGCGAATACCAGGGTCTTCCTTCAATCGCAGCAATAGCTTCAGACTGCGGTCTGGGTTCGGAAGGCCTTGCAGCGGTCGGACTTGAAGAAATGTATACTGCGAGTCTTGTGGATTTCGTCGCGTCGTTGTCGCATGCCGTACTTTACTCCTCTGCGCCATCCTCGCAGCATTGCGCTTCGCAACGCGCTCAGCCATATCCTGCACCTGCTGGATCTCCGCAGCGCCAGAGCCCATGAGCGTCAGATGCTTGCCCTTGAGGTCGAGGAGGGGCATTTCGGGGTTCTTGAAGGGGGCTTTGAGGAGGGGAGTCTTTGGGGCGATGATCTTTTGGTTTGCGACGGGGATGTCGAGACTTGCTTCGATCTCATTAAACAAATCTGTGACGGTCGCATCTTCGGGGAATGATAGTTCGTAGGTTGTTTTTCGGTGTGTGATTGAGAGTGTGAGCCAGGACTGCTCGCTGTCGGACATGGGAGAGTCTGCCATGTTTGTACAGCAGCGGAGTGGCGATGGCTTCGTTGGAGACGTTATTGTCACGGTTGTTAGGAGAAGTAGCTAAGTGTGAGTTTGTGTTTGCGATAGTATGTAGAATGACGTGATGGGAAAAGATAAGATTGAATGGGGAGATAATTGTTTTATAGGTGTAGAGTTGGTAAGCAAGAGGGCGATTGTTTGTGTCGCGTAGATTGACTGAGTGATACTATCTTGTTCGGGGACTTTCGGCGTCTGCTTTGTAATACGTCACTTGCACTGCCTGCTTGGGCGCCACCCTCTAAGCAGACCTAAGCAGATCTAAAGGCACTGAAGAATTTACAGTGATGATTATACCATCGGAAATAGCGAATACGGAATTCTTGGCGAGTACCGATAAGTCCGGCTTGAACATAATTAGAATTGAGTTTGTTAAAACATTGGAAAGAGATTGAGTTTGGCGATGGTTCTCGTTGAGATGATTGTGGGATGCATCACTCAATTGGTAATAAATGGAAATGTCTCTAAGGTTCTGCAGTACAACATACAGCACTGTAACCATTCCATTGCCAGTGTGTAACCAGACCAATAAAATCACTCAATTAAACACCCGTATTCATTTAATCACTGATTCCGTATTCGCATCTCGAGATCAATAATACATCACGTCGGTCAGCTACCCTAAATCAGCCAGCCCCGTAATACCCTCTCGTACGAGTGCCACTATATGATAACAGTGTCACCATATGATAACGACGATCTTATCACTCCATCACGAGATCCGTTCCGTTGGTTCGCTTCAGAAGCACGAACCCGAAACCCAAAAGCTTGGATCCATCCGTTCGTCTATTTCCGTTCCCGTGGGTGCCACAGCCTCATCACCAGCCTCAGCCTCATCGACATCATCGCTTGCGGTAGATCTCCCGCTTGCAACGACACTATCGACGAAAAAACCGTTGAGATCTTAATACGATCGACCTAAGACTTTAGCTTCTTGTGGCTTATAACCGAGATGTGAACTATTACCGACTACACTTCATACAAATAATGAGATGTGATGTGTAGAACTAGATCATGTCCTCACCCGCGAGTGTCACGTATCACATAATTCTGGGAAACATGTAACAAGCTAAAACCCAATTTCAACTCTTTATTTACTCCTACTATACAGAGTACACACATAAACAAAAACGAAGTCGTAAACTTCATGCTCTGAAAAAACGCCGCTAGATATAAGACGTGAGAAAAAAGCATCGTTCGTCGTAGTCGTCGCCGAATTAAACAATAAGCATTTCTTGTAGTTTTTTATACTTATGCTCCTTCCCTGCAAAATTACATGTCACTATTGGCTATGCACTTGTCAGATGAGAAAGGCGGACAAAAAAGATAGAAAAGGGTCCGCAACATAGGGGGAGAGGGAGGGTCAGAAACTTACAGTAGTGTCAGTGTGAGATCACCGTGGATTCTAGCCTTGAGCTCGATTTCGATCTCGAGGTTAAGCTCGAGATGCAAGCTGAGGGCGTCGCTCTTACCGCCGCCTCCCTGCTGCTGCTGTTGCATCTGTTGCTGTTGCTGTTGTTGCTGCTGCTGTTGTTGCATCTGCTGCTGCTGGCGCTGCTGCTGCAACTGCTGGTCTTGCTTCGAAAACTGTTTGCGGCCCTCATCGTCAGATTCTTCGTCGAGCCATGCGGGGCGTCGACGTCTTACATCGGCGGCCTTTGCGTTTCCGCGTCTTCCGCCCTTGCGGCCGGGCTCAGCCTGCTGGGGAGGTGTAGCGGGCTCGTTCTCCTCTTCAGACTCAGACTCTGACTCGTCGTCTTCGGAATCTTCCTCCGAGTCTTCTTCGGAGTCATCTTCAGAGTCAAAGTCATCGTCGTCGTCGTCTTCAGAGTCGTCCTCGGACTCGCTCTCCTCCTTGACGGGCTGGCGCTTCTGCTTGGGCTTGGCCTCTTGGGCGGTCTTTTGGGCCTCGGCCTTTGCTTGTTCTGGCTTGGAGTCGGCTTCGTCCTCCTCTTTCTTTACTTCCTCGGGCTTCTTGTCGTCTGACTTGGCCTCTTCAGGCTTTGAGTCCTCGGGCTTAGATTCCTCGGGCTTAGATTCCTCTGGCTTGGACTCATCAGGCTTTGACTCTTCAGCCTTGGGCTCTTCGGACTTGTCCTGACCAGGTTGCTCAGGCTTGTCCTCCTTGTCGCCGGGTGTCTCAGCCTTTGCGCTCTCGGTGTCGGGCTTAGACTCGTCCTTAGTATCGTCAGGCTTGGACTCAGACTCTTGACCTGGCTGTTGCTGTTGACCTTCTTGTCCCAGGCCCTGGTTCTGGTTCTGCTCCTCTTGCTGACCCTCGTTCTGGTTCTGGTTGAAAGGGTTGCTGTCGTTACCCTGCTCCTGCTGGTCCTGGCCCTGACCAGGAGACTGAGGAGCCTGAGATTCGTCTCGCTTCTGCGAGTCCTAAAGGAATTTAATTCCTGATCAGACGATACAAACTCACAGTACAAACTTACCTGCTGAGATGGAGAAGACATGGCTGTGTATGCTGGTATTTACGTCGCTGATTGTACAATGGGTTTCCAAAAAAGACAATGACTTATTGCTTCGCTGCTGACATGTAATAATTAAGTTGAAGTTTTTCTACACTAAAGTTCCAAGCATGGTTTTTGAGATTAATACGTGTCGAGTCCGAAACCTGTTGAAGAAGCCTGACTGATGCAATAAGTGTCATTGTATCCCGACCTCGAGCCCTCGAAGAACCGGTTTCTATGGTTGCGATGGGATTGGAAACGAATTTTGACGTGACAGGTCAAAGTGACGTAAAAAATGGCATCCCAATCCTGGGCATATGACGTTACACCCTCTACCCTACCCCAGCTTTCTTGGCCTGAGGGGGTGTGTGAGTGAGAGTGCAGAGAGGGTTGCAGGGATCAGGATTATATGCGTGTGGCTGGTGTTGAGAGAAATGTATGGGTCAAGATCCTACAAAGTGGACTGGACGTCATGCAGCGAAGATGAGCGAGACTTGCTGCTGTCAAACATACTATCCTTTCACAATACGATACGCGGCAGAAGAAAAAAACAGATCAGGAAAACATGGTTATCGGATTACTTGCCATCGCGGCTATCCCGACCGTTACAGGCGTAGGTAACGCCGTGAGTGCACAGAAGAGACAGAATGAGAGCATGAGCAAGGAACAAGAAAAGTTCCACCTCACATTCATGCTACAACAGAATGGAAAGATAGAAGAGGTTGGTCAAGGAGTTTTGGTGGACAAGAAGGTTAGTTCCCTGCATCTCTCCAGTCTCTCATTTCACTACACACATACTCACAGAACCAGATGTATCTCAACCTCTCAGATGCCCCCGTGCAAGGCTACAGATTTCTAGGCTGGTATTTCAAGTATCCCAGCGAGGAAGGGCACCTGGGGCTGGTGAGCATGGTGTCCGACGACCCGCCAGCGCTGAACTGGATATTCGTGGACAAGGACACGCACATGGTGACCTTTGGGGGCAAGAAGGACACCATCGGGCACGTCATAGGACCCTGGGGCTGGACAGCAGATGAGCGCTTCCTGACGCTCCAGGGAGATCATGATTCGTTTGTGGCGGTGCGGGACGAGGAAGGGAAATGGGCTGTATATTGGGACCCGGAGGGTGATATCGAGGACGAGATTGACGATGAGGAGAGATGTCAGCCAGTGAGACTGAGGAGGAGACCGCAGCTCGGCATGGAAAGCAGTTATGTCAAGAAATAGCATGATATGACTGGGGGACACTAATAAAGTGAATGTCTGGGGCAGACCGTTAATGGCCGTTGGAGACAGAAAGTTGTAGTGGAGGGGTCAAGTCACATAAAGTGGGTTGGCTTGAGCAGGGTATTTTACTGGATTCTCATCTCGATCATGACCTCATGGGCCTCTAAATCCTGTTATGAGTTTCTGCGTAGTTTCAGACTTATATCACGTCCCTTTCTTAAAGTTACCTTAATTTCTCCAAACCCGTACTTTTTTAGTGAGATATCCAAACCATACTAATCCACTTACACCACATCAACCTCATAATCGCCAACTCATCTCTTAAGCAAGCGACTCTTTTGATTCATCATGTCTTCCATGGAAAAGGACCGCATCGAGTCTGATGACCAGACCATGTCCTCCGAAGAAGCGCCCCGACGAGAGCGCCGCAGCAAGAAGAAGGGCAGCAAGCGTCGCCAGCAAGCACCACCCCAACAGCAGCAGCAGCAAGGAGGAGGTTCAGGACCCCTCGACCAGCTGCCTCTCGCCGGAGACCTGGGCAACACAGTCGGCGGCGTCACAGACGGCGTGACCAACACCCTAGGCGGCGTGACGGGCGGTCAGCAGCAGGGCGGCGGCGGTGATGCTGGTAAAGACACGCTGCGACTGCGCCTGGATCTCAACCTCGACATTGAGATCCAGCTCAAGGCTCGTATCCACGGTGATCTCGAGCTCTCTCTACTGTACGTGAACCCCTCAAATCTTTTGTTTAACCTCCCTGTGGCCGTCGTATCTTACTTGGCTTGCAAATCTCCAGAACGGGATAGACGCCGCCTTGATGACAAGCAGAGGCTAATTATTGCTTTGCGCTGTGCAGAAACTAGAAGAGATTGGCACTATTGTCTATGTTTATGTTTGGCTTTGGCCTTGGCTTTGTTCTGTTCATGTCATGATGGGACCCATGTAATGTTACTGTTAGTACGACAGCACTAGGACGATTTGTGGCGGCGCAACATGGTGTTTATTAATGATGATTTACTACTGCTGTTTCTGGGAGGGATAAATACAACAACAACACTACAACGTTATATACTACTACATGAATCCAAAAGCATTCACTCTCTATTATTCTTGCCAGTCTCTGTCTATATGAACACTGTATAATAGTAGTAGACCTGCACTCCTCACACTGAGTGAGAAAAGAGTGACGAAAAATGAATGAACAAGATCAGTCTGCAAATTCCCCGAGACTAACCAAAACGTCAGATTGCATCAAATGACAAGGATGTAGTTGGCAGCTAGCAAGCCACACACGATAATGCCACGCAAGCCACCTCCAACACCATCCTCTTCAAGTCTAGCCCAACCGTTCCAGCCAGGAACCAGCTTCAGAGAAAGCTTGGTCCAGAGTGGAAGCAGGGACTAGGTTCTGTGACAGCTCCCACCAATCATTTGACTGTATTCACTAAAAAAACCAGGGTTCACCTTTTTTAGCTGTCTTGTCTCATCTTGCTCACATCCCTGCTAGTCTCTTGTTCCCGGGTGGCCCGCGATCGTGATGAGCGCGGACGATCAGAGAAACTCGACCAGAATATTTCCAGAGTTACATCTTGTTTTTTTCGCCTTGTTCTTTTTTATGAGGATGCGGCTCTCATCTGTTACAGCTAGTTGGTTGGTTTGTTAGACACAGGGGTTCAATCCGATATACTTTACACTAAAGAAATAGGGGGCGTTGCCCGTTTCTTTTCTTCTGACTCTCACTGCAACTAATAAATTCACACAGCACTAACAAAAGGTCAAGCCCCATGTTCCAAGTTTCATGCATCAAGAGGCTGTCGTCATGTCCCCGCACAAACCAAGCTCTACCAGCCACACGTCAACATCAAAGCAGCCCTTTTGGCACGGCGCTGGCATCAGGTCTGCACTCTCCTCTGCCATCTCCATATTCCAGCCTGGAACCTCGAGACCCAGCAGACCCCCCAAACAGGTCCAGGATCAGCAGCACCAGGAAAAACTCCAGCCTCACCTCGAGGATCATCAGCCTCAGGAACAAACTGATCCCATCCCAATCCCAATGTCTTCCTCTTCACCCACCCCTGATGGCGATCCTACGCACAGCACTTACGAGGTCAATGTTCCCGTCCGCAATGGACGAACATCTGAACCCAAAGTTGCAAACCCAGAGATTCGCATACCAAGGATAAAGCCAGTATCAGAGGGCACAGACCAAACAGACTCAGACTCAAAAACACAATCACCTGAAAAGTTGGCTGCTGGCCTAGACGGCAAATACGTCGATGAGTTTGGCAACATTCTAGACTGGGACGGTACTGTCCTCGGCCGTGTAGAAGGCGATCTCCCGTCCATGGTAGGACGGCCAGTCATGCCGAATGGACAGGTCCTCGACGAGGACGGCGAAGTGGCCGGTCACGTCTGCGAGAACTACATCAAGCCTGCCCTCAAGCCACTCGCAGCAGGTGGACTCAAAGTCGATGATGAGGGAAACATCTATGATGACCAGGGCAACAGGATTGGCAAGCTCGACAAGCCGATGCCGTCCCAGGACGGAGCCGACAAACTTTCCGAGAACAAGGACAAGGAGAGGGAACAGGCCCAGGGTACTAGCAATGCAAATGCAAATGCGAACGCTCCAAAGCCACCGGGTGCTCCAAGGCCTGACGAGCTGTTCCTGGACGTCAAGTCCACCTATGATGGTATTCAGCTCATCATCAAGATTCCGACTGTCTTCAATAGGAACCTTGTAACTGAGACAAAGAGCAGTGGTAGTCAGACTGAGACAACTGATAGCGATAATCGATAATTTTTTTCTTGGTGCGTTTCACAATTATCCGACCTTGTCCACAAACACCCCCATGCATAATTTGAACTACACTCGTGTAAGGCAAAGTAAGGTAAGGTAAGGTGTAAGCCAAGCCAACCAAGGCAAGGCAAGCAAGCATATGCATCCCATTCGTATGAGTGAAAGTGGACAATAAACGCCCCTCCACACCTCGGAATAAGTAAACCTCATGGGGTAACCCCTCCCCGTCACGCTAGATTAGTTCATCATTCACTCACTCTTGCTAACACATTTGCCATCTCAAAGTTCCAGTTGGAGCCTCAGAAACCCGGTTGTCTTCTCTCTTTTTTCTTCTGAGGCTACCGCTACCGCTACTGCAACACGCAACCCCTTTTTCTAGATCCCCCCTCATTACAATGTAGACAGACCCAGTTTCTCATCTCGATCCATACCCTGAATGTGCAAGCTCCGTCTCGTAGATGGTGTGCATCCTCCACCCCGCAAGCCTGTTTTCACAACCGCTGGACATTCTCGTCGGGAAGGTAGAGCAAGCCTCATCCTGGGCCTGCAAGCCTGGGAGGACACTTACACGGCACCTCTGCGTCTAGAGCTCTCTCCCCCCCATTGCTCATTGTGTAACATATCCATGTTAGGAGAGCTCCTTATAACGTCATCCAACAGCTCTCGCCACACCCTCCCCGCGCTTAGATCTTCATCATGACGTGTGGCTGTTGCAGCTTTGCTCGTCCGATAGCAAGGTGCGGCGTAGTATCATGGCTAGAGAGCCAAAAAGTTGGGCTCACACTGACGTTGTGACTTTTTGTATTGACGTGATCGAAATCGAGAATGGCCTGGTCCTGCAGTAAAACTTGTTTTGTATATGCCGTGTGGTCGGTATAAGTAGTTGAAGATGTGGTGGTGGTTGCGGTTTCGACAAAAGTATCAATTCATTCCATTCTTGGCCAACTTGCGAAGCGATACCCAAAACAACAACAACAATAACAATAACCATTCCCAACTAACACAACGATATCCCATTAATCCTCTCTTATCTGAAAGATACCCTTTTCTCGATCTTGAAGGAGTTGAACCAGTCCAAAACCACAACAACAACAACATCATGGCAGACCTCTCCTCCCAGGTTCAAGACACAACAAAAGATACTGCCTCTTCCAAAGAGCAGGAATCCCCTGGTGCGTTCAATAGTCCTTCACCAAGTTTGGCGCTTATCGTCCCCATTGCAGTCAATCTTGAGTCAGTCCCCAGGAGCGGTGCTGGCGTCGTGAATGATTCCGGAGAAGTCTTAGATGACGCCGGAAAGACCGTTGGCAAGATCGCCGACACCGATAACCTCCAGAACCTCGTTGGCAACACCGTCAACCAAGCCGGTGATGTTGTCAGCTCCTCGGGCGATGTCCTCGGCAAGACCCTGCCCATAGGGCAAGGCAAGCCCGAGGAGGAAGAGGACTCACACGACGAGGAGAAGAGCGAATACACAACCCAGTCCAAAGAGAAGAAGTCTGGTGGCCTGGGTAGCGCCGTCGGTAGCGTTACCGGCACCATTGGAAAGGCTGTTGGAGGAGCCACTGGAGCTGTTGGCGACACAGCGAAGGGTGCCACAGATACCGTCGGCGACACAGCAAAGGGGGCTACAGACACCGTTGGCCTCGGCGACACAACAAAGGGCGCTACAGACGCCGTTGGCGATACAGCGAAGGGTGCCACAGATACTGTTGGCGGCACCGCAGAGGGCGTCACAGACACCGTTGGTGATGCCACTGAGGGCATTGCCAACAAGTCAGAAGCCACCTCCCAAGCTACCGACACAAAGACACCAGCCGAGACTCCCGGAGCCCCAGAGGTCAAGGACGAGACACCCGATGTCAAGTCTGAGGACCAAGACCAGAAGGACATCAGCCTCGAGGACCGCGACACTTCTGAGGCTGGAGACAAGCTGAAGGAGATTCCCCCAGAGTCCGAGGAGGCTAAGGAGGCAACTGACAAGGCAGAGGAGACTGCTGAGGGTGTTCCTGAACAAGCCAAGGATATCCCTGAGGAGGCCAAGGAGGATGTTACCTCCAAGGTCGACGAGCAAGATGTTCCCAAGCCTGAGGACGTCGAGGAGAAGCTTCAAGAGAAGACTGAGGGTGCCCAAGACGAGGTTCCCAAGTCTGAAGTTCCCGACAAGTCTGAGGCTGCCGACGAGACCCCTAGCGGTGATGCCCCTGGTGATGACGGTGACAAGTCCAAGGCTGGTGATGACTTGAAATCTGTTGCTCCCGGCGAGGAGGCTGCTGGTGTCACCGATGAAGTCCAGGACAAGGCTGCCGAAGGCGAGGAAGCCGCTAAGGATCTTCCTGAGGATGCCCAAAGCAAGGCCGCTGAAGGCCAAGAAGCTGCTGAGGGCAAGGTAGCTGAGGGTGAGGAAGCGGCTGGTGACCTCCCCGAGGATGCCAAGAGCAAGGCAGCCGAAGGTGAAGAGACAGCTGAAGGCCAAGTCGCCGAAGGTGAGGAGGCTGCCAAGGATCTTCCTGAAGACGCCCAGAGCAAGGCTGCTGAAGGCGAAGAGACCGCCGAAGGCAAGGTTGCCGAGGGCGAGGGACTCGCTGGTGATGCCACTGAGGAGGCCAAGGACAAGGCCGCCGAGGGTGAAGAGGCTGTAGAGGACAAGGCTGCTGAGGGTGAGGAGGCTGCCAAGGAGCTCGACTTCTCCATCCTCAAGGGCACCACCGTCGACAAGGAGGGCAACCTCGTCAACGAGAAGGGCGACAAGCTCGGCAAGGTTGTCGAGGGTGAGCTCAAGCAGCTCATTGGCCTCAGCAGTGATGACCAAGGTGTCATCTGGGACAAGACGGGCAAGCAGCTTGGAAAGGCTGAGCCCATTCCCGAGTGGGACCGCGAGCAGCTTGACTTCTCCGTTCTCAAGGGTACCACCGTCGACAAGGAGGGCAACCTCGTCAACGACAAGGGCCACCTCATCGGCAAGGTCACTGAGGGAGAGATCAAGCAACTCATTGGCCTCACCTCTGATGAGCAGGGCACCATCTGGGACAAGACTGGCAAGAAGGTCGGAAAGGCCGAGCCTCTTCCTGAGTGGGAGCGTGGTGAGCAGAAGGATTACAGCATCCTAAAGGGCACCACTGTTGACAAGAACGGAAACCTCGTCAACGAGAAGGGTCATCTCTTTGGTAAGGTCGTTGAGGGCGAGATCAAGCAGCTCATCGGCTTGGCTTCTGATGACCAGGGCACCATCTGGGACAAGACTGGTAAGGCCGTTGGTAAGGCTGAGCCTCTTCCCGAATGGGAGCGTGGCGAGCAGAAGGACTTCTCTATCCTCAAGGGAGCTGTTGTCGACAAGGAGGGTGGTCTCACCAACGACAAGGGAGACACCATCGGCAAGGTCACTGAGGGTGAGGTCCGACAGCTCGTTGGCCTCAAGTCTGACGAGAACGGCAAGATCTGGAGAGACGGCAAGGTCGTCGGCCAGGCTGAGCCTCTCGCCGAGTGGGACCGCGTCCAGAAGAAGGACCGCTCCATCCTCAAGGGCGCCAAGGTCAACAAGGTCGGCAAGCTCGTCGACGCTAACGGTAATGTCGTCGGCAAGGTTGTTGAGGGCGAACTGAAGGAGCTCATTGGCAAGCGCGCCGATGAGAACGGTGACATCTGGAACGACTCCGGCGAGGTCATCGGCAAGGGTGAGCCCGTCTCCATCTCCGAGCGAGAGGACAAGGCATCTGCTCCCTTCGAGCACTTCCCTGGAGCCACCGTCGAGTCTGACGGCCGTGTCATGTACCAGGGTGAGCAGGTCGGTGAGGTCGTTGAGGGTGATCCCAAGCAGCTCAAGGGCAGCGAGGTCGATGAGGATGGTGACATTCTCGACCGCCGTGGCAACACTGTCGGTAAGGCCAAGCGCTGGGAAGCTCCTGAGGCTGAGGAGGAGAAGCCCGTCGACAACTCTGCTCTTGCTGGCAAGCGCGTCAACAAGGCCGGTAACCTCGTCAGCGAGTCTGGCGAGATCTACGGCCGTGTCGTTGACGGTGATGTCCAGAAGCTTGTCGGACGCATGTCTGACAAGGATGGAAACATCCGAAGTGAGTCTGGCGACATCATTGGCAAGGCCGAGCTCGTCTCTGAGGGTGAGCGCGGTGGTAAGAAGGAGGGACCCTTCGCTCAGCTCAAGAACTGTACCGTCGGTAAGGATGGCAAGGTCGTCAACGGAGCTGGCGAGGTTGTAGGCAAGCTTGTCATTGGTGATGCTAAGGCTCTTGCTGGACGTGCTGTTGATGATGACGGTGAGATCACCGACTCCAACGGTAATGTCATCGGCAAGGCTGAACGCTGGGAGGAGCCTGAGAAGGAGCAGAAGCACAACCCTCTCGCTGGCCGAAAGGTGAACCGCGAGGGTAACGTCGTTGACGCTGATGGTAACATCATCGGCAAGCTTACCAGCGGTGAGCTCCTCGACTGTGCAGGCAAGGAGATTGACGAGGATGGCGATGTCTTCAACCAGAAGGGCGCTGTCATCGGCCACGTTTCTCTTCTCGAGGATATCCCCAAGGAGGAGGAGGAGCCCGAGCCCGAGGGTGAGACTGAGGAGGAGAGAATCAAGCGAGAGCAGGCTGAGGCCGATGAGGCCAAGCAGACCGAGGAGGCTGAGAAGAACAAGAAGCTTGCTCAACAACTGGCTTACCAGATTGAGCAGACTCTTGAGAGGCTCCGACCCATCTGCAAGTCCATCAACGACAAGATCAGCGCCGCTGAGGCTCAGAAGCCTGAGGATCGTGATGAGGAGGAACTTGTCCGCCAGGTCAAGCCTCTCATCGAGGATGGTGGTAAGATCCTGACTGAGACCAACGGTATCATCCGCGGTCTTGATCCCGATGGCCGCATCGCTCGCAACGCCAAGCAGAAGACTGCTGGTGGTGAGGCCACTCCCGAGGAGGCTCACCTCGCCAACTTGCTCAAGGAGGTTAGTATCACATTCCCTTACCCTGAAGCACTCGCTAACAAAGATGACAGCTCTCTACTGAGATTCAAACCACCATTGAGGAGGGCAAGCGCAAGCTCGAGGGTATGCCTCACGCTAAGAAGGAGATCAACCCTCTCTGGGGTCTCCTCGCCGAGCCTCTCTTCCAGATTGTCGCTGCTGTTGGTCTATTGCTCAGCGGCGTGCTCGGCCTTGTTGGCAAGCTTCTCGGTCCCATCCTGGGTCCTCTGGTATGTTTCAACCATTCAACCTCACAATCAATTGATCATCTTGCTAACGATATCTTCAGCTCAACGGTCTTGGTCTTGGTGGTCTGCTCGATGGTCTTCTCGGAGGTCTTGGCCTCAAGAAGATTCTCGGCAGCCTTGGTCTTGGTGACGTCGTCGGCACAGTCACCGGCAAGAAGAAGTAAACAAGTTTTAATAATTGGTTAATGGGTATCTCTTAATGAATTATCTTTGGGAATCTTTGGGTATGGAATTTGTATGAATAGTTTGGAGTTTTGTCTTGTTTAGCTTCACGAATTTCACGAATTAATTGGCCAATAATGTTGCGCATTGACATGATGTGAAAATTCCGATTGCTCAGTTGAAGCTAGCCCTCATAGAATCTGGAGTCAATAAAGGGCGTCAAAATAAACTCAACAAAAGTCATCCTAAACTTAGAAAAGGCCCCCTAAGCTCAGTATAGATATCTTAAACTCATTCCAAGTTACCTAAGTCTTTTTGTCATTTAGGTCCGAAGGCCTGACTTTTCTTTCCCCCCAGCTAGCTCACTTAAGGACTAGCCCCAAAACTGATGAGTCAGCACGAAAAATGCACTACAAATTTCAGACTTTTTCCTCCTCCGGCTTCCTCAACCATCAACAATCACTCACCATGCCCAGCTTGCTTCTGGCGTGGCCTTCCTGAACGATGCAACGATGCGTCTCTTCCTCATACGCCATGGAGAGACAGTCGACAACGTCGCAAACCTTTATGCCGGGTCTCGCGACTCAGCCTTGACTGCCCACGGCGTCATGCAAGCCCAACGGCTCGCATCGCACCTCTCTGAGCACGTCGCCATTGATCGCATCTTCTCGTCGAACCTCAGCCGCGCGGTGCACACCGCCCAGGCTATCCTCAATGCGCAGAAACGCGCGGAGGATCTGAAGTTGATTCAGGTGCCGGAGCTGAGGGAGAAGGACTTTGGGACGGGCGAGGGTACCAAGTTTGGGGCTGCGGCGAAGCATGAGGGCTCTGAGACACCGGTGGCGATGAGGAAGAGGGTCGATGTCTTCTTGGACGAGCATTTGCCTCGACTGGATGAAGACTCGACTGTCTGCATCGTCGCCCACGGTATCATTCTCGGTACTTTCTACAAAGCACTGCGCGATAGGACCTCTGCTTCAGCTGGTCCAGATGCCGAACCGGAAGGTCAAGCATCTGCTTTCGTGCGACCCTCGTGGAGCAACACCGGCTACATTGAGGCCCTCATCACGCGCGACTCTTCTGACAAGCATCTCCACATGCGCGTCGTGAAGATCAATAGCATCGACCACCTCAAAGGTCTGAGAAAGACCCGAGGTGGAATTGGCAGCGCCAAGTTCGACGCGAAACAGAAGACGATGGACTCATTCTTCAAGCCAGCACCGCGAAAGCGCAAGCTCGAGGATGAGGACATCGTACCTCGCTAAATGGTATGTTCAAACTTTTCTTTTAACTCACGCACAACACCTCAAGCTTTATGATGAAGAAGCAATTACACAGACCTGTACTGAAATACACAATGTGGAAACAATTTTGTCCAACCGCTGTCTGACAGCTTGTTCACAATTCGTCTTTGTTATTCTCTATGGTAACACTAGCTAACGATGAACTCATAGGCCTCATTAGAACTGCATCGTAACATGATCGATGGTCTTCATAGAATCATTACATATAATACACACTATTCTAAACATCTGTACTTGTCTCGTCCACTCCCGTGAAAACTTTGTACATGCGTCGACTTACTGCTTGACCAACCATACGATCTGAGAAGGCACCGTCTTTGTTTGCGCTCTTCTTCACTCCTTCGAGACGAGTAGGCCCGTACTCTTCCAAACCTCGAACGAGACTGCTGACGGTGCCATATTCTGCCGCGATGCCATATGCGATGGGTGCCGTGACTCGGACAATCTCTTGCAGCATCCGGACGTAGGTGTCTTTGGTATCCTCGCCTGTCTTGACCTGTCCGCTCTCCATGCAGAACCCTGCTCCAAGTGTCGCAATGTCTCGTTGTTTTCGGTAAGGTATTGTTGAGATGTGTTGGGTGAATGTCAGGATCTGCTCGGCTGTTTCCATCGGTATCATAGTGTGATGGATCAAAACCTCGTGCATCACCTGCAATTGCAGCAGCGCATCTTCTATCAACTCTTCAGATACGTATTCTGCAGGGGGGTTGTTATTTCGTCTGCGTCCTGCGGTAGAAGCCGCAGCCTCCTGAGCGCGAACATTCGATGCAAATTGACGATTACGAAGGTTTCTGTTCTTGCGCATCCAAGGTGTAAGACCCTCAATCAAATAGACGAGAGAATGATCAGCAAAATGTCTTTGCATTTTGCCAACGTGAGTTGAGATCTGGTCGTCCTGCGCCAACTTCACAAACTCATCAGCATGCATCACAACGAGAGCATGCTTCTCATCTTCAAGGCGAAGAGGTATTGGCTCCCAGAGACCAATCTCGTCGTTGTATCGACTGCGAACCTTTCTTCGCCATTTGATCACATTGTCGACCGGGCTATTCCAAGTTGTGTACTGCACATCAAAGGGTTCTAGCATGGTCTGTAACTCAGTTGTGACCGTGGCATTTAGACTCGAAGGGATATCGACCATCATTTCCGGTGTCGAGATCTTCTTGTCTGTACGTAGCTTGTTGACCTCTGCCATCGCAGCAGTGCGTTCCTTTTCACGAAGTTTGGCTTCCTTTGCTTCCTGCTTCTCACGCCGCTTAGCCTCTTTTTCGACTTCTTTGGCTGCTGCCTTTGCTTCTTTTTCTCGTGCTCGCTCTGCTGCGGACTTTGTATTCGAAGCTGTGGGCTTTGTTCGAGATCTTGATGATACAACATCGCTTTGTGAGCGCTGAAGTTGCGATCGACGTCGCATCTTGGCGACATCGAAAGAAGCGATATCTGGCAATTCGTCATCTGAACCATCCCCGCCATCGGAGTCGTCAATGTTAATAACGTTATTGTTCTTCCGTGGCGGTGATGAATCGAAAGAGAAAACATCTGGCGCTGAACTCGAGATTGGATCCCATGTAGCGTTCTTCTTTGGAGCTGGCTTTGGCGCAGGTTTCGGCGGAGGCGCAGGCGGTGATGTTATGATAGCCTCGGGCGCCTTAGTCGTCACCGTCGCTTGGTGGGGTGAACTTGCGAAAGGGTCGGAAGATTCTATAGGTCTTGCGAGGGGCTTCGGTTTCGGAGGAGATCGTCGTACCGGTTGTGGTGAACTTGCGAAAGGATCAGAGTCTTCAGCGTCGAGCGTTTGTTCAGTGGGCTTGCTGATAGTATCTGTCGAGGGTTTGCTAGTGTATGTCGTAGGTTCTAGCTGGCTATGCGATTCGAATATTGGAGAACTCGTAAGTTCTATAGGGTCAGAAGCGACAGAAGCTCGCCCATTCCCATTCGTTCGCACTGGTGGGAGAATTGTTTGAGGTTCCGGAGCTGGAGAAATGCGCTTGAGCGGAGGTGGTTGCGCTGGAGGAGAAAGACATCGTCTCTTGTTTGTATTTGTATCGAACAATATTGGCTCGTCAAGATCTATCGTTGTATCGAAATCATCGGAGAGAAACAGTCCAGGCGATGCAGAATGTGTTGTGTTGATACTTGGTAGGTGTCGCTTCTCTGGTTCAACGATGCGATTGGTCTCGGGTACTTGCGCAGAGGGCGGAATTGACTGGCTTGGTGGTGGACTCGATGAGATGAGATCAATTACGTCGGGTGCCATTTTGAATGCGATGTTTGGACGACTACCATTGATGACCGTTAAATTTGAAGTTGAGGCTCTCTATGGTCAATGGCGGGGCGCGCTGTGACGCGACGATCTTCGACTGGACGGCACACGAAAAACGCCAAAGTCACGTGTAGCTGTTAGGGAGCTTGCCACTCATTCTATACGGTGTACCACCGAGTGAATATGAGATATGAGATATATAGAGTCATGTTACGCATGCCTTCATACACTTGTATTGAGTAGTAGATATTGAGGTCATTGTAGTAATTTGTGTTCGTCCATCACCGATCTCGGCTGCGTGTATGTAGGTAGAGTAACCTATACCTGTCGCGAGACAGGACAAGAACCATTCGTCTTGTTGTCTTCTCCATTCACGTTCTCGTCACAACTTGGCAGCCGTCATATGATCCTCTAGCGACTTGCCTGTGCATGAGGCTTGCTCTTCCTTGATAGAGTTGGTCAAAAGATTAGGGCAATGCCAAGTCCATGCCATTCCTCAGATTAGCACAACATCTATAGAGCATAGTATCCACGATAGTCACCACTGATCTCCAATTTTATGTCTCATACAAGCATCAAATCTCCAATTATAACTGCGACCTTCCGTAAGCGGTGACAAGTTCTGTAGGCATGTATTACAGGTGGTCCTCGCAAGCCACGATCACTTGAGGTACGGAGGAGAAAAGAGAAATCCTCAAAGGAGGCATCATCTCGTATTTGACCCTAGGAAAACAAAACATATTGTTTAGCATAATGATAAGACTTGGTCGAAAATATAATAACACCGTCAAATATAGCCAAAGATATAGCCTATCCTCCAAAGCGAAGTCCGTTTGATGACGATCTCGACAGCGAGGATTGAAGCTTATGTGTAGTCAGAATCCTGTGCTATATCACAACGTTTTATTAGCGATACATCATATCCGTACTGACTCGTCTCTCATCCTCCTACATCCTTCTCTCCGTGATGCAAGCTTCAACCTTCAGTGCCGGACCTCGACAGGGTAAACTGTTTAGCGAGCACAACATGCGTCAGTAACCAAGCTGTGCAACGTCACATCGTGACGTTGTAAAGACTCAATGAGGAGGCACAACATCTTGGCGTTTGCCAAAGGGAAGTTGAAGCAAGAGTCAGTATCTATAATTCATGGCATATGGACGGCTCAGGGTAGGAACAGGGATAAATATAGAGATTATGTACTCCGTACATCCTGCAAAGGAACGGTAACATTGCGATAACAAAAGTTTCATGTTTAATCACAAGGCCCTGTGAATAGTTGCAGTCTCTCCATCGATATGGACTATTATCAAGGTATATAGTATATATAGCAGTGTTTGGAGCTACATCGTGGTGGTCAGCAGTGTGTTTGGTAGATCCAAGTAGCAAAGTGGAGGTATAGCATGTTAACACAATCCACATCTTATATCCGTTACCATGGCGTCAAGAGCTCAATTCTTGACTCGTTTTCTCGTGGAGATATTTTCTCGGTGGCACTGACTGTCTTGTTGTTTTGATAGTGGATTAGCCGACCATTGACAGCTACTGTGACAACCAAGATCCCTGGCGATTTTATGTAAGTGGGCGTTGAAGCAACAAGCGAAGCGAGAAGGAAATTCTTAAGGCTGACGAATAAGACAGGCTCAACCGCCGAGGTCTCCGGTAGTTCATGCTGGCAACGTGCATGCATTTCATTGACGAAGTGGCTTTTCTTTGGTGAGATGAACTGTCTCAGACAATCAGACATGCTGTGCCTGACATCTTTGATGTAACCACGGCCTCGCCAGGCTGACGATAGAGTCTAACAAGGACCAACAGTTCATAAGCGTTGATAACTCACCGTTGAACACTTGTCAGGTCATGTACTCCGTAAGATTGTTCAGAAGAAGAAATGATAGTAACAGGTTCAAAGTATCAAGGTTTCATTGGGATCAGGAGTGGGGGGCTTGGACCTGAAACATACCGTGGGCGTGGTGTGTTTGACCCCCGCGATTTGCTTCCGCAGTTTGACTGCGACTCCAAACGCGGACAGAAACCATGCCGGTCACAGTAACTGTTTCCACATTTTGCTTCTCACGTCGCGAAATGATGCCATTCAATACTCCGTCAACGATGTAATGTACCAAGAGACCTATCCTGACCTGGGCTCGCTTCGAATGGGGCGCCATGTGAGCTCCAGGCTAGGCTCAGCGGGACATGGGTAGAGGGCTGAAGAAAAAGTCTCAGGTTTTGTTAATTATCTGTCCGATTCTTTTTAGGAGACGATCGTCTGAGACCCTGGATCTTACTGTAACAGGAGATGGGACGAAAGTTAAAGGAGATGGTTGAACTTTTATCGGAGGGATCTCGATAGTTGTCTCGGGCGCCAAAAGCAACGAAACTGTTAGACGGGATGGTGTGCATGGGGCGGTTGCTGGTGCATTCCGTGTAGCATTGTCTGCAGAGTGATACGTACGGTACGCGTCGATGTTCGTGATAATTATCAAGGTACTTGCATATGTATTTTACTGCGTGACCGCCATAACCGCAAGGGGGGGAGTTGACAACGCATCAAGAGGGGACATACGTTGAAAACTCTGTCGACGACACAAGACATTGAATGCACCGTTGAGTCAATGTCTAACGGTATTCTTCTCTTCTTCTATGGAAACTTGGCGTGAAACCGGTATATCGGTTACCGTTCTTGCATTGGTTTGATGACATCTAGCCACATCCATCCAACAAACGCGACGATGTGCCGCTAAGTTAGTTTGGACGCGTCGGATATTAGATTCAGCCCCTGAGCAGAAAGAACAGAAAGGATCGCCTCGGGCTGAAGAGGCATTTGAATTTGGTCCGAGAGACTAATCAAGGTGGTTGGTATTTGGCATTGTTGCTTGCAAAGACGATCTTAAACAAGGCCTGATTAAGCAGTTTAACCCTCAACATCCACGAGGATTCGTAGCCTGTTGCTCGGGTCAAGCTGGGATCGGCCAAGTAGTGCGAGAACAAATGGAGTCTCTTTCTCAGGAATACAGTCCATGAATCAGTATACGGATACCACATTTTAAAGAAATGAGAACTGACTCTCACAGCTTAATTGGTCTCGTAAAGTCCCAATCAGTCTCTTCAAACACTATCACCAAATATTATTCAGATTATGGCACTGATGCTAAGGGTCCAAGCAGACAAACCATTTGGAGGGTCTATGCCTGGTCTGGTTGCGCGGACCAGGTTACCAGGGCCGGGGAAGGGGATCCAGTTAAAACGAAGCTGTCCAACCAGTAGGCGTCCTCTCCGCCATCTGCTAACCTAAAGAGCCACTAGCCCTCCCCTAGGATTCAGGGGTCAGGCAATCACTTCCATCAGACGCGAGGTACCTGACAACGTTGCCCGAGCCGGCCCAGCGCTAATGTACCTCTAGTGCCCCAGGGGCGGACTTGACAGCCCTCCATCCCGCTGAGTGTGTGTTGGCTGGGCTGGCACTGGCACAATCCCCTAAATGAATCGAAGGAAGCTCTAGAGTCTGGTACCTACTGAGGTGTCCAGTTTACCCCTGGTGGGCCGTCCCTTTTTTTCCTGTTGCTTTTTCTACTCCTGAACTGAAAAAGTGATCAAACAGCCAACGGCCCGCCCATTCAAGTTATTTCTTCTGCCTCTCTCTGCATCATCTAACCTCCCACCGCTCTCTTCTCTCTTCCCTTCTCCTCCGCTCTTTTCTTTCACCTTTTTACCAATTCCACCCCGACAAAGGCCCCTCCGCTAGCGACTTACGTCCCGCTCCACAACTGGAACGAGGAATCGCCAGCCCAGACCTAGACCCAGCCCTCGACAACTCCGTCGCCCGATCGTCCGTGGTCGCTTGTTTAATTACATTTTCCCCCTACACCCCTGGTCTGAATAAACAATCCAGCATCCATCCGCCTCGCGCTCACTCGTTGAAACTTCTACGAGTCCCCCCCAAAGGTCAAGGTCAACTGCCGCACGTGAGACCGTCTGGAACACTTCGCGATCCCCTCACCAACCGACGACTTCTCGTGGCGCTGCAATCATCTATGACGTTCTGAAAGACCACCTCTTCTCCCTCCGAGGAAGATAATATACAAAGAAGCCCTTTGTGGCCTTGAACAGCCTTCATCGCCGTTGACGATTACGAGAACTGAGACACCGCACATCTCTTTCGCAACTCAGCCATGGCGACCTCGCCCCCGGCCTCGCCGGGAGGAATCCCTCAAAGGCCCATGAGCGCCATCGCAAGAGCCCATCCTAGAAGCAGCAGCAGGTTGAGCATGACGAGCAAGACTGGAGGCGGAAGCAGAGCCTCAGACGACGAAAGTCGGACGGCGGTCAAAGTTGGTAAGTCGACCGTTGTCACCAAACTTTCGGGATATTAATGCTTATTTGCTGTCAGCCGTTCGAGTGCGACCGCCGTTGAACCCTAACGATCCTGGATACGATCTGATTCCGCAGCGATTTCAACGAGCTATGGTCCAAACCACCTCCGATACCAGCCTGGCAATCGATTCTCCACAAGGTCGCAAACTATTTGTTTTCGACCGAGTCTTCAGCTCGGATACGCAACAGGAGGGTGTGTGGGATTATGTATCGGACTGTATTGGCGCTTTCACTCAAGGTTACAATGTATCTTTGATGGCATATGGCCAGTCTGGTGCCGGAAAGTCATACACCATGGGTACTTCAGGCCCAGGCGAACAATATGACCAAGAACTGATGGGTACGTTGAAGCCAACGGGCGGTGACTGCGCTTGCTAACCAGCATCCAGGTGTTATTCCCAGAGCTGCCATGGCGCTCTTTGAAAAGCTCGATACTCCTTCGACGCCAAAGTCAAAAGCCAAGGCGAACCGCAGTTCTCTTTCCCATCTCAAAGGCCCACGAGGTTTTGGCCAGCAGGACACGCTTGGTGACCGCGAGTGGTCGCTGAAAGCTACATATGTCGAGATTTATAACGAACACCTTCGCGATCTTCTGGTCCCCGAGACGACCCCTATGAACGAGCGCGGCAATGTGGCCATTCGCGAAGACACAAAGGGAAACATCATCTTGACAGGCCTTCGACAAGTCGACATCAACTCAGTGGACGATCTCATGAATGCTCTGAACTTCGGCTCCTCTATTCGACAGACCGATGCTACGGCTATCAACGCCAAGTCGTCGCGATCCCACGCGGTTTTCTCACTTAACCTTGTTCAGCGTAAGAACAAGTCGTCAGCCGCCGAGAAGCGCTTCTCCGTACCACTCGAAGCGATGACGGGCCAGGATGTTACTGTGACAACCGACAGCAAACTTCACTTTGTGGATTTGGCTGGAAGTGAGAGACTGAAGAACACTGGAGCGCAGGGCGATCGAGCAAAGGAGGGTATCTCTATCAACGCCGGTCTTGCCGCCCTTGGTAAAGTTATCAGCCAGCTTTCGTCAAGAAACCCTGGCTCCCACGTCTCATACCGCGACTCTCGACTTACCCGACTGCTACAAGATTCGCTCGGTGGCAATGCCATCACTTACATGATTGCCTGTGTTACGCCAGCCGAATTCCACTTGAGTGAGACCCTGAACACCGTCCAGTATGCCCAACGAGCTCGAGCGATTCAATCGAAACCGCGTATTCAGCAAATCGAAGAGGGCGATAAGCAATCTGTGATTGACCGCCTCAAGGCTGAGGTTGCCTTCCTCCGTGAACAAATTCGCAGTGCTGAACATGGTGGCAACAGCCCTCGACGTAACGCACAAGGAATTACTGATCGTTCTGATCGCCAAAACGAGCGTGAGGCTGAGCTCCAGAACCAGTTGTTGGACACCCAAGAGAGCTATACCGCCTTGAGCCAGCGTCATGCTCGACTGATTGCTGAGTTGGCGCGCGCTCGTGAAAATGAATCTGGCGCGGACCACCATGAGGAGTCGGGCGACACAGCAGATGACCGCCTCAACCGTTCGAATTCGTTCGCGCAGGCCGTTGAACAAGTCGTTATGGAATACGAGAAAACGATTCAGTCTCTCGAGCAGTCCCTCTCTTCTACTCGCGGCACACTCTCTAACACCGAGGCTAACCTTCTCGAGAAGGAGACGAAATGCGCTTATGTCGAAACTATCAACTCCCAGCTCCAGAGCCGTCTCCAGAAGCTCATGGACCGAGAGAATAATACCGAGAGTTATCTCCACGATCTAGAGGCCAAGTTGGACGGACATACCAACGGTGAAGAGAAGAACGCCACGATCATCATGGAACTTCGTAAGGAGATTTCCCGTGTTCGAGAGAATGAGGCGTCATGTGAAGATTACATCTCGACCCTTGAAGAACGTCTTGCTGAAGCAGACCAAGATGCTGAGTTGATGCAACGTGAAATCGACAGACTTGAGCAAGTGGTTGAGCGACAAAGAAGTCTTGGCAAGCTCGACTCGCTTCTTCATGAGCTTGATCAGATCCAAGATAAGGAACCAGGCACCGAAAATGGAACCGACCACAATGCTGAGCAAACCAACGGTGTTGCGGCCCGTCGTGCTATGGCCGAGCACTCTCGAAACCTTTCCCACGTTAGTCGCCATAGCCAAATGGAGGACCCAATTCCCGAAGGTGACGAAGAGGACCACCCTCATACCAAGATTGGCCCTGTCAAGGAAGTGGATGAGGATCCTCTGCGCCTTGAGAAGCCAATTGAAGAGGCCCCTCCTCAAAGCCCAGCTCAATCCAAGTTCGTTGCTGACAAGCTTGAGAATGTTACGCAGGAGCTTATTGACTTGCGTGTGGAGCACGAGTCGACTCTGCATGACTACGACTCTCTCCACGCCAAGTACGAGGATGCTATGCGTAAGATTGCTGAGATGCAGGATGTCGTTGATGAGGCCCGTCATGTCAACCCCAAGCGCGAGTCGGTTATTTCTGTGGCCACACCAATTCATACCCGACCCGAGTCTTTCCTTTCTGACTCTAGAACAAATGATCTGAAGGCTGGGCCGAGGTCATCCTTTACACGATCGCTCTCCTCAGAACTATCCTCAGCCATGGATTCTCCTGCCACTGCCGCTTCATCAAACGGTGACATCTTGTCTGACGATGAGACTGCTACAACGAAGCCCGCAGCCGCATCGACCGAGAACCTGCCCCAGGATGATAACGTCGAGATTGCCGCGGAGCTCCAAAGGCTCAAGTCGATGGCCCAAGAACGTGAAGCTGCTGAACGAGAATTGGCCGAGAGATATGCCCAGCTTGAGTTCAAGCACAACGAGACCCTCGATATTGTTGAGGAGCTCAAGACTGACCTATCTCGCGCCCGAGTTGCGGAAGCCACATCACCTCGTTCCAGCACTCCTGTCATTCGACGCAAGTCAAGCCAGAACTTGCTCGTTGTCGACCGTGCCCAGCGCTCATTTTCATCACTGCGAAACATTGCTTCTGAGCACTTCGGCGGTCAGCCCGAGGCCATGCAGAGCTTCGAGCTGAACTTGAATGCCGCTATCCACGAACTGCACGTCAGGAGCGAACGCATTCAGGAACTAGAAGCAGACGTCGCAGCAGCGAAGAAGGAGATGGAGACCAAGATGACCATTATCTCAGGACTGACAAGAGAACGATCAAGTCTCAAGGCCAGCCCTGTAGAGATGTCCATGGTGGCAACACTGCGGGATCAGCTCGAGCAGAATGAGAGACAGCTTTCTGATACAAGGAACGCTCACATGGCTCGTGAGCAAGCGCTCACAACTGAGCTTGAGTCTCTGCGACAAGCACTTGCTGCCAAGTCTAGTCTCCAGGAGCCCGACAATGCTGACTCCAAGCACGAACAGCGTGTTGCCGAGCTCCAGACTGAGCTTGCCACCTGGGAGCAGAAGCACAAGGAGGCCCTTGACTCCATGGCGACAACAGAAACCCAGATGCGGGGTACGATCGAGGAGCTCGAGGCGCGAGTTGTTTCCAACCATGCTCAAATCTCTGCATCTCGATCCCAGAATGGCGACAAGGGTGAGCCAAACAGCGAAGCTGAGCAGCGACAACAGAACCTCATCAGCTTCCTTCGCAACGAGATTGATGAGTACAAGGCGATCATCAACAGCAACGCTACCAAGGTTGTTGAGCTTGAGCAGGCTCATGCTGCTGCTCGCGCCGAGCTGGACGAGCTACACAAGTCTCATAACGCTGTGCAGGAGGATAACTCCCGTCAGCTAGAGCTTATTGCCCAGCTGCAGGAGCAGATCGCGACCCATGACGAGGGCGCAAAGAGTAACGAGACATCGCTCGAGGAGCTCAAGGCTGAGCACGCTAAGGCCTTGGCTGATCTTAAGACGACTGAGCAGAAGGGCTACGAAGAGCAGGTTGAAGTGTTGCTGTCCGAGCATGCCGAGAGTGCTCATCGACTGGAGACTGAGCTTGCAGAGGTTCGCGATGAACTCAACAAGGCAGCTTCCCATGTCGCCATGGCTCTTGGTCTCGATGCCGATGCCGAGAAGTTGGTGGAGCGTATCGATGAGCTTGCAGCCAGCAAGAAGGCTCTTGACGCGGAGCAGGCCAAGCGGGCCGAGATTGAGTCACATGTTAACGAGCTCACATCTATTAATGAGAAGATCATGAAGGACCTCGAAGATGCCAAGGTTGCTTTGGCTGAGATGCTTGATGGAGGTGCTGGTTCTGGTCCTCTGGTCGAACAGATCAAGATCGCCAAGAAGAGGATGACAGATCTGGATGACCGAAGCAAGAAGAACAGCAGACTTGTGGAGGAGCTTGAGGAGCAACTCCAGAACAACTTTGACGAGGTTCAAATCACCAATAACCGATTGAGCACCCTGCAGACTGAACGCAACAGTCAATTGGTTGAGGCCAATGCCGCTACTGCACGCCTCACTGCCGAATTGCAGGTCTTGAAGGAAGATTATGCAGCTCTCCAAGTAAGCTTGTCTCAGCATGATAATTTGTGGGCTTCACTAACACTTTGTAGGCTAAGATGGACGAAGTGGCGGCTGGCGTTCAGCGGTCAAACTCTAACTCAACCATTCGCAAGAGCGCATCTCACGTCTCTCTGCCATCACCCCCACCAGCTATCCCTCTCCCCCCTCTGCCAAACGGTGCAGGATCTCCAGTCAACGGAGCTCCCAGCTCACCTACCAATGGACGTCCTATCAGCAAGGACAACATCAACATCTCTCATATCACTGAAGACCAGGAAGCACGTATCCGAACAATCGAGAAGCACCTTAATGCGGAGCGTCAGCTTACGCAGACACTCGAGGAGGCTCTTACAGACCTAGAAAGGCAATCTAATAAAGTCAAGGCCGATTGTGATGCCTGGAAGAAGCGTGCTAGTGAGCTAGAGGTCGAGGTCAAGGAGCTCAAGGACCGTCCTCCCCCCGAGCCTGTCCAGGACAACAGATGGAGTCTCCAAGCTGTGGAGGAGGAGCGCAAAAAGCGACAGGCTGCCGAGGCTGCGCGCCGCCAGCTCGAGGAGCGTATGAATGCCATCAACAAGGGCAAGAAGAAGAAGGGAAGCTTGAACTGCTTCTAGAGGAGGCGAAGCTGTGACTAGCCGACTTAATATGTACGGCCTGTTCCGGAGTCTTTTGATCACGGGGCACACACACATTCAGCATTTGGGGGGTTGATTGGGATGGGATTCTTTTTGCAACGCCTTTATGTGTCATCACGTTTCTGATTTGATGTTGTTCACCAATATTCCCCCTCGAGTTTTATTGTCGGTCTGACGATTCGTTTTTCGTCGTCGGGCATCCCAACCAAGTTTTCAAGCACTGGCCAGGAGTTTGGAGGATTCTTTTTTTATTACCCTTTGTTTTTCCAATCCCGTGAAGAAAGGGGGGATTTATCACATACACGAGCGGCTCGATGCATCAAGATGTCATTTTGGGTGTCTGTCTTTGTACATGTGTAATTTTTTCTTTCTTTTTCCGATTTGAACTCCCTTCAGTTTCAAGGGGGAGATATTTTTTGGGTGGCGGACTTTGATTCAAAGAATGAAGCGGGAAGATGGGATGATTCTTATGAGGGGGAACCCATTTGATCTTTGGGTTCCGCGATTACAAATTACATGTAAGGGAAAACAACAGAAAACGTGGATGTTTTTTTTTGTTTTCCGAAAGACGATAGTGGTAAATACTAGTTTCAAAGACCCTTAAAATCATTCATTCGCCTTGATCGTTTTCTTCTGAGGGGAGTAGGTCTGGGAACCAGCCGTATTGGGAGAAGTCAACTGAGTGTTCACCCATTGCGTTTGTCTCGACTTGTACGCCTTCTGCTTGGAGGGCATCAGCTTGAGAGCGAGAACCTCCAGGTTGAGATCTAAATAGTCAGATATGAATTGTATGTGAGTGGTTGAGGGACGAACCTGGGTGATATTTGGCCTTTGGAGTTTATGACTCTTTGCCATGGGACGGTGTCATGGTTGAAGGGCTGGGATGGATCGGCGGGGAGGTGTTTTAGACAGACACCTACTTGACGAGGTCTTTGAGCTGTTGGATGTTAGAGATTTGGGTTTCTGGGTGAGGGAGGGTTTGGTACGGGTTCCGACGAGCATCGCGATGTGGCCGTATGTTGTGACTTTGCCGTGGGGGATCTCTTGGACGGCTGAGTATACGGCGTGGAAGAAGGCCTGTGCTTCGTCTGAACGGGGCATTATGACGGTGTTTGAGACATGAGTAGTTAATATGAGTAGTTAAAATGAAGAATAAGTGTCAATTGGACTAACTGAGGCCGTTGTAGTTCAGTGAGTGAAGTGTCGATTCATGGTGCGGAAGGGCGTGATGTAAATAGCGGGGTATGCCACTATCCAGTCAATCACCAAAGAAAGCTCACTAAGATTCTTGTTCAAGATTATTCTATTGTTCATTCATATCCTATGTACAGTCTATCTCTATCATTCCAATCACGCTAATTTAATCAATGTTCTTTTGGTTAACCAAAACATATCGGTATCGAGCCTTTCCATTCTCCATATCGACAACAGCCTGGTTCGCATCCTCCATCGGCCTCTTCTCAACCCAAGGCTTGACATTCTTCTCAACTGCAAGCTGCAGCATCTCCTCGATATCCTTGGGCGAACCAATCAAGCTTCCACTCAGCTTGAACTGGCCCATGATGAGGTTGAATGCATTGATGGGAGGGAGTTCACCAGAGTCAGGAGCTCCGACCTGCACAAAGTCGGCGCCGTGACGGAGGAGCTTGAAGTAGTCGCTGTAGGGCATCTTGCTGCTTGAGACGGTGCAGATCATGAGATCGATCGTCTTGGCGTTCTTGTTGGCCCAGTCCTCATCGTCGTCGGTAGCGATGTAAGCATCTGCGCCGAGAGCGAGGACTTCTTCCTTCTTGGAGGCCTTGCGAGAAATACCAATGACCTTATCAGCGCCCAGGGCCTTGGCGAAGAGAACGCCAAAGTGGCCCAGACCGCCTACACCGACGATGCCCACAGTCTTTCCAGGGCCGCAGCCGTTGTTGCGGAGGGGAGCATAGACGGTGACACCGCCGCAGAGCATGGGCGCAGCGTACTCTGAGGGCAGGGACTCAGGGATCTTGACGACGAAGCGAGAGTCGGTGCGGTTGTAGTCAGCGTAGCCGCCGTAGGACTTGCCAATGTCGTCGGGGTAGATGGAGCCGTAGGTGCTGACCATCTTGGGGCAGTAGTTGAGGCGGCCGGCGGAGCACTCGGAGCAGTCGTCGCGGAGACAGCTGCGGGCCTGGGCGCCTACACCGACTCTGTCGCCGACCTTGATGTTTGTGACGTTGGAGCCGACGCGGACAGCCTTGCCGACGATTTCGTGGCCGACACAGCAGGCTACTCGTTGTCAGTGACTGTTCCATTGTGTCTGTATGGAGTGAGAGAGGACTTACGGAAAGGTGTCTCGCCCCAGCCGGAGCGAAGAATGTGAAGGTCAGAACCGCAGATACCGCAGTGTGTGATCTTGATGTCGACGTCGTTCTCCTCCCACTTCTTGGGCTCAAAGGTATCCCACTCCATCTTTCCATTGACGGAGCTGGGATCACGGCCAAGCCAGCCCTTGAATTCGTAATCGGTAGACATTTTTGTATATTGGTATGTTACTCTTGAAGATGAAAAGCAAACAAAATCAAGATTGTATTGATCAGATCATCTACGTGAAGTTGCAAGCTATATATATGACTTTGACCTCCAAGATTTACAACCATCCAGGGCAAGAAAAAAAGTTTCGGACTCCGCAACGTCATCGAAGACCAGAGAATTTATCAGCATCCATCCAAATAACGGTAAGAACCGATGTAATGCTAACTATGGAATGGAATGGAGATGGATATAAACGGAGTTAAAAGTTTCCATTTGGGACTGGACGCAAAAAGGAAGCCATCGCCGTTAGCCCACTAATCTCAGGGCGCATTGTATGGGAAAAGGGCCGGTGACGTCTCCAGACTGAGGCGGGTCTGCCGAGGGGAGATGCATCGGCAGTTGGTGATTCAATGGAGATGCTAGAATAGACCCTAGAGAGTGTTAGTATGGATGGAGATGTCATTGATCTTGGAGTCGGACGGTGTTTCTTTTGATCCGAGAGTTGGGTTGGATTAAAGGTCTGACATCAGCGTCCCGTCAGTATCTTACAGGGATGATGATGGGCTAAATTCTGCTCTCGGGTCTTGATGTCAGCAGGTTGCATTAGCGCCATGGACACTATCTCCGTAGCAAATCAGAGCCCATCACAATCTTCGAAAGCCTTCAGAAGCAGTGAGAAAAACATTAATTGTAAGCAATAAACAGCCTAAAGGTCTACGTAGTCTTCTTAATCTCTACCGCTCAGATAAACTCTTCCCTTTTCTCCCTCCCGGAGTTTACAGTTCCATCGTCAGCCAAGTACATAAAAAGTCTTGACCGAGTATTTGAGGGTCTGTCTGGTCTAATCTCGCACTCTTCACGTAAGAATCCCGATGGCAGCAGAGCTTGCTATTACTCAACCGCCGGCTCCGAAACGTCTCGGACAGCTGCCCCAGTTAACGGAGCTCAAAGACTCGGATGATGATTGGACGGGGATCACTGAGGCGAGGGACAGACGGAGACGCCAGAACCGTCTGAACCAGAGAGCTTATCGTCAGTCCCCTACTACCCTCACTCATACTCCAACTCTGCTATACCGTGCATTGAAAGAAGACTGACCATTGCAGGCAAACGGAAGGCTCGGAATGAGGAATATGCCAATGTCACCCCTGAAGAAGTCCACACGAATGGAATCCTCATATTCACCACTGCCAGAGAACGTGCCGTTGCATATGCATTCATGCAACTCGTTCACATGCAACATAGTCTAAAGAACCATCGTCCGGCACTTCTGCCTTCGCTCATCCGTCTCAACGCCGTTAATGCCGTGTCGAGCAATGCAGTACACATCGGCATCCCACTACAGGGATTATGCTGCGACGATGTGATATCGCCCTGGAACACGCTAGGTCCAGACGGCGCTCTAGTAAAAACCTCATGTCCCGAATCGCTACGGCCAACAAAGCTACAGATCGAGATTGAGCATCATCCCTGGGTTGACTTGCTGCCGTTTCCTCAATTGAGAGATAACATGCTTAAGGGCTACACGAGCGGTGTATTTGATGAAGATGAGTTGTGTATTGATATATTGGGACTGATGAGTAGTCAGGGCTTGGATGATGCTTATCTGATTGTTTGGGGTGAGGCGCATGAGGAGAGGAGTTGGGAGGTTAGTGTGGGATTTTTGAAGAAATGGGGATGGTTGTTGAAGGGGTGTCCTGAGTTGGTTGAATCAACGAATCGATGGCGGCAACAAAGAGGAGAAGCGAAACTAAATATTCAGGTCTAATAAATAACGAAGCGATACGAAATAATTGCGAGAAAAAACGAAGCTATAGAAACGAATGTGAAGAAGCGAAAACTGAACAAACGCGATGAAAGACAAGACGCAAAGAAAACATAAGCAACATGTGTCAATCTAACGAGAAACAAAGGAATCTTGATACGAGCTCATTACTTGGCATCGAGAAAAGGATCATGCGATGGCCTTCCACTGCAATAATCGAGGATTCCCCAATTGCCTTGACAGGTCAAATACCCATCAACAGCGCCAACAGCAACATCTATCACACGTTAGCGACACATCCACAGACCCAGAAGGAGAAAACATACTCAAATCGATACTCGTTCGATGAACTCGGTTCCCGAAGTCATTCTTGCCCTTCTTCAAACCACTCCAACATCCACAGTTGAAGTTACTCCCCGTCAACTTACACGCCGTACACGATCCGTGAAAATTCCCACTACCACCATAATCAGCCAACGACTCACAAAAACCATCTCCGAAAATCTCTAGTATGGGGGGATCGATACTTACTTTGCACCGCGATAAAGCTCTCCCTCCGAGTTAAGCAAGCACTTACTCAGCGCCAACCACGTACAGAGATACTTGCCATTCTTATCAGGACATTTCGCAACAAGCCACGGCGAAGACTTGTATCCTGTGAAGCTGTTCTTGCGGGGATGTGTGTCGTCTGCTTTGGCGAGGTAGAAGCGCACGTCTTTGCACTTGTCGTAGAAACCGCCTGATATGAAGCGTGGTGCGATGCGGGAGGGATGATGCTGGGAGAGGGAGGTTACGTTGAGGGATGGAGGGGTAGAAGCGACGGTGGTGAGGGTGAGGGTTAGGAGGAGAAGGGGGGAAAACATTTTGATAGTAGTGTATAATAGTATTGGTAATCTTGTTTGATCTTTGATCCATGGGGCGGGAATGGGAGTGGTGGTCGTAGGGAATTATATAAGTACCTAGTATATCTGCTTCGAGGGTCATGGGAATGGGAATCCGAAATTCCCATGTTCAAGTCAATGAGAATCTTGACCACAACGAACGAATTCGTATTAATTATTTGGCTAATACATCAGACCGTGCCAAGGCCCTATTGCTATGGCCTTGTGTTGCTATTTCGAGTTATAGAACAAAGAAGTGATAGGTCAACATCGCACAGTACGTGGCCTCTGTTCATGAACATTGCAACTCGACCACAAAGGTATTCCAAAGAACTTTGAAAGTAGGACGAATACCGGTCATCTCGTTGGAATATAACCTCTTGTTGAACTTAAGAGGGATCGAGTCATGGGACGCAAGTAACATGACACAGTGGCTCGACATGGAGGCTAGGGGAGGAAATAAAACTCAAGACCTTAAGCCTAAGTGATAAAAAGATTTAGGTAATTTAGTATAAACTTACTTAGGGTAAATTTAGGATATCTTTTATGGAATTTATTTTACTATCCTAAATTTAGGTCTCATGTTTTCTTTGTCAAAGCTTCAACTCGACCAGCAAGATGAAACTCTTCATCCTGACCTTGCCATTACTTAACGACTCAAAAGCCTTCTAAAAGGATGCGCCTCCGTATTCAGCACAAACTCATCTAGACTGATCAAATCCGGCTCCGAGAAGATCAAGTAGAAATACTTCAACGTCTCCGAGAACCAAAAACTCTGCACCCTCATTAGCACACATCCCCTCTCCTCCACCAAAATATCGCACTTGATCGATTACTCACCTCCATAGAATCAGTCTTTGATGTCTCCGTACTCGTGACATCATCAACAACCGCATTCGCAAGCTCAGTGCTCGAATATTTGACAACAGCCTGAAACATATCCCACGCCATGTCCTGCCACTTCGCATCCCCCGTGAGGCGATACATGATGAACACACTCTCGATAGCTTCTGGTCGGAGAATATATCGCGGATCACGCGCGTGAAGAAATCCAGGAGGGAGTTTTTGGTTATTCTGCGGTCTCCAGAGCGTTTCGTTCCATTCGCAAGGTGAGAGGGAAGGACAGGCGACCAAGTCGAAGATCTCGGGCATTATACCTGTTGGAAAAGCGCTGTATGCCCATGCACAGCCTCGTGCAAGTCTTTCTCCGATATTAACGTGCTGTTCGATATTAAAGAGTTTCCCGGCGAGTGCAAACATTCCTCCTGCGAAACAGGTGAGATGTTGAGACTCTGTGCTCAACTCGATCTTCTCGTTGACCCTGGCATCGCCTAAAAATAGCACGTCCTCTTGGTTTGGCAGCATAGGCCTGTAGAGCAAATGCTTTATAATAACATCCGCCACGGTGCGATACATGATTTCGTAGTTCTCGTCTAAACCGCCGAGAAGGGCATGCATCTTTGGTAAATACTCGTAAAGAGAATCAGCCAGCGCACCAAGCGAAAATGTGTTATCATGCACAGCTTCGTTCTGAAAGTCAAGGCACATAGGCCACATCCCCGGCAAAAGAGTGTCATTCTGGATCCTGAGCAAAAACCGCGATACACGATCTGTCGCATCGTAGAATTTGGGGTCGTTGGTTAATTGTGAGAGCTTTGTAAATTCCATGACCAACGAGCTCGGCGAAGCTGAAGGGTCATGAATACCAGCGACTTGTTTACCCTTCAAGGCATCCTCGAAATTAAGCCAAAAACCAGGAAGACGATTTGGCGTATCAAAGGCGAGATATAGCATTTCTCCGAGTTCAGTGGCCTTTTGTAATAAGGCGGGTTCGCGACTTAGTTCATATGAGCTGAGAAGACCACCGAGGTGTCGAATTGTCGTTTCGAAGAGATTCACTGCTTTTTCGTCTGTTTTCCCCCAATCTATCGCCGCAGCCGCACTCGCAGCTTCGTAGAATTCCACCTTCAGATCCATTATCCAAAGAGTATCCAACGCATCAACCAACGTAGCAGCCCACCCGCCAAAAGGATCCTTTGCCTGTCCCGTCAGCGGCATAAGCTCGTCCCTCCCCCAAGCCTTCAACCTATAAGCCTCCCAGCCTCTCCTAAACTCTTTTCGTATTGCATCCCTCCTCTTGTCAGTCTCGCCCGTTTTTACAAATTTTTGCTTCTCAGCTTGAATCCTCGGCATGCGCTTTGCGTGACCAACAGGAAGAGGCTTGATATCCGCCGGCGGATGGACGAGCCCCACGGTTGACCAGTCAAAAGAGCTCTTTACAAAGACCACGCTGCTTTGGTGTGATAATTGACGCCATAGGAAGAGGGTTGTGAGAAAGGCGGCGATTAGCACGACGCGTGAAGGGAGGCGTCTTGAAGCACGGCGACGAAACATGGTGTGCTGAGACAAAGAAAATAAAAACAAAAACAGAAACAAAAAAGGAAAATGGCATTCTTTGTTGCAGTTTACGGATTGAGTTAAAGGTGTCTTACTCGATGGGGTTGGTGGTCCCGAAGCCCAAAACAAGACTATTTCCGTTTCTGGAAATCTGATCTTTGATGGATGCTATACATAGTATATGTTTTCTTTCGCCTTGTCCGATTCCCAGGAAAATAGGTCATTGGGATGGTGTTCTTTGAGGACTTGGCTTGTGTAAGTGGTTGGCAGGTTGAGGTGTTGGTGTTGGTTAGCATGGGCACGAGCCTCTGAGTCCTCGTGGACGACAAATAACAATATGCGCTTTCTGCTCGCATTCAAGAACATAATTTACTGAATTATTGTTCTCGTTTTATTTCTTTTGTAATAACTTATCCGCGATGTATCGGTTCCTGTTAACATTTCTCTTCGTGCGAGAGGCCTTCGCATCATCTTGCGACGCAGAGCCTTTAGTTCTCCCACTACAAGACGTCCAAGCCCTTTCAGATGTCCCCAACTCATTCATGAAAGGAATTCCAGCCAAAATAGGAACACCGGCTCAAAACCTCGTTCTTTTACCTTGGGCGTACGTTCCCACTTCAATAACCACTATCTACGACTAACAGAGACAGTGACCTGAACAATACATGGATATACGCCGACCCATTCTGCAAAGACTCAGGTATCCCCAACGACGAATCATGCAAAGTCCGAAGAGGAGGAATATTTAACGAAGAGAAATCTACGAGTTTCAAAGGAGCAAGGGATATCGTCAAGGCAGGCGGTGCACCAGACGAGACATTCTTCAAAGGCGGGCAATATGGTGTTCGTAACCTCGTCAAGAGCGCAAACGGCGCAGTCGACACTTTCAACCTCGAAGGTTCAGCCGATCTCGACGACTTTCCCTTCGGGATACCTACGAGTAGATGGGACGATACATACAGCACTCTAAGTCCCCTTGGCTTAGGGCGCAATTCGACGTATCTCAACGCCTTGCGCAAAGCTGGAAAGATTGGTTCGCGAGTATGGTCGATTTTCTGGGGCCGTATGTGGATCAAAGAACCTCTCGATGGGTCTTTGATTCTGGGCGGTTATGATGAGAAGAAAGTCGCTGGGGATAATCACACTGCGCCTCTTGTGTATGGGGATTTCGATGGCTCGGATGGGTGCTGGACTGGTATGAAGGTGACTTTGACTGATATCCAGATCAACTATCTCGGTGGAACGAATGTTAGCATATTTCCCAAGGGGACGACGCTGCAGTGCTGTATCGATCCGGCGAATCACTTGCTGCTAGAGGCACCGACGCCGTATGTACGGAATTTTGAGTCTATCAGTGGTTTGAAGACGAATTACTCGTCTAGCGGACTGCATTGGAACGCCCTTCAGACAGGCCTCGACAAGCAGTACGTTGAATCAGCCTCTAGTTATGCTCACACTCACTGACACTCGTAGATTCTTGGCAGACTTAACCTTCCATCTCGACTCCGGCCTCAAGATCCGCGTCCCAAACAACCAATACATGATTCCCACCGTCGACATCGCCTCCAACGGCTCACGAACGACCGATACATCCAAACGCGACATTCTTATAACAGACGTCGAAGACGAACCGCCGATCCTCGGCAGATATTTCCTCACAGCGGCTTATCTCATGGTCAATCACGATGCTGGGACTTTTACGCTTTGGCAGGCGAATGCCACTCGCGAAAGAAGCCTCGTGAGAGTATTCGATGAGGAGACGGGGAAGAAATGCGAGAACACCACAGGAGTCATACAGCCTTCTGCGTCTTACACGGGCTCTACTGGGAGTTCAAGACCAGATAGAGGGAGTGGTTCGAATTCGGGCTCACCATCTGGCGCGGTCATCGGCGGCGCTGTGGTAGGGTCTGTAGCTGGGGCGGTGCTGATAGGGCTGGGAATTACTTACTACTTGATCAGGAGGAAACGAAAATCTGGTATGTAACCCCTCTGATGTTGTGTCGTTGTGGGAGTACTGACTGAGGTTGTAGACACATACTACTTTTACCCTGCGCACGAGGAGTTGCAAAGAGCGGATATATACGAGATGGATGGAAACCCAAGAGCCGACGACGAGTCCTACATGAAAGCTGGAATACGATAGAAGTGGGCAAAGAGAGTCTGCCGTGTATGAAGTATTGGGAAGACAGGGCGGGATGCGACAACAATCGTTCAGGATCAGGAGAAATAAACTCGTCAAACTTTAGGGCCTGTCCATTCTGAAGTCTCATAAAGTTTTCTAAGCTGACGCTTTAAAAGATCACAACGAGAGAGTGTACGCGCTTCGCTGCATTTGTGTAAAACCAGCCTGGGGTCCATGTGACCTAGGCTCGAGCTTCATGTTTCTTTACCTTCGACGCCAAAATTTCATATTCTTAGATCCAACTTTCATGATCTGCACAAAGCTACCTGATATCCAAACCTCCGATCATAAAGAACACATATCTAGTGTCTAAAAAGTTGACGCGGCCTCAGATAGCACGCTGAGCAAGCTTACAGCAGCACTGCCAATTCCAACTACACCACCTGGAACACCCTTATCATAGGCCCTTACGCTGCGCTGAAGCCCGCCACGGTTGTTCCTTTCCCTATGAGGGTTGCGTTTTTTTAGGCGTATGTCAAACCCTCGTATTGCCTTGAGTATGAAATCTCTTGCTTACAGTCGTACTGTTATTGCTTCTTCTCGGCTCCGCTGCGCGGGGAATACCATCCGTCATCTTTATGATGAGTCTTGGTACTCCCCCTGCGATGTGTTCAAACAGTTGCATTGCCCTTATCATCGCCTTCGATCAGAGGCATGAAGGATATCTCTTCGTTATTGCAGTATGGAGACACAAGACGTCTCTGTCTGGAAGGAGTTTTGTCTTTAGGATACGGAGGTGGAGAATGGGAGGTTATTATCGCTTCACTCTCTCGAACGAGCTTTGCCACTTCTTCCCTTGACAAAGCACCAAGTATGGCCACATAATCTGGCCTTGCTTCGTAGCGCACGCCTGCACGTTGAAGCACCTCGACACTGATAAGCTTGCGTGATATTTTCGTCCAATGAGCATTATCAGCTATTGCTCTACCGTATCGATCTGGGCTCACGAGTCCAGAGGGTTGAGCAGGTCCGCGCGTATCGTTCTTGCGCCTGTATGTGGACAGAGAAGAGACATGGCTGGGTGATGTATCCTTGGCTAGGTGAGAGGTTTTCATTGACCGACCTGGTGATGACAGAGGCAGTTGTTGAGCGTCTGCTTCGTTTGGCGAAAGCCTACGTTCGATCTGTTGGATGACTGAATCATCATTATCTGAAGCAATGATGTCCTCTGTTGTGATGATGTCAATTCGTATACTTGTATCGAACTTGTTCTCCACATCAGGTTTCTTTTCATTCTGGGGGACATGTTTCAGAGGTTTGCGAGAATGGGAGAGTTTGTTAGCTGTAGTATCGGCAATATATCCGAGGTCCTTGATATACGCCATGAGGATATCCTGCTCCATGTTAGCATTGATCAAAGGGCTTTGAATACTGCACATGACTGACTTTCTTCTTGCTTAGGACTTGAGAAGAAAATCCTTCTTTCTCTAGGAGTAATTGGAGATGTCGCCAAAAATGATCATTCTCTCCTGAAAAGGATCCGGCATTCCAGTGGGCAAAGAGGCGAGCAGCAATATGGTCGACCTTGTCCTTGATTTCTTCGAGGTCAGACTGGTGTTGATCGTGAATTTGGGGCTTTTGTAGCTCGATTGAGTCTAAGAGGAGCTCGATGGCCATCTTTTTGCCAGCTAAGACAGGCTCCATGGGCTTCAATTCACCGCTCATGGAAGCTTCTTCCCCTGTAAGACTTATCTCTTCATCATGATATGTATCAAGTAAAGAATTGACTCGCTTCACTGCAAAATCCCAATCCTCGATCAGTGAATGGAGATGACTTGTGTAGGATTGCTGGATATGCTCGGGCAACTCTTCTTGTTCCTCGGCAACTTCATCCCGCAACCGCCTGAGAGTCATATCAAGTTTGTACAGTTTGGTAGCAACATTGGCAAACTCAGGGCCGTATGTACCGATGCAGCGATACGAGGACTGAACCAACTCCCTAATAGCGTCGATCTGAGCGAGATCGCCACTTTCAGTCTTGGTAGACTCCGACGAGTCTATAGATAGTGATTGCCAAAACCTCTTTCGAGCAGCGGTTGCCATTTTGTCGCCAGCGAAGCGGTACTGGAAAAAGTTGAAGACGGCAAACTCATCTCTCGTCATGATATACGAGTCGGGCTGATCTTGTACCTAGGTCCATATTTCCTCTAGTGCATATTCAAGGATCTCTCTGATTGAAGGATATGCAGCCTCATCAGGACTTTCACGAGCGATCCCCAGGCTCTGTGCAATAACTTCTTGTCGAGATGCTGCGCGCTTAGACGAAGATGGGGATGAGATAGATTGGCCTCCCTCCATACCCTCTTGGTGAGTTATAAGTATGCCTTCATGCTTTTCGTATTCTCCAGTGACTGCTGAAACGCCCAATTTGGCTGGTGTACGACTCTTCGAATCCTCCTGCAACAGTTGAATCTCATCACTATTGGGCAGGAATACTCGCGTGGCGTTCGTCTGCACCTTGATACTGTCGAGAGTCGAACGAATAGGCATAACTTGGGCCTCTCCAAAGGCATCTGTCGAAACAACATGACCATATAATACGGAGGTCTTCGCATCGACTACCCACGATCCGGAGTCACCGGGACTTAACGCTGGGAGCAAATTAGTCACTTTGCTATAACAGAGTAATCAAGTTCACTTACAAGAGCCATGCTCCATGGCAAGATCATAGACCTCAACGAACGATGATCCAGGGGATATCAGCACAGAGGAAGTGCCAAGAGACATCTCTCCAATCAGCTTGGCACCTTGTTTTAGTACCATGACTTGCCTAGACACTGATACACAAGGGTTCCCAACTGGAAACATGATGGGTTCAAGGTCGCTTTCCTCCTCAAAATCTGACGAGTCAGACTGTCTATCTAGGACTACTCTATTGGGCAACATCGCCTCTGGGCTCAAATCGATAATAGCCCAGTCATAGTTCTGCGCCATCGGAGCATTGAATGTATTGCAAAGGATAGTGCCGATTTCCAAGGTATTTTGAGATGCAGTGGTATCCAGTCCCTTGCCATCCAGATGCTCGAAATGCTGCACTGAACTTTCAGTCGTGATTATGGACTCGCAATCAGAGTCGCTTTCGCTTTCAGAAGCGTCCGATGAGGGGGAAGAGAGCGGGACTTCTCCATAATACGTTGAGAACCGATCAGACAGAGGCCTGTGCAATTTCTTCAGAGAATGGGCAGCCGTCAAGCCAACTAAGCGCTTGTGAGTGGCCTCAACAACAATGATACCGCCGAAAGTCGCTACGACAGACACACTGCCTCGTCTCAGTCTTATGGGCGTTCCACACCATGTTCTCTCTGGCACAGAGTCTGTCAGAACCTCTATCGCATCGTCGTCCGTCAGTTGCAAGAGTGCCTTTTCCAGCACAAAGACCCGAAAGTCAGGCAAAAGCTCTTCTTCAACATGACCTTGTGCGAAGAATTTCCTCACTCGCTTGGCGATCTTTCTTTCGCACTGGATGACGATATGGAGTTGGGCGCCTAGTGAGCTGAGTCCCAGGTATTTCAGCTTCATAGAAATATCTCCTGGGTCCTTCTTTCTCTTGAGGATGTAGTCCAGTAGTGGTTGGGTGTATAGTACTTTGATGTCGAAGAACCGTGCTTTCAGTCGGTCAGAAACAGGCCTATCGAAGTGTCTGAGCTCTGTGCCAGGCAGCTCCGACCCGAGAGGCTCGTTCTGATGATCTTGAGATGAGGGCGTGGTGATGCCGATACCAGAATCAGACTCCTCACACTGAGGTGTTTTGGGATCTACCTGTTGCGCAGATTTTGATGTGATGGTTGGAGGTGAACGAAAAGGAACAGAAGCTCGCCAGTTTGAGACTTGTGCCTCAGGCCTTCCGGGCATTCGACATCTGGGCTATCTTGGGTAGTCACCTGGGTTGAACTTCCCTCGCCGCCTCCAAGGCGGGACGGCAGTTGCCCCTGCCATCTTTCAACAGTCGTCATTTCGGCATCAGTTTTTCTTGTGCAACTGAATCTTTAAGAATTGATAGAAGATTCGATTGACCAACTTTAGTGCCAATAATGCCGAGAATGTCCGCATATGTAAGACGCGACAAGTGTGCTTGGGGCTCAGCTTCGAGGGCGGTGGCTAAGCATCAATAATGCATAAGCAGCTGCATAAGGCCGGCCAAGGAGTCATAATTTAGGTTATTATTATATCAGCTTTATGCTGTAGCCATTGGACAGTCATCGTGGTATCGATGTCTAAGTTGTGGGCTAGAAGTGTTATTTGCAGTTGAGATTTGTGGCTGTGAGCTTATTCCAGCAGAGAGAACCTAGAGCATTACAGATCAGGCCAATCACCACGCAATAACCAACTCGAGATCGATTTCCAACCCTAGATCTGCAATCAGGCTCTCGACACGCGAGGCTTTCTTTCAAGTCGTAATAATGTCGAGGACGTTTCAACTCGAGGTTCACTTCTGATATTAAAAATCTTCACCATAAATACTTTTCCTTTTACGATGGCATCAAGAATTAGTAGCGATCTCAGCCAGGGTGTATATCTTGACGTAGCAACGACCTTGTGGTCCTGGGATATATCTCAGTCTTGCAATGAACGACGACCTCATACCTGCATCCACCAACGCTGCATTGGTGGTCGCATTCCTCAACTTCAACGATATTTTGCATACTACAAAGCAATTGTCTCGACTTACATGGACGCGACATCTGCAAATATAAGGCAAATAGAACCACACGAGGATCTGTTCAGAGTCGTTTCCATCTTGAAGTCAAATCCAGATGCGACTCTATCAGAGTTGTGTCGACTGACTCGTTCAAGCTCGGGTTCACAAACGGCTGATGGAGCGAAACAAATAGATGCAGTTGCACTTGGCGTGAAGACATTGTTAATGATTGACCCTTCGGCTCTTCATCATTCTTCCGATAGACTTGAGAAGGGGACATATCGAATTCACTGGAAAGAAGACGTACCTTTCAGCAAATACATCCAAGACTCGTTTCCACTTGGCAATCACAATGTCCTTAGCTACAACAATAGTGAGTTGTTTGCGGAGGTCAAGAAGGAGCTCAAAGCTGTCAACCTGAAGAAACGACTGGGTATCACCATTAGGGCGACATCGGATATTCGAAACCACCTGCATTTTGACAGAAAGAACAATTACCTCGAGGTTTATCATTACACCTCTTTTCTGAAAGAGCAGCTGAGAGTGACTCGGGATGTTGGAGATTGTTCCAGTCCGTCTTCTTCACTCAAGAGGTAAAGTTCAAACAAGAAAGGAATTTCACGGCTACTAATATTATGCAGAGGGGTATTACCACGCCAACTAGTCCTTGAAGTATTGGACTCTCTCCAGGGAACTCTGTTCCCGCTTTCAGATCCAAGGTCCAAGAAACTTCTCCACTCACTCATAATGAAGTGCTCTTTCGATCCAGATGTCCTCAACTTTGAAGTCAGCTCAGTCAGACGAGTAGGAGAAGAGAGCGTTCCATACGTCTATTTAGCCGACAGGCTAGCAGACTTATACAACGAACTCCAGACTCCACGACCTCGTGGCTGGCTCCAGCAGTCGATGCAGAGAAAGAGTGGTGCGAGGCATGCCATGATGGCTACACTTATCGGCGTCATCTTTGCTGTGCTCTTGGGAATAGCCTCGCTCGCTGTGAGTTCGTACCAGGCCTGGATAGCATATCAGGCGTGGAAGCACCCTGTTCAACCTTCCTAGAGCTTTGAGATTCAGTAAAGAAACATCATGGCCACCGCAACTTCCTCTGCGGCAATTCTCTCTGAAACGAGCCAAGTCGGTGCTTCAGGTGCCACATACGATCACAGCCCGTGGAGAACGCGGGATCCCCACGCCCTTGCTTGGTATGTGCTTATAGAAGCTTAATTGATCCAGCGCAAAGTGATTAGAATAAGAACAGCATTGGTTCATAAACTATCACGGAAGCCTGACACTTGCCGGGTAGATTGACGTAAGTTTAGATAGCCTGGCGAACTTAGAGGCCTTAATCGCCGTTGGAAATCGACCGGCCTCTTCACTGACTGGTGCCTTGGCTTGTCACTATTATCATGTGGTTAGTCGTGTGTAAACAAACTCCCATCAAAACTTATGGAACAAAGGCTGAGAGGCTTCTCATTCACTGTGTGTCTCTAGATTACTGGTATCACAATTCCAATAATATCACGCATCTTGTATGGCAATATCATACGTCGTATCCTAACTTTGCAATCAACTGAAACATCTAACTAAGTAGTTCATCATGATACGTCGGCATCACTGAGCAAACCAGTGACTCAAAAGTCTTTCCGCATGATACAAATGCTTAAGATGACGAATATAGTCCGCCAAATTGATTATGGCCGAAACTTGTTTCTTGGAGCCCAGAAAGTCAGACAGATCACATAGACGATCAAGTGCCTCTCAATGTTCAGGAAAATGCATGAAGTCATCCCCTTCATTGTCTTGAAAACGTCGATCATTGAGACAGGTTCTATTCTCGCCTAGTATTAAGTACTGGCCTCCATCGCGCAGGATAGAGAGTACCCCATTACCCTCTAGACCCTCAAGCATCTTTTGTACTTCTTCATTCTTAACAGCAGCTAAGCGCCGCGCCGCCCTAGCAAATACATCTTCGCTGTTGCATGAGGTCTCAAACAAGGCTTCAGCACCTGTCATATCAATTTCCTGATTGGCGCTATCGTCAAAGGAGTATTCCATTTCGTTGATCTAGTTCGACATCTCCATGCCCACTCGCGAAGGGAACAATACGGTAAGTGCCGATGAGTGTTCAAGACGCATCGAAGATTTACGGAAGGGACCTGCCAAGCGACGACTTCCTCGAACTACACTATCTTCCGATTATACCCAGGTATGGTATTATAGTACTTAGGTATGTGTATAAGGATTACGCGGCGTATACGAAAAGAACTGATTATGCTTGCGGGCTGATACCGTTTAGATATCCTGGACAAAAGACTTTATTTATTAAAGCCTCACTGGACTTCCCGGGGTACGTAGTACTCCTTTCTGCTGAGGCCATACTCAAACTTCTCTTCATTTGTATCATTGGGAGTCTAGTCAACACTGACCCATTCTACGTGGCCATGACTGAGAACCCGGAACTGGTCGTCTACCCATACCTTAGCACTAGGTATATGCTTCCTCTTAATGTTAAAACTACCTACGTGCTAATCCTCGGACGACGAGTAATCTGCGAAATACCTCAAGGCAACTTTACTTCTCTTACATCATATTGGGTCAAACAAATTTTAAACTTCAGGGAGGAAGTATGGGTACATCGAGCCAATGAGACACAGAGACCTGCCAAGTTTCCAAGAGCCGCAAGAACGCTTGCAGATCGGATGAACACCTTTGAGGTATTTCTGCTGTGGCTCGGACACCCATAGGTACACAGTAATATAGCATACACCCAGCAAAGAATGTACGCTCTGTTAGCGTGCCCGTTAACATATGACGTTATACTTATCGAGCTATGCTGGACTTTCGTATCGTACTTCCTCCTTCAGTAAAGAATCTCGTCTGTGAAGCTCGTATCACATGGAAAGCGTCATTAGAGCAGCTAAATTTTGGTACTAGCTTTTCCATGAGGAGTATCATCATTCTTTCTCAAACCCAAGTTTTCCATAACTTGTTTTTCTGTATATTATAGCTAAATGAGTGATGAACACTGCTAAAAATAACCGTTATATAAAACGTGAAACAGGGAACTATACTAAACAATCTGTTAAAGGAGAATGCTTGCTGGAGAGACAGGAATACAAAGAACGACAGCAGGAAAGAACAAACGAGGAACAAATTGAGAGAAACAGAAAGATGAAGACAAAGAAAGAGATTTAGAAGGAAGGAAGGAGAAAGCTCTGACGACTATGCTGGTGTTGATAGGATCGTTCTTAGCCTAGCACATAGCAGCACGGAACTACTTCAATTGCCCTTTTCGGTACCAATACCGCCAGGAAAAGTCTTGGATAAAAAAACAGCAGAGTCTCGTCTCTTCCTCTGTGTAGGGCTGGACCCGCCGTTCTGTCTTGCGTTCTTTCTCGCATTTCTACGTGACATTTCGGTCTCTGCTTCCCTGCATTGTGAACGTGTAATGACATGACCTCTCTGGACAAGTTCTGAGGCTTGATCACCAACATCATCCTCTAGTTGAGAAGATGGAACATGAAATGCTGGCCAAACAACTTGCATGATGTCGTCAAGTTCTATCGGCTGAGACTCGGCACTCGCCCGTTGTGTCTGTTGACCCTGGTTTTCTACCCGCGCAGCCAAAGGTTCCCCAGCGGCACTGGGTGGCCCAGACTTGCTGTTGCGTTGAGGTACCGGCGATGGTAATGACATCCATTCCTCAGGCATATGAAAAGAGAAGACTGGGCGGACTGGCTCCAGTAGTTGCTGAATAACTAGCCAGGCCTTGCATGCCTCCAAGGAGACCTGGTATAGGCGTGCTTTCAAAGTTTCCTTCTGTGAAGAAGGGACCAAGTCGGCAATGACGTCGGAAACTTGATCAGCAACCATCTTTGCACCAGCTTCTCTATTTCGGGCTTGCCTTGCTGGCTGGATCTTCAGCAGAACCGCACGCGTGAAAGTTTCATGCACTGGATCCTCTGTCTCTAAGTCCCGTAGAACATCTTCGAAATCACTGTTTCGAATGAGATACGTTGATTTGAAAACATGGTCGGCGAGAGCCATGCTGTAGATTCTGAGACCGGCTGCGACCCTCATTTGCTTAGCGGCTGGAGAGTTCGAAGCGGGCAGAGGGATTGTGCGCTGGATGGAAGCGTGATTCCGAAGCCTTGCCCATACTGATACATCGGCCAGGCATGTATCGTCTAGAGTAATGCCAATGGAAGATTCGACGAAGCTGAGCGCGTTCTTTAATATACTATCCAAAGCATCTCTACTGCTCAAGCATATTAGAAATTGATCGTAGTAGCAATCTGGCTTTAACATACACTTCAGCTCTTCTGGCCTCAAAGTTGTCAAGTTTGACCACAAAGGAATGAAAGGTTGTCAATCTTCCGCGCGCTTCGCCTAAGTTCGTAGTTAGACCATCCACTCGCTCTTGCATAGACTTCTGTTCACTTTGGAACGTTGCCAACTCCTTCTCTGCTTTCAACAAAGTTTCTTTCTGCGAAGCGTTAGTAGCTTCGAGGACATTGATCGTGGACTCTTTTTTCTTGATCTCATTCATTAACTTTTTGGCAGACGAAGATTGCAACTCGAGCTTTTCTTGCAGTGTCGCCAATTCAGCTTGCCGTTTCTTGACGCTTTCGTCGGCTGCTTGTTTTGCTTTGAGTATTGCCTCGTTCTGTGCCTTTTGAGAGCCAAGTTGCTTCTCAAAATCAACCTTCTGTCTTTCAAACTCGGTTTGATGACGAGATAGCGCTTCAATATTCGTATCGTATGCGGTTCGGAGCTTCGTCTTTTCTCGCTTGAGTCCTTCGTTCTCTCCGATGATCCCCTTCAAGGTATCGAACCCGCCCTCGGAGCAGTACTGGTGAAGCAAGGTCACCAGTTGGTTGATGGCATCTGACGCGTCCTGGTGAGGCGACAGGTTTTCGACTCCCTGAACTCGCTTTTCGTTATTCGATGGCATTATGGTCTTGGATAAGGTCTGCAGGAGGTTGACGGGACGTTGAATTAGTCTTGAGTATGTAGGAACCGGAGGGGGATAAATTTAAACATCAGAAGCGTAGAAAACAATGGCAGCCTGGTCAGTCGAGAACTTGATCTTTGGGCAAGCTGGATAGCCAGATATGGTTATCTGGTGGGCCTCCTGCCACATCATAGATGCGTGCATATGTGAACAACTGTTGGTTGTGTTGGTCACAGCCTGCTCAACAACAAAGCCCGCCGCGGGCATACAGTGCATTTGAATTGGCCACTGAGATCGCTGACGATACAAGCAGAATCACTTTGATATGTATTGCTTTCCCATCATAAGTTAGGCAATAGATTGACAGATCAAATCATTGATATATATGACAATTTAAGAAATTTTAGGATATCTGATGGCAGGTCTGTGGAAAAGTGCACCAGCTTCCTCGTGGGGTACACTCGCACGTCTGCCAGGTGTCATACCACCCGCATTTCAGCAAAGATGAAACGCCTGGGCGTAATTGGAAGATACCGTGGGGGTAAAGCACACGTCCCTAGTTTTAGAACAAACAAAGAGCGAGCGGAATTCGGCCACGGTTATTGCTTATTCAATTGAGAAGAAGTAGAAGCGAACAAGTCAATCTTTATGGTCACTTCAGGTTCACGTATGGCATGATTGAAGCAATGTGGTGGTAGAGGAAACCGTTGCTGCGTTCCTACACCAAGAGTTTAGAGAGATGGCAATAAATCCTGTTGATATCCATAAGCTAGCTTTGGACTGCTACAAAACATATCCTGCCCGCGTACGAGCATGAACATTTACATTTAAAAGCCTGACTGGATAGACTAGGGCGGCAAAGCCAGTTCAGTCAACCAGGATCAAGAGGCAGCTCCAGTGGAGGACAGGGGTGGACGTATCAGATTGGCCAGGAAAACAGGCTGAGACGGGATGTTGATCGGTATCTAAGTGATGCCAAGGGAGGATGAAGCCAATTGCCGCAAAGCTGGAAAGGACAAGACTTGAGATATCCTATCTACGTTGAAGAAACTAAACTTGGCGATCACGGCTGCATGACTCAGGCCTCACAAAAGCGCTTCTCCACTACCGTCCTCGATGAGTTCTGTCTGTAGCCCAGTTCTGCGAACATTTGTCTCACAGGACCAAGAAATCCAAGGCTCACGTAGTAGAAAAAGCCGATACATCATACCAGTGCCAAACACTATAAAACAAGTAGAAAGACCACAGTACCATGACACCATGTAGCGAGATCTGCCATGCCAGCGGACTTGAAGTCGATATACCAGGGCCATGTGAGGGTTATTGCAGCACCTGATGAGAGAGAAGAAGTAGAAAAGGATAGTTAAAGGGAAGCTGAAACATGTATGCGTATGTGTACCGATGAAGGGTCTCAACAATGTACTAAGGCGTGGTGTCCCAAGCAATCAAGGTGAGAAAAATGGTGGAAAATATTTAGTAAGGAGGGCTTCTATGGCGGAATGAAAGTCGGCGGACTGATTTGGTTCAAGATATTGACTGAAGAGTCACGACTGATAGCGTCAGCAGTCGGAGATGTCAAAAAATAGTACTCTAAGGACGATCAGCTCGACCAGGAGCAGGATGCTTCGCACAGCATAACCATCATCTCATGCGCGGAACTTCGCACCCCCAGCCCATGTCTAGACTGGATCGGATATGCTCCCCGGAATGGAGTTCGATGCCTCACGCTAAAGCTCGACTGACAAGTTACAGCATTGTGGATGTTGGCTCTCACGACATGTTGGTTCGACAAACCTCGATCAGACGAGCAATCAAAATTGCTTTGCTATCCTAATCATGAAGAGTAAGGATGCCGATTCAATGTATGCTGGTCAGCGGCCGTGCATGTCGCTTATTCAGGTCATCATCATACATGATTCGTCCGTGGGCCAATAAGTAAGCTTGAGTACGAGAGCTTTGGAGGCTCCCGAAGGTACCTAGAGGCCTAGAGAGTCAACTCATATTTTTAGCCAGTCGCAGACATCAGCGGGGGGTAATCATTACGTAGCTAGAGCTCTCAAAGCAATCGTTCGATTACTGCCACGGAGACAGCTCCTTCGCCTCTTATCGCTATTCTACTACATGCCATTCTTTTTCTACGACCTGTTGGTCTGGGATTGCAGCTATTGTAAATGGGGCAGGTTTCGAGGGCGGTACTACAGAGGGTATCGCAAGAGTGAGACCTGTAGAACGAGGCTTATGTTTGAAGTTCACTGACGAATTACAAACATATGTAAACAAACCACAAAGAAAACCAAAATGATCGGCAAGATGGCCAAATGAATGGTACAGCTTCGCAAATGGAACTGCTATGTCAATAACGCAAGTTGCGAAGAGGACTTGACAGAACTTGAAGTTTAAATTCAGGGGCTGGACAAGCAACATCTCAGAGGCGCGTGCTGTGAGGTCAACATTTTGTTTACGGTCCGGAAATGCATCTAAATCATACGCAAACATTGTCCATGCAACTTCTCTACACGCGAGTTTCTATGGACGCCGGCGACTCATCAACATGCTCTGCTATCCTCATCCAATCCTTTTACCATTTCACTCTTTACATATACTTAGCGGCTATACATAGCAGCCAAGCTCAATGCAGCTTTCGTTGTGCTGGTCGAGATTGAAAGGAAGCGGCTAGATCTGTCCCGGCATGTTGACACTTTTAGCTGTGAATATTGAAGTACTATGGGCGGAGTGTCTCAGAAGCGCTTGAACACGCCAACCTTCGAAGCCACCTTGGTCAACTATATTTATTATACCAAGCTGCAGAAAAAGCGTTTGATATCGAGGTTAATTTATGTGAACGAATACAGGGGTCAACCTTGTTGTCCTTTATATGCTTGATGCTGGGAAAGACGATTCACTTCTACAAAATACCTGTATTCTAAGATAAATGAAGCCAAGTTGAGGGGGCGGGCATCCCTTGCAATCGACTAGCGAGCACGGAGGCCATAACTCGGTATAACAAGGGCTAAGTCTGATACGCGGTGCAGTCAGAAACGAGAACCAATCCCGGTGGTACATTCGAGGAAGGAAGGCAAAAGGGCCTGTATTTACACTAACTCCAGTAATCACCAAAATGAACTTCGGTCAGAGCTTGAGCTGCTCTTCTCCGGGTCTTCTCGATGGAGATGGCCACGCGACAGTCAGCGTCAACATTGCGCTCATCAGGCACGAGCCATTCTAAGTAGCCATGTAATATCTACAGCATGTTATAGCCATCTATACCACTGGTGAGATGACCTGACAAGTTCCCTTCGTGTAACACCCTTCGGCTGATAGTGTGAAGAGTTACTTGGCGGCTCTTGCTTCCCCTATGCCCCCAACACTGGTCCGATGTAATTCGGCGTTTGGTTGCCAAGGTATTGACCGGAAGAATCGCTTTGATTGTGATACAGCCGGTGTTAATTCTTCAGGAAGGCTAAGGCCGAAGGTGGCGCCAAGCTCAGGTCTGCCAAATTCCATTTGTCCTAGCTCTTCTCATGACGGATACACTACTGGATGCAACGGATCTACCGCATGATCGACGGGAATATAAGATTCACGAGGAAAAGCGCGAGGAAACCAGCGGCTGGGCATATTCAGCTGCCTTGGTTTATCTTGCTGCCTTCCGAAATCATGCCCAAGCCGGTGATTGCGTGTTGTGGACTTTGACGCCTCTGGACTCTCCACCCGTAAAGCAATGGCCATGGAGACACTCTTGCACAACCCCCCTCTAGCTTTCCTCGAAAGAGCGAAACCCGTTGGAATTGTTGTGTAGACGGTGCTGGGAAAGATGAAACCTACCTTAGCGATCTAACACGCTATTGATGCGAGAGGTATGTCCTGGACAAGGCTGATCTGGCAGCTACGTTACGCAGGATTTGCGAAGTTCATTCGACTTTATGAGAGATTCAGGATCCTAGTTACTAATTACTAAAACTTCATACAAAAATGACATCTAGAGGCCAAAGACTGATACCGGCTCAAGTCTCGGCACTGCTGAAATTGCCCTCTTATCTTCAATGCTGTCGTGTAGTCTTTATTCCACTCTTGAATCTCTCATATCTTGGAGAGCAGCCTCCCATGTTGCTGCATGTGTTTGAGGTGGCACCTGGATTTCGGGTAGTTTCAGCTCTGAGGGCCACTGCGAATCAGGATGCCCATAAGGTTTCTCTTGTCTGGGTTGCAGATTCGAATTCTTCATGTTCTGCGAGTTGCAAATCACAACCACACAATATCTTCGACCGTTCATCATGATTGTTATAGATTTCCGTCTGAGGTTGGATCGAGTGTTACTCAGAATATCTGTGATGCGAAATCTGGGTCCGGATTCCTCAAAGAATGCGGTTGGGCCGGACACTTGGTCCAGAACTTCAAACACAAAGACTGCGTTCTGCCATAAGAATTGAGCAGCTTCTCGATTGTCCGGGTCGTGGGGAACCAGCTGTAGATCTCCATTGATACACTGAGTGACAACTGCACAGGCATCTGCGACTGTGTCAATTGGCATATACCCGGTGGGCATCAAGGCAGAGGCTGGAGGAACCATATCGCCAGTGGTGTCAGGAAGAGTGAAAGAGTGGCCAGGAAAGGGTTGACCAGAATACAAGATAAGCTGGTAAATACACGTCTTGTTCCTTCACTGCGAAGCGGACTCCCTGATTTTAAAGCGCCGCCGACATGTTATCTCACTTCCATTGTCCAGCCGCATCACATTGTTGGTCCCCCTTCCGGACATGATGAACCAACCCGTATTCTAGCATTGCGAAACCATCTAATGGAAAGACCTCACATACAGGTGACCCACATCACATCAGAGTGGATATCCTCAAGAAAGTTAATTTTTGGAGTCAGCCTCAAGATACAGCTCGAGAGCCTCAATAATCACTCCGTGGTTTGGAGCTCTCTATCTTGTCGCTTATCGGCTGTAGTGATTGCAGTGCCCTTCACAGAGAACCAGTGAGTCTCTTTACCTGTATTCCGGGGAAGACCCTTTCTATTAGGTGATCCTGAACCGCCTTCTTGCAGTGGTTTAGACCGACGAAGTTCTACTCTTGTGATATGGACTTGGAGGGTTGGAGAAAACGGGTTGAACAAAAAACGGTGGCACGTGGTTGCAAGGCCCAGGGTCCCTGGCATGTTTAGCGCTTTATCATAACCCTGCGCCCTTCACAGAGAATGCTAAGCAGATCAGCATCGCCTGGCAGCCCATGGTCCGTAATGTACCCTTGCAATTGCACGCAGTCGCAACCCTTTCGACGAATGCAGTCTAATGAAGTTTGTCCCTTTTGTGGAGATGGTCCGTGAAGCTCGATCCAGGGCGTTCAGCTTTCAACTCTGTTTGTCAAAGTCTGTGCAATGACGAGCTGTGGGGTGTTGGAGCTAGCCCGGACATCAGTTCATTCTGGATTCTTTGAGAAATTGGCCACTGTCCGATTGGGCAACAACAAGAGGATAAAACCCTGGCTCCTCAGCCTGATGTAAGAACCAACAACACCTCCACTATCATGCGGGGTACGGCTGAATCAACAAACGAGACGCGAATCCTAGGAAGCCAAGACATTTGATCGACAGCGAGGTTCAAGCTGAGCCGATAGATTCTGGCGATGCGGAAGATGAGTTTATCAACGTCGAGGTTGAAGAGAACGCAACATGGCACACTGTCTTGCGCTCATTAATTGCTTCGCAAAAAATGTACTAAACTGAGGTCGCTACTCCAGCCAAATGACAAAAGTGGTAGGCCTGAAGAGGCAGAGAGGCTCAGCTTCTTTGCCTGACGCACGGTGTCTCCAGTGCAATCAGGCATTACGTCTTATTGACAGGTTTAAGCTAGCCCAAATAAGACTGAGAATGAAACCGGGATGCAAGTGAGCATCGCCGCGCTCCACCCTTGTGCAAACCTCCGAAGCCGCACGCCGTCTAAGGCTCCACCTGACTTGTCCGGATCGTCTAAGCGAGCATCAGCAATCGACCTTCTTCTAGCCCCGCATGCTTAACTTGATAGGCCTGTTGGAGGACCAAACGTTCAACGTCTTGCCTCCAGCGGGCAGACTCGACTTTGGTCGGGGATCAGCTTTTTTTGGTGTAAGCCATTCCGCTGTTTTCCCATACCCCCCCAAGGCTCCAGTAGCTGAAGAGAGGTTTAGGCACGCTCTGGGGTAGTTATGTAGTCAAAGACAGAGAGCATTTCGGAAATGCAACAAGATCTGAAGCCATAATCGGCCAGAACCACTTGTACATCTGCCGAGTACTTTAAATAAGTAGTCTCTATAGATAAACTGATTTCGGTATTTGTCTGGCTGGTTCTGCCGCTTATCGTGAAACTGAGTACCGATATCCTCAGATACGAAAGGATGTGTAGTAGCGCCGCATGGGGAACCTTTGTGCTGAAGAAAAACAAAATAAATGAAAACCACTTTGATAGCGCCGTACAATGGATGACCATTAGTCTTTGTCGTAGGCTCGATACTAGAGGCATGACGGTGTCCTCGACCCTGCAGGGGCGCTGATCCATTTAACGTCTGCGTGCTAATCTGCTTAAAGAAACATCCTATACTATAGGCTGTCAGATGATGAGATCGGATGCTATTGAGCACTCCTGGATCTTGCGTGCACCGCTCCATTGGATTACTAAGATTCTCCGTCAGTCACGAAGAAAAGCGGTTCTTTCTGTTGCCGTGGTCTATTACGGGAGGGATATGTCGCTGAGCCGGTTTCGCTGGACACGTCTTCCTTCGTACCTGCGTATGCTGAAGAAGTCGGCATGGATAAAATCGTGCTGACTGAGTCAAGATACAACAGTTCCTCCTCCAAGGCTGTCTTTTGTCCCCAAAACCCGAATCGTCGAGATAACTCAACTAGAGTACTGATCCAGTCCCGACGTCGTGCTTGCCATAAGTCTTCGTCCCCCATCAATTTCTTAATGGATAGAATAGGGATAGTGATGATTCTTCTCATGCAGAGACTTCTCGTGGTTACCGACAAACGATTCCCATCGAGCGACAGCGAGGAACCGGCGTTCTTGAGCGACAGTTGCAAAAGCTGGCTAAAACTCACAAGGCTGGGAGAGTTTATGTCCTCGCCATACTTTGAATGATACCATTGAATCGCGTTCCGATAAACATCCTCCACCCGTTCCTGGCATCTGACGTCGAAATCTCCAAATTGAAAACCACTGGGAATTCCAAGAAGACCGTATACCTTGTCTTTAGGATCGCGACACAAGGAGTTGATAGTAATATCCACAACCTTGTGTATTAGCCAGGATCGACTGTTATCCTTTCGTAGTTTGTCCTATCGAAGCGGGAAAGTGTGCGTGATCTCGTTTATAGATGCGCTGACAGCTGGACTGAATTTCCAGTAGCTTGGCATCTGCTCCAAAGAGACTCGGGCTCTAGTGAGTAGATCCCAAGGTTTGGTGGTCTTGGAGTCGTCTCCGAAACACAAAACCAACTCTAACGCCAGGATCACCTCTTGGACTATCCAAAGGCGTCTCCAGTATGTTAGGCAGCAAATTCCCTCTAGGCTGAGCAGATTCAGTTCTGGAGAGCCGGGGGAGGTGTGCCGGTCTGAGTAAAGACAAGATCATGCCATTTCTTGGCTTCCCAAGCTACCATATCCCGCCAGAGCTGGACCCATTCAATTTGGGCTTCGAGAGGTTCTTTTAGGATCCTCCAGTTGATCTTTTGCTGCCTTTGCATGTCATATATGCTTGAGCGCCATCTGTCAGTTTGCTGAATAACCAACTCGATTTCCCATCTCTTCAGCTCTGTGCTTCGCAAGATGACTTGTTGTTTGAGAATTTCCTGTTTGATGCTCTTAACTCTCTCTGAGATTTGGATTTCCTCTTCGCTTAGAAACGTATCCGAGGTAGGATTGAGCAACAATACACCTGTCCCTAGGCTCAAATCCAACCCCGAGATCTTGATGTTGTAGTCTTGTGGAGCTCTGTAATAATTCATATTGATCAGTGATGAACTTGAGTAGGTCTCCTAAATTTTTGATTTGGGTCTCTTGAAGATTTCCCCATTTTTCGGCTTGTCGTTCGAATTTCCCGAGCTGCGATTGCAGTAATTTCAGGCCTGCTCCGTATTGTTTGTTTGTTGATTGTTGCCATGCATGTAACTGATCCCGTAACTTGGCAAGGCCACGGCGCTGGTCCATATCAAGTTGCTGCATCTTGTCAAGCCGGCAGTTAATCTCTATGCGCAGTGGCGATTCCTGTTCTCTGCGCATATGTTCACGAAGGTCACTCCGTCTTCAAGAGAAGGTAAAAGGCTATGCCGAGCTGTGGCTCGCTAACGCCAACCTCAAATTCTCATGGTAAACCCTCTAATAAACTCTTGAAAGTTGTGTATATTGGCTAACATTGCGTCCTATACAGGCTCCCCATGGACGCTTCCAAGGTAGACATTCGCATCGACTTTCAAGCAAGGGGGAGGGTCAAGCTCTCGTGTTGGCACCGATGCTCTCTCGGAGAAAACCAGGAGAAAAGGACCATGAACCTCGACATCAACCTGAGACATTCTGAAGAGTTCATTCGTCGCAAAGTGCTTCATGAGTTTGGCCACGTGCTGGGTCGTGAACACGAGCATCGTATGTATCTTTTCCGATAGGTGGAACAAACAAGACGTAACTGATATGGTATGAATAGAATGTCCACTTGCGGATTTCGAATGGAACAAAGATCTTATCTATGAGGAGCTCAGCAAACCACCCAACAGCTGGTCCCGCGCCACGATCGACCACAATGTGATCAAACGACTTGAGAGTAGCGAAGTTAGCGCTAGTTTGTTCGACGCCGATTCTATCATGTTATACGAATATCCTGCACGCTGGTTCAAGAACAGTGTCTCTGGTGGCACAAAGAACAATACTAGATTATCCGAGAGAGACAAGAAATGGATTGCCAATACCTATCCTCCTTGGTCGAGTGACATTGGCCAATTCAGTACGCTACGTAAGTACTTTCCTTGGAGCTTTTCCTGGTATCCAATGTTGGCAACAAGGATTGTGTAAGATATGACTGACAATTCTGCGAGAAAAACAGAGGTGCGACCGTTCGACACCTTCAGCTCCGACCCTGTTCAGCAGGATATGGCTTTTGAGCCGTCTTACATCGAACCGCGTCAAGTCGCAGTTGGCTTGAGTTGGCTGGATCTGGACTACAAAACTGATATTTGCGTCAAAGCTACGGCTGAAGATGTGTCAGTGGACCACTTCACTGTTGGGATAACTCCCGGTACTGGGTCCAATGTCTACTCGGCGGCATGCTCGTGGCTAGGAGCGTCAGTCAACGAGCCTGACATCAAGGTTGGCCTGTGGGACATTGCTTCTACCTGGAGCAGCAATGGTAAGCCTGTTGGAGGGAAGACGTCTACCTCCATCAAGTTTGACCAACGCTTCGAAGGACGTCAAGCCCCTGTTGTCGTGGCGTGGTTCACCGGACTTAGCCTTGGCAAGGATTCGCCATGGCGCGTCAAGACGTACGTAACTGATGTCAGCCAGTTCAAGTTTCAGCTTCATGTCGAAGCTGGACCTGACACGGACCTTCGCGACGCAACTGTTACCTGGCTGGCCATCCCAGCGGGCAAAGAGGGCATGACTTCCGGCTCCTTCTGCACCGATGATATCCCGGGGTCCGAGAACGCTGGTGCCATTGATTTCGCTCACGCTGGATTCCAGAGTGCCCCAGCTATGATGATGGCCATCAGCGGGATTGATTTCGAGTGCGGCCATAACCTGCGTCTCCGCGTTAGTCACTCGTCTCTGACCAAGGACGGTATGGTGTGGCACTTGTACAGCTGGCTGGATTCCGTCTTGAACACTGCCACTGGCGTCTATATTGCCGTGGGTGGGCCGAATGTGGATTATGAGGATTGAGGCCTCACTAAGTCGTCCAGAGAGGGTTTCGTTTGCTGTTGTTCCGAACTCTTTTGTTATGTTGTCCAGAGACAGATGTTACACTGGGGCCGGATGTCGAAAGAAGATACACTCCTTCAATAGTTAGTTGGCGATCACAATCATTAAACCCGAAAATTGTTTCTTGGTATACAGCTTTCAGTGCACTACTACAGCAGGCCATAGTCATCGCATATCCCTCTACCCAGCGTCTCCGGGAATGACCCGAGTTTGTGCATCGGCTGTCACATACGACCATAGCTCGTGGAGAACACGGGATCCCGTCTGCTCTCCCATAGTTAAGCCACGAAGCGCTGGATCAGTAGTTGGGTCGGTGACGACCAGCGAATCCCCGGTGTTGTATGTTTCTTTTGCTAGTTTTTTTTGGTGTTTTGTCTGTCGGGTATGCTGTGGTAATCTTGTGTTGAGTGGCCTTTGACATATTCGAGGGCCTTAGTAGATGGTGAATGCGGGGCACTATCTCTTGCATCAACTTCCCATATCAACTTACAAGCTCTCTTGAAAGTCCGAATTTCCTGATAGTCTCTTAAAATCTCGCTGAATAAACCTTTCAGCAAAATCTAGCCAAGTACCAGGTCAATATCTTCCAGATCCTGCTCTTCCCAAAGCTCCTTTTGCACATATCCACAGCCTCGTCTGTAAGCAACCCCTTCAATCCATTCCACCCATAGAACACCATAAAAGTCTTCCCAATTCACCCATTTCTGTCCGAAATTATCGTCTGGGAACTTGCGTCTACAGATTGCCACCAACTCAAGTGACTGATTGCATTCTGGAAATGGGTCCCTAAATGTGTCTTTTACAGCAACAGGCGTGCTTCGGTATTCTGCCCTAGGAAAGCTAAGTGAATCTTCATCTTGCGGTAGTTGGAGCCAGCCGCAAAGTCTCCTTTGCTTGTCAAATAGGCTTAACTGAGTACTCATCCACACTTGGTGACTGTGGCCATACGTCCGAACACCTCCAAACCAGGCGCGCTTCGTGCGGCACGAGATGAAGGGACCATGTCCAAGTTTTGGCGCTGTTCCATGATCTTTTGAGCACGAATTTGGGACAGGCCACAGGAAGCTTCTTCGAGGAAAGTTTACGTGTTTGTATGAGTACTTCCCCCCAGCTTCCCTTGGTATGTAGCCATATTCTATTGGACCTTCCACGCTCCAGACTTCTGTGTCATATGAGATCTCTGAGGACTCATTGTAGACTGTTGGGTAACGCGGTATATTTTGCTTGTCGCTTCCATCACGAGATGCATGGTTATACCACTGCGTGATGGGCGTTGTGATGACTGAGGGCCGCATCAAACTGGCCAATTGCCCACTACCCGAATCGAGGGGCCAGTCAGACCACTTAAATTGAGCTTCAGTGTCCAGCATCCCGATACTATCTCCTTGCCAACCGATCCAAGACCACGAGGGTAGGTGTGTATTCGGGAGGACTGAGTGACGTCTCTTAGATGGCTTCCGTCGATAGATACCGCGTCTTGTACGGACATCGATACGAGTTGGATCGATATTGTAGGACCACATCAAAGCGGCGTCAAAGAACGCCCTGGGGAGACCAAAAAGGAACCCATACTCGAACGAGAAGCTCTCGAGATAGGTGAGGAGACCATTGACGGCTGGAAATGCATCTTCGGGATACGTCAACTGTCGGTTATTATACTCATTCAGGAGCACGTTGAATTCTTTGAAATCTGGCCATCCCTGTTTAATATTAGGAAACTTAAGGGAGTGTGTAGGGTCTTCCAGCCCAGGGAGGTCCTCATGCCAGGTTGCACATGAGCATTGCCAATGAATCTGCTGATCACCAAAGATAAGTCGTCTTTGTGATAATGTATACTCCTGAAACGTCCACCCGCGTTGGAAGTATTTGGAGACCACTTGACTTTGCACGGACAAGGAAGGCAATTGTCGTACCATGACACTTTTGCCATCTTTCCAGGGAAATATGTGAGCCAGACTTCGCGGCGATGACTGAGACTTGAGCCCCATGATACCATTACTGGAATCTCCATCGAGCACAACAATTGTGAGCTTGGCAGAAGCATAAATACCACCCATAAGTTGCAATTGTTCGGCCAGCTCCTCCTTATTGTCTGGGGCTATACATATCGCATCAACCCAAAAGTAGCGCTCACCGATCGCACGAACGGTGTGAATCGCGTCCCGAACAGTGGCTGTGACAAACTTCTTGCTCCGTGATAACGAGCCAGGACACTTTAGTCGCTCAAACGTGTCTTTGTCTGTCTTTTGATTTGTTGAAGAACCCCATCTATAGCTCAGGGCTACAAATGAGTGATTGTCTGTACCTGACACCAAGCAGTCATCCTCGGTATCAATAAGCCATGCAGGAGAAACATCTTTCTCCTCGGGGTTTTGACATTTTAATCCATGTTCTTTGGAACACCTTTCCTTCCACTCTTTCACAATACCCAAGTCAACCCAATCCGAATCTAGCGCACTGGAAGAGTAGTCGGATCGTTTCTCCTCTTGGGAGATTTTTGAATGGAGAAGGACTTCATAAGACCCATATCTGTTGCCCATCCTGCTATATACCCGGAGCCAAGGAGTTCGGCCGCTTACACGGAAGAAAAAGATTGTACCAAGGGCGTAACCCTTATCAGCCACGATCTGGTACTTGCGAGCCTTTTCTAGACGATCGAGATGCTCGCTATAATTTGTCTCGATCCAGTGAAACAAAGGCACGTGAGCTGTGCAGGACTGTTCGCATATTTCATCCTTTTCCAGCCTGACTTCAACTTCATCGTCCGCAAGGAGCTTTTCAAGAGCAGTGCAAAAATTGCAAGATTGTATGACAGGCGATGATGCATGCCGAGAGTTGATAGCGCCAGTTGTGGCAGGGTCAGTAAGAACCATTTCAGAATATGTAGGCGCTAGATTTTATAGCCGCACGAACAGCCGATAATGGAGACACGAAAGCGTAAAAGTTGGGCGTTGAGAGAAGTGACCGCTTTCGCGAGGGCTGTCGAAGGTTTTTGTGTGCTTACGCAACCCATGCATTCTTTTCATTCGAGGTCTGATAATGCAGGCCAGCATCGTGAGCGGCGCCAAGGCCCACCTGCAGTGAAATGGATTGGCTCCTAAACGATTTGTTGATCGTCCTTTTCTTGACGTGTTGGTTCCAGTCTTGATTCGATGTGTCAATTGGGTCGCATGAGATTGAGGCCCTCCATCCGAGTCAACTCTCTGAGCAGAATGATATCGCGCATCAATACTTCGAACTGGTTTGTACTTCTTGGTCGTGTCAGTCATCAGAATATCTAGCTTTTCAGCCCAAAGTAAGACATTAGGCAACTGCGAAGGCAATGGCTATGTTTTATTGTTCTTCAGAGGCTTTGAAAGTTGAGTGACACTTATTAAGGGGCTGGAGGAAATCAGGATAATTCCGCGAGGTTTCGAACGATCGTTCTGATAATACTATATAACCTTACGAAGTTGAGTATCAGCTATGGATGCTTTGACCCCTTTCTTCAACAGCATTGTTAGTTGGGTCAGAAATAAGCTAAAGATCTCATACTCAGCTATTGATTAAATAGTTGTATTAGCTTGGGCCCATAGTCGACACTTGGTTTTGTGAGTTTGTAGTGTGTTCAGGTTGAGAGTTTAAAAGAGGCTTCAGCCACCAAGGCACAAAGGAACCGGTAATACTCCTTGCCCTTACTGTTGCCTAGATTTCACTTTTGGCTGAAAAGCTAGATATCCTGATGAGTCAATCTCAAGGCGTGTAAATAAGTGTCTGCCTGCTGCTCTTCCATGAAAATGAGCCAACTTACAGCAAAACACACAAGATAAGGTGAGTTTAGACGTACTTCGTGTAAGTTTTGCGGCTGAAAGTCAAAGACCCAAAGTCATGGATGAGTGAAACTAGATCAATTATAAAAGGGCAGAGTTAGCCGGCTTTCGATCTTAATATCTTCAACCTCAAAGCACAGGTCCAGACCTCGAGCTATACAGCATCCCATTCTCCTCAATCCACACGAGGTGCGATCTTTGACATTCAACCTACTGCAAGCCTAATTGAAAATGGCTACGGACAGGATGCCCTGGGATAGCCTGACTCCCTAGATTCAGAATGAGATCATTGGTCTACTGCCAATCCTCGGCGGGAAGTGCAGTCAACTTGCGACCGTCTCCCGAGCTTGGCAATCGATTATCGAGCCACTCAACTTCGCCGACATCAGTCTGACGGTTCCGCGTCTTACTGACCCTAATTCTCAAGCTATTCTGGCTAGAACGAGGAACCGGATTCGCTACATCTGGTTTCGGGTGGAACTGAAGCAGTACGATTGCACAGAATGTGCGGGCGCTGACCAAGACCAATGGGGCTTGGACGAAGTTGACAACCAATTTATCGTGGATGCGTTTGCAAACTTGTTCACAACACTGAGCGCATGGGAGCCCCGTGGAGACTTGGTCCTCGATATCAGCATCTACTCGCCCAGTGACAACCAGCACTGGTTCAAGTACATAACCTTCTCCTCAGACACCAGCGTAGGCGAGCCGTCTCATCATGGACACCAACATGGAGCTACCGTGAACGACCCGGCTCATGGCTGGGTTGTCGGACAGCCTATCCATGCTCCGAAAGAATTTGCCATCGATAAAGTATTTGACGAGATCATGGGCGTGGGACCTTTCTATGATGACGAAAGTGAGATGCAGTGGTGGCGGGGTCTCCCCTGTGTGCCTGTCGTTGGAGCCGTGCTGTTTCGCCAACAGACTCGCAGACGATGGAAGCCACTCGCAATCGCCAATATGCTTACACGGTTCCCAAACATAAAGGAAGTTTGTTATGAACCCTGGAGAGAATTGGGTGGAATGGAAAAGCAGACCGATAAATGTAAGTGCTTGCTTGATCCCTGACAGCTTAATTGATGCCGCCGCTGACCATCCGGAAACAGGGAACCAAAAGCTGATCGGAAGTCTTCCCCAAATTGGATCATTGTGCAAGTTGACAATATTCGAGAACTTTGATGAGTCTTACACAGAGATATACCGGACTCCCGGTATCAGTCTGTCGGCTATCAGGGTGCCAAGTCAAGATGTGAGCCTGAAGCTTGCTCGCACCAGCCAACACCTTGAGACGCTATCTGCCTCCTTTATGGTCGATGCCAGAGAATTCTTCTTGGCGCCCCCGATTCACGGTTCATGGACGTGGGATAAGCTTACTTCACTGACGGCTGTTTGCAGGGGTCAAGGAGGATCTCAAAGCTGTGGGCCTGGAGAACCGGCCAGGGATCACTATCTAGGCAATATTGGATGTTTAACAGTTGACAGTTCCAGACTCGAATAAACGCAATTATACAGTCTGAGTAGGGTATTTGGACCTGGAATTATTGCTTTGCAAAACAGAACATCATCTATGAACAGGCTTATTTGTCTCTCTTTCGTGTACCTCCTGGCGTACCATCCATCAAACATCTATAAGTATTCTAGTGAATCATAGGCCCTTCCTCAAATATAAAGAAAGGAACTCTACAAAAGGAGACTCTAATTGGGCAGCTTAACGCCGGCGTTCTTTGCCAACTTCATGATCTCCGTTGTCACGGCGTCGACATCATGGCTTTTGATCGGTATGCGATGCCCACCATCCCACTCGACCAGTGTCGTTGTCCCAGTTGCGCAATAAGTCTTCAGTAAAATCTGGTGCTGTTCAAGTCCAGGGTCTCGAAGTCCGTGGACGTGTAGTGTAGGTATGGTCAAAACATGGTCGCCAACATTCGACTCAGGGAAGTCCTTAAACTCAGAACTCAACAGCGCCGCATCAACAACCGCCGGAGGATGTTCCAACCGAGCATCCAGCGTAATCAAGGGCGCTCTCCCAGCCATGAGGACACCAAACTTGAACTGCGTCAACGCCTCATCCGCACCAAACTGCTCCGTAACTTTCTGCTGCGTCCACAACAAACTCGCCGCAATCTTAGCGCCCTGCGAGAACCCCAGAATGCCGATCCACTCTCCGGTGCCGGGGTCGGTGTCCATGGCCCTGCGGGTCTGGTTCCGGAGTAGCTCGGCGGCGGCCTCTGCTTCAATCTCGGGATGGTCGGGCTGCCAGCGGAGCCAGCGCCGAAAAGGGCCGTATTCACCGTAGACGCTTACGATGTCGGGGTGGGGGGCTGAGATGAAGGGCGCTTGCATGAAGACTAGACGCAGAGATGAGGCGAGACTTCTGATGAGAGCGCGGCATTGTAGTTCGAAGACTTGTGCATTGACGCCGCCGCCGTGAAGGCAGAGAATGCGGGGGAGATGGAGAGTCTCTGGATCGCTGGAGGTTTGTATTTGTGTCATTTTATTGTGTTAGTAACAAATGCCACTCTCGAGAACTGAAGAGAATGTGCGACCACCGCGAATGCTGAGATGAAGATTACAAGAGAGTGTTTCGGTCTTTGTGTAAGCTTAAACCGAGGGTCGGGTAAGCATTCCTAGCATTCCCCGAACGACACCCGTTTCGGGATCCGAAAAACAGCGATGATCTCCGTATGCCAGCGCATCATACAAGACGCGGTATCTACAAAATATCTAGATAAGTCACCATCGCCGCCATTTCAAATATTCCCACAATTTCACATGCTCCTCAACAATTTCCCTCTGATTTACGGTGGAAGTGCTCACATTGGTTGACGTCGTGGCTGTGTAGGACCCTGAACTGCAGCCACGCAAGCACCTTATCGCCAAGCCACCATGATGACATCAATCCCGTGCGGCTTGTCACAGAATCGGGGATGGTTCCTTGCAGTTCATGGAACCGGTTTCGAATTGTCTCGAATGCCACTCAATGAGTCTAGAAGTGACGAGGCCTCTCATATCAGTGAATCGTCCCTAATAAATACATGTTCGTCTATTAAAGACATCTCCCACCCAGAACCTAAAGATTCAGTCCACTTTCTCTCTCATACCTGACACGAAGCTACCCCGCCATTGACTCTCAACCTAAAACCTTACAACTACAACAACACCTACAGCTTTACATTAGTACCTATAATCTGATGTCGAATCCTGAGAAAGCTCCCCAGTATTCCGCTGGCGACCAGCATGGAGGTGGTCTGCTTCCTACCGCCGACCCTTCCCAGAATCAACCTCAAGACTCCTCTCTGCCTCCAGCGTACAAGCAAGGATCTGCTGAGCTTCCCGGAGACGAGAAGTCCCGCACTCCCCAAAATCCCGATCAACATGTCCAGTTCGCAGGATCCCAGAGCCAGCAGCAACCTCCTCCATTTTCGTCTACTGCCGGTACCGAGCAATATCCCAGTGCTGCAGAGGAGAAGCGCCAGCTAGACCAGCAGCACTTCCCTCCCCCTCCTCCCGGTCCACCTCCTGCGCAAGATCAACACCAAGCTTCCGCTGCTCACCCAAACCCTCTCCAGGGCAATCCAGTCACTGTGCCTCAGCAGCATCAGGAGACTCACCTGCCTTTTGACGCTCAGCAGTCTCAGCAGGCCCAGCAAAACTACGCTATTCCGCAATACGACCCTGCTCATCCTACCTTTGCGCCCCCTCCTACAAATCAGCCAGCTCAGGCTCACGCGTCGCCTCAGCCAAGCCCGACAGCCCCTACTCACGGCCACGGCTTCGGCCATGGTCCAGAGACAACCACAACCCAGGCTTCGACTTCCGCGCATCCTGAGACACACAAGAAGCCCGGTTGGAGCGAGAGGTTCAGCCAGCTTGGTATCAAGGCCGCTGCGCCTATCAACAGCTTGGCGCACAAGTTTGGTAGCCAGAGTTTCCTCCCCGAGACTATCGACAAGGAGTGTGACAAGGCAGCTTCTATTCTGAAGTCCTTCTGCAGTAAGTTACCCAATACAGCTTTACCAGAACGTCCGCTAACATGCTCTAGAACACGGTGTCTACGCTGATCCTAGCTCTAGCCAGGTCCCCACATCGACAGACCCCAAGGCACAGGAGACTAACGACGAGATCATTGATCCCACCAAAGAGAAGCCCAAGAAGAGAGTTCTTGTCAACATCCCTCCCAAGGTCATCGCCAAGGCCCAAGGTCTCGCTATCTTCACGACTCTTCGTGCCGGCTACGCTTTCTCTGGCGCCACTGGTTCAGGTATCTTGATCTCTCGTCTCCCTGATGGATCATGGGGCCCTCCTTCAGGTATCCAGGTCCACTCTGTTGGCGCTGGTTTCATGATCGGTCTTGACATTTACGACTGTGTCTGTGTCATCAACAGCCGAGAGGCTCTCAACGCCTTCGCCAAGACCCGCGTTGCTCTGGGCAGTGACCTTGCTGTCGTCGCTGGTCCATATGGCGCCGGAGGTGCTGTCGAGATTGGTGCCGCCATGGACGGAAAGAAGAAGGACAAGGAGAACAAGGACGAAGAGGCTCCACCCAAGCCTCCCCGCCCTACCGAGCACAACCAAGGCCTGAAACCAGAGACCGATGCCGACAAGAAGAAGAAGCGCCGCAGCTTGAGCACCGGTGCTTTCAAGCCTGTCTTTTCTTACGTCAAGTCCCGCGGTTTCTACGCAGGCGTCCAAGTCGACGGCACCGTCGTCGTCGAGCGCAAGGACGCCAACGCTGCTTTCTACGGCGAGCGCGTCTCAGTTGAGCAGATCATCCGGGGAGAAGTTCCCCGCCAGAGCGGCATGTGGCCCGCTGGTGCGCGCAACCTTCTCGAGACTCTGAAGGGCGCTGAGGTCGGATCTCTAAAGGTCAATTCCGTGTCTCCGACCGATCGGGACCCCACTTCGGCGCCGGTAACGTCGGGAGCTAGTGCGGGACAGACACAGCCTCCGGGATATGTCGATGATGGAGTTCACCGGCCTGAAGTTGGAGATGTGAAGTATCGTTAGAGACAAGGATGGATGTCAATGAGATACCACGAGTGAGGGAGGTAATATTTTGATCGGTCTCTTGCGATGAATTTCGAGTAGTTTTAGCCAAAATCACAATTGCACTTTTTGAACATGAACACGATCTACTGAACTCTATGTGAATTTCTTCGGGATGATCTTAACTGAAGCATGTAGATGAAATATGTGAATAGAATCACCGATGATCCTGGTTCTTTATAGAGTGGGTACTCTGCCTGTCTGTCGAACCTAGTAGAATAGATCTTCAGTGTGTATCTTCGGCACCATCCAGTGTCTCAATTGCAACAGGTCTTCAGCACCAACATAAGAAACCCAACTTGTACACTTCTAACGGAAGATGAGAATCTTTGTCTAAGGGACGAGAGAACTTACGCAATTTAGGCTAAGCTTAGGAGACTCTTTGCCAAGTTTATTTAGCATCCTCTTCTAAAGTCTTCCATGTATTTTCTTGCTCCACGAGGGGCTCCAGGGTAACGACTGCTGCGCCACATCGTATGTCATTGCCCCTCCAACGTGGCGCCTCCACAAGCTTCAAGCTCTGATGAAGTCATTGCAAGCCCAGCGATCTTGGCAAAAAAAGCCGACTTTACAACACAAAGGCTCAAGAACCACCCGCAAGTCAGGTTCGCAAACGAAGCCATGTCGTCGTAAGAAGACCCAGCTATATCGGAGACCCCGGGACTTATCAGCTAACATTTCGTCCCTCAGAAACATCCTCTCCATCCCCTTTCGCAAGTCGGCCCAGCTGTCGCTTGCCTCGACGATTCGGCAGTATATCAATACCAAATATGATCAGCACCCGGATATGTTCAAACATGACCTCGAGGTCATTGATGCACTTCGACGCGATGCGGTCAACGTCCGAGAACCGCATCCAAGTGGCATTAAAAAGCTACAAGCGTATGCCGGACAGCTTGTTTGGGTTGGGGGCAAGTTTCCTATAGATGTGAGTGTCACGCGATGCTAGTTAACAGCAAAAACTGACGTTGATGAAAAGATTGGCGCCGAATTCTCGTGGTATCCCGCCCTTGGATACAACACTGAGCGCCCTATGGTGCGAAACAACCTCAAGTACGAGCTTATGAACATTCTCTACAACCTCGCCTCCCTCTATTCCCAGCTCGCCATCAACACCCCACGAGGCAATACCGAAGGACTCAAATCAGCGGCGAATTACTTCTCCCTCGCTGCCGGCGTGCTCTCACACATGCAAAAAGAGATCCTCCCCGAACTACGAATGTCCGATCCTCCCGAAGACATGGACCACGACACACTCGAGTCATTGATCCAACTACTCCTCGCCCAAAGCCAAGAATGTTTCTGGCAGAAAGCCGTTATGGACGGCTACAAAGACGCGTCAATCGCCAAGCTCGCCGCTCGAGTGTCCGACCTGTACAACTTTGCTGGCGAAGCTGCTATGAAGAGCGAAGCCATAAGCAGTGCCTGGATCCACCACATGAGCGCCAAGCATCATCATTTTGCTGCTGCTGCGCAATACCGAGCTGCGTGTGATTGCCTTGAGAAGAGGAAATATGGAGAGGAGGTCGCGCGACTCAAGGATGCTGTTGCTTGTGCGACGGAGGGCATTAAGGAAGCCCGAAGTGGCTATCTTGGCAAGACGGTGGTTGATGACCTGAATGGGTTGAAGCGCAAGGTTGAGGAAGATTTGAAGCGGGCAGAGAAGGATAACGATGTTATCTACCTGAGTATGTGCGCCGCGACCCTTGTTTTGATCACTACTAACATCTGCAGTTGCTGTACCACCAAAGTCGGAGCTCAAGATTCTTGATCGCGCAAACATGGCCGTAGCTCGGGTGCCACCGCAAGTTGCCAATCCCTATGATTACTTTGGAGACCACGCCGAGTTCGGACCAGCTTTGTTCTCTCGACTGGTCCCCTTCTCGGTGCACGTCGCCACATCAATTTACGAAGAACGACGCGATCGCATGGTTAGCCAGAATATTATTCCGGAACTTGAATCTCTCACAGACAAGATTCACGAAATTCTCACATCGCTTGGGCTACCTGGATCTTTACAAGCGCTTGAGAAACCTCTGGGTCTACCGCCTAGCTTGGTCCAACATGCCGAAGAGATTAGACAAGCAGATGCCATTGGCAGAGTGCAAAAAGGCTTTGCAGATATCGACAAGTTGCGGTCTGGAGATATGGCAATCTTCGAAGAGGGCAAGGCGGCTCTAGCTTCGGAAGAAGAGGAAGATCAGCGACTACGGATGAGATACGGAACAGACCGATGGGTGCGACCCGAGAGTCGGCAAGATCCTCAAGGTGGAAAGCTTTGGCAGCACGCTTCTGAGATCGAGAGCTACTTCCAAAGCAGTATCAGTAGCGATGCGGTCGTTAGGGAGAAGTTCGGCGCAATCCAGGATCTGCTTGCTATTCTTTCCGGACCGGACCGAGACCTGATGGACTCTGTGCCGTCGAGCCGACGGGTTGACATACCCGAGACATTGAAACCTGTCATAGGAAGATTGCGCGGCGCATACAACGACGTTCTTCGTCTTGAGAGCCGTCGTCGCAAGAAGGTTGAGAGTTTGCGGGAAAACGCCCGGCGCGACGACATCAAGCCGGACATCTTGAAGGAAGCAGCCCGATTGGAGCGAGCGTATCCTAACACAGCACTTGTCCCGGCTCACTTTGAGGAGTTTTTTGACAAACGACTTGATAAGTTGTATGAGCCCGAGGTTGAAGCGATTGACAAGGAAGCCAAAGACCAAGAACGTCTGTTGGCGGATGTTCAACGTATCAATCGCGAATTTGAGTCGCAGAAGCGACAGATGGGTGAGCGCGGGAACCGAGAACGCGAGGTGGCTTTGCAGAAGCTTGATAATGCCTATTTTAAGTACAAGGAGATTATCAACAACCTCGAAGTTGGACGCAAGTTTTACAATGATCTGAATAAGATTGTTGGTCAGGGTTTCCGTGATGTTATTCGCGGTTGGGTTGCTCAACGCCGCATGGAGGCGCGAGCATTGGAAGAGTATGTCCCTCACCAGCTTTATACGGACCTTCTACTGACTAACATCGCAGGGAAATTAACATGCCGACGTTGTCAAACCTCAACATCTCTCACCAACAACCTCCGGCCCAAAGCCCAATGCCGTCACACCAAGACCCCTCCCACTCATACGCACCACCACCACCACCTCCTCAACCTGTGCAGAGCCCAGCGCAGGCAAACATACAGTCTTGGGGAGAGACGGTGCAGCAGCCAAAGCCAGTGCAACCAACACCGGTTGGTGCAATGTGGACGCCTGGTATGGGTATCAAGTTTGGTCAGTCTGGTGGTGGTTCAGGGCAACCTCCTGCACCTGGGACGTGGAATCCCAACTCTGGCATCAAGTTTGGTTGAGTGTAGTCGTATAGATACCCTGACTTTTAGAGGGATGTTTTCAGTAGACATAGCATCATGGCGAATACAAGTTTATTTACACCACTAAGGGAGGAAAGAAACTAAGACACCGATCCCAAATGATAGAAAGAATTAGGTAAAATATTATAAGTTTAGTATACCTAAGTCTAGGATAAACTTGGTAAACCTTTTTCTGAGTTTATTTCAACACCCTGTACAAGGTCTAACCGAGGTCTTCTTGCTCCCAGTATGATAAGTGTCAATTGTGTCTTCTCCCAAAACCACCGTGAAGACTTTCGTTGTAACCCTTCTTCCAATGCCAATTCTCGGGCTGCTAATTCATCGAACAGTGTAAACTCCATGACTGACAGCATGGTATCCTCTCTTGCCAACCTTCCCCGTCAACTCACTCTTCCACTCCTTGCCCTCCCCAACCAACTCAACGACCTTCTTGAACGTAAACTCCGGCTTCCAACCCAACTCCTCAACCGCCTTGCTAGAATCATAGACCCGATCGATCCTCTTCAAGTGGCTCCACCCCTTATCCTTGAAGACCTGCACACACTCCGGCGCAACAGTCTCAAACACCTGCTTAGGGTCTCTGTCCAGCATCGCCAGCGTGTCAGCGTCGTTGGGAAAAGGCGGCGGCGTGCTGATGATGTACTTCCGAAACTGGATCTCTCTCGCTTTCTTCATAGCGCAGACTGCGGCGCGGACTATGTCTTCAATGTCGCAGCGGCGATACGCTAGCTCGAGCACTTTGAGGTTGTCGTCCGAGACAGCTGCTCTGCGATCTTCATCGTCATCCTGCTCTGGGAAGAAGCGGCTCGTGCGGAGGATGACGACGGGCATGTTTGTTTGCTTCTGGATGAGGAAGCATAGATCTTCTGCTGCGACTTTTGTAGCGCCGTAGATGTTTTTCGGGATGGGAACTACGGTCTCGTCGATCCAGGCGGCGGGTTGGCCGGGCTTGGGACTCAGCGCTGCGCCGAACGTGCTTGTTGTGCTGAAGAAGATGAAGCTTTCGATCTGGGCGCCGAGTTTAGAAGCTTCCTCCAGAAGAACGAGGGTGCCGGTGATGTTTGTGTCGATAAAGTCTTGCTTGGAGTGACTCTCGACATGGGGTTTATGCAGCGTCGCAGCGTGGAGGACATGCTGAATGGGATGTTTCTGAAGAAGAGATGTTACAAACTCGCGGTCTGAGATTGATCCAACGTGTGTTGTGTTCTCAGAGGGTAGGATGTCGATGCCGAGAGGTGTGAAGCCGAATGTTGGGAGGGAGAGCATGAGGGCTGTGCCGAGATGGCCGGATGAGCCTGTTACGAGGACGTTGTAAGCCATGGTGTTTGATTTGACGCTACAGTGGTGTTGAAGGATGAAGAGGAGGTTTAGAGGCTCATTCGAGGAGGTGATGGGTGAAGTGAGGGTTTTGTAGATGAGGTGGGGTTTAGTCGGCGAGTGAGTCAGGCACTAAGACCAAGAGAGGTGAATCACGAACGAGGGCGGAAAAAAAGGGAAGGGATTGGGTGGTGAGGATGGATGCTGTGAGAGGGGGATACAGTGGTTGTGAGATGTTGTTGTGAGATTAGGCAGGGTGAGTTTCACGACGTGGTGTGAGGCCGAATTGAGGTGTTAACAGGCTGTGCTGTATCGAGGATTAGTTCCTTATTCATGCTTGTATTTATCTTGGAGAAGCGAGCACTGGGCAAAGTATTAGGTAGTTACCGGACGTGTTCAGATCTTTGTTGGCAATAGCTTCAGAGGTTGCTGTCAGCATTCAGTCACCTTGGTGAGTAGTGAGGATATGGTTCGACTTCACGACGAACTGTATTACATGCCGCGCGCCAATGCACAGAAAAGACCCCGAGATGATACAATGTGTCACTGAGTGATATCGGTTAAAGAAGAATGCTTTGTTCTACCAATAATAACCATCTGAGTCGGAAGTGTCTTGATGAAATGGAAGATTTGCTAGTTTGATGCAGCCAGGAGTGAAGACTCACTCAAGCTTCCGAACCAGATCCGCAATTGAACTTGACAAGATGCTGGCTGGTAGATGATGTTCTTTGACGATGTTCATGTCATTGTTGCCCGATAGACTCTATATATATCCTGTGTTCACAATGCCCTCATTCTCAGCCCATGTCCAATACCGCCCTCACTGCCGTAACTTGACCTTGACCACCAAGCCCCATCCTGTCTTGCCCTCCCAAATACCCATCTCGTTCTCCCGCCGAAATGTAACCTCCTCAGCCTTGACCGTCATAGTAACCGGCTCCTCCTCTTGTGCTTTTACTACTGGCGCTGGTGGTGTCGATGGTTCGGACTTCTTGAACAAGCCCCATCTTGACGCTTTCTTTGCTTGTTCGACGTGTGCTTTGACAACCTGACGGTCGACTCTTTCTGGGGATATGTATTTTGCTAGACGGACTGCCATGTCGTGATCTGTCCACCAGAGAACGTCGTCTGAGGTAGATTCTTGGTTGTCGTCTTCCCATCGTCCCCATTCGTCAAAGGCTCTGGTTTTGGGAGGTTCACTTTGTTTGACAGGTTTCTTTTGATCACCTACTAACTTGCGATCTTCTCTTACGCGCACAACAGTTCGGGACTGATCTTCATCGCTAAAGAACCATCCTTCACCGACTGCTTCTTCCGGCACCATGGTCATTTCGACGACTCGTGGCGGCGGGTCCATGGCTGCTATTGATGAGAGCATATCTTCAATGTGAGGCACCAAGAGGGTGAGTATTTCGCTATCTCGTTCATCGCGCGCTGAGTTGCGGACTGCTTGAACAGATTGAATGCGTAGGGGGAGGTTGTTTAGATGTGAGGAGAAGATTGTCGTGACTGACTGTCGTGGTTGTGATGATGTTGAGGGACCGGATTCAGTGTATGGGGGAGGAAGATCCCCATCATCGAAGGAGTCTTGCTTAGACATGATGTTGTGTTGGAATGAGAAGAAGCCAAGTCTGGAGATTCTGCAAGACGTATGTTTAGCGAATGTCTACAAATGCCAAACGCCCGATGCATATACATACATACAGACCTAGTGGAGGCCAACAGTCAGCCCACCATCAATAGCGCTTCAGTGACCACCAAACTCAGCCTTGTATCGCCCCGTCTTCAAAAGCGTAGTATCAAAAGCGTCAAACTAGCAATCGCCGAAACCACAAAAGAAGAGGGTCACAGCCTTGGGCTGCACATTTCATCTCTGCCTGAAGGAGTGTCTGTGGTGGTCATTGGTTACTCATCGTGGCGCAGCAGAAGTGGTGGTTGTTCAGTCATGCAATTTGAGGCTTGGCGGGTGTCGGGACATTCCAAGAATCATCGAATCATGTTTTCTGCACGTGAGCATTTACATTGCGGCCGGGCGTTTAGCCAAGATGCTTGATTCGGATACCGGCAGGAGAATGCTTGAGTGACAGTTATTGATGAATTCCGCGAGGTGCGCGGAAATTAAAAAGGTGATCCGTTTACAGGGCTGTGTTGGTAGTGCTTTGCGGCTGAACGTAGGTTTGGGACAGGTAATTGCCAATAAACGGGGTGGAAAATGTCATGTGTCGAAGAGCCTTGATCCTATGTGACAATAACTCTTACCATGAGCTTAGGAATTTATTTTGACACCTTTGTCAAGGCCCGGGCCAACTTACACGAGAGTTCACAGTTGCCCTGTAGCTTCGGTGATGCTTTAGAGGCGAGCCCCACTGTAGATCACCCGAGAACGCCCAACCATCATCACCACGAGAGAACCCCACCAAACCCGGGCATTCCCCAAGCGGCGATCACATCACAAGCTCATCCTCTTTAATCTTATTCCTTAATCAATCTGATCACGGGACCGCATTGCATACCCGTTGTGGACATGGAATTCTTCCAGAATATGGGAATTGACAGGGGTACTCCAGACTTCGCCACCACATCATGGAAGCGAGGCACATTCATCATGGAGTATGACCCTTGTTGGGCATTGAGACGTGCATGTTTTGTGTTGCTGTTCCTGTGTCAAGATGGAAGCATATAAGGAAGTGGTTGTCCGCTTTGTGAGACATGCATTTTTGATCATACTATATAAATAATTCTCTAACATTGGTTTTAGAGATATACAACACTCGTTGCAGATAACTACTTACATCTGGTCACATATATACCAGTTCACTACTACAATACCCAACTACACTTTCACTCTCTTCTACCTTCAACACCATCCAAGATGTCTTACAGAATCTCTGCCCCCGATGAGTACCTTGCCATCACTGGCATGGGCATCAAGACCGTCAAGATCACAAAAGCAACATGGGTCTGGCCTCTCCAACGATGCACACGCTTCAGGTATTCCTCCTCCCCCCTCTTCAACTGATCAACACTCACTAATTCCCCACAGCATCCGCCCTCACGACTATGCCATGGACCTTCAGGCCATGACCAAGGAGAAGCTGCAGTTCTCTCTCCCCGTCGTCTTCACAGTGGGTCCCGATGTCAACCAGCGCGGGGCCAACCGCTCTGATGCCGACAGTGAAGCCGATGGTCTTGATCGTGAGGATCGAGGGGACGCTTTGATGAAGTATGCTATGCTCTTGGCCAACTCTGAGGAGAAGGAGAATGTCACTCAGGGTCAGCATGTTGCCAACATCGTCAAGGGTATCATTGAGGGTGAAACTCGAGTCCTCGTCTCTAGCATGACTATGGAGGAGATCTTCACTGAGCGAGAGGTCTTTAAGAAGAGGATCTTCCGAAACATTCAGAATGAGCTGTCGCAGTTTGGTCTGCTCATCTTCAACGCCAACGTAGGCCAATTCTCTCCCATCTAACGACACGATAACCAACATTCCACAGGTCAAAGAGTTGAAGGATGCTCCTAACTCAGTCTACTTCGCCTCCCTGTCCCGCAAAGCTCACGAGGGTGCAACCAACCAAGCCAGAATCGATGTTGCTGAGGCTCAACTCCGTGGTAACGTTGGAGAAGCCCAGCGTAAGGGTGAGCAAGAGCGTGAGATCGCAAAGATCAACGCCGAGACCGCAGTGCAGAAGACAGTCCGTGATATCGAGCGCGCCCAAGCAGAAGCACAGCTCGACACCAAGCGTACAGGCCTCACCCGTGACGTCGACATAGCCCGCGTCACAGCTCAGCGCACTCTCGAGTCCAAGGATGAAGATCTCAAGAAGGAGGTTGAGATCAAGCGCGCTGCTGCCGAGATGGAACGTCTTCGTGCCACAGATGTCGTCAAGGCTACTATTGCAAGGGAGAGTAAGCAACAGGCTGCCGATGCAGCTGCATACGAGGTCGAGGCCGATGCGCGCGCTCACCAGGAGGCTAGTCAGCGCAAGGCCGACGCTGCAGCTTACCAGACCAAGCTCTTCGCCGACGCCGACGCAGCTGCTACATACGCCAAGATCACCAGAAACACAGACGCCGAAGCTTACCAGACGCGTAACGAGGCCGAAGCGTACAACTACGCCGCCCAGCAGCGCGCAGAAGCCGAGCTCGTCAGCAAGCTCCGCGAGGCAGAGGGTATCTCCGCCATGGCGGACGCCTACGCCAAGCTGTCCACGGCCTTTGGCGGTCCCGCTGGTCTGCTGCAGTACATGATGATCGAGAAGGGCACGTACGTCGAGCTGGCCAAGGCAAACGCCGCAGCCATTCGCGGTCTGGAGCCCAAGATCAGCGTGTGGAACACTGGAAACCAGGCCGGTGGTCAGGGTGGTGGTGATGCGACTGAGACGATGCGCAATGTGTACCAGATGCTGCCGCCGCTGATGAGCACTATTAACGAGCAGACTGGTATCACACTGCCGGAGTGGCAGTTTGGAAAGTTGAATGCTGGTGTTAACGCTGTTGGACAGGAGGGTGCGAAGACTAATGGCCACAAGAGCCATTAGAGATTGAAGGGGTGTACAGTATGAAAGGAGGACTATGATGGACGATCTTTTGATGTGATGGGTCTTTGATATCCGGCTTTGCCACTATTTTCTTCTCCTTTGTTTATAGACTTGTTTGATACCAATTTGTTAGCCTAGATTGAACACTTTACTTTAATGAACACGACTTGCAAATGCTGGTGATGTCGAGTAGAGTCATCCCTGCGACGTTGGACCACAAGCCATGAAAATAAAGTCTGCAAAAGATATCCTAAAGTTATGCAAAGTCACCCAAGTCTCTTATTACTTATGCTAAATGTTTGATAAGGAGCCCTAAAGCGCATTGCGCATATGCGGTCTTGAACACTGGCATCCGAGTCTGATGTTGCTCCACGGCGCCTGTAGATCTTGTGAGCTCCTGTGAGGGAGTTCCCGAATAAACAGACGCTTCCGAATAGGCAGTCGCACTGATAGAGACTTCTTTCGTCTTAATCATATCGATGGAAAGCTTCTTGATCCTCCAATCTTGCCTCGGGCCGTGTGAGATGGTGGTTGTTCACATGTAGTCCGAAGCCGGGACCGGGGACTGAGCTTCGGGCATCGGGCAGGGTGAATTTGTAAACAGGACGTCAAGATAGAAGTCCGAAAAGAAAGGAGATCAACCTCACGATGGAAAAAAGTCTTGGTATTCTCAAGCGCTCCGTGAGGGAAGATTGGCCCAGGACAGTTAGTCGGAGTGTGATCGTGAAGTGCTGGCTCCGTTCAAGGGGGACTGACGAAGAACCTGTGGTATGCCTCTGATCAGCTCAAGTATCTTCAGGTCGCCGAAATGTTGTGCCTGTCGGCGAGTGAACGCAGAGTACAAGGGAGGCCTGGAAACGTCAGGAAGAACACGCTCGGATCTCTGGTTCTTTGAGGTCCGCAAGCGGCCCGTCCCTCTCGACACGGGGGATGATTGAACTGTTCTTTCGTTTGTTGGAGATGTGGCAGAGTGAAGCTACGGAGAGGTAGTTCTGGGTCTTCGCGACTTGCGTCAAAACGTAGTGTCGCTTTTGGCGGCATGGAACGGGAGGTGGCTTTGCGGAACACTTGCTGGAAGTAGATCAAAGAGTCGTGGTGTACAGCGGTTGTCGTGGGTAGAAGGAGGAGAATGGGTTCGTGGTGGGAGCTGCGCGTCGATTGTCTGGGATAATGAATGAAAGGTTAGCCAGGTTTGTGGAAGAACGCGGCGACATCATCAATGGTACTTCTCTTGAAAGTGTGGGTATAAGGTAGGTTGATGTGAAGAAGGGTGACAGGTTGTTGAGAGAGACCTCTTCGCTTCATGGCTCGGACCACGAATTGGCAGCGGTTGCCTTCTCCCCGTTGCATGGGTGGTCAGTCGGCCTTAGCATGACCACCGTAGGAGTTGGTGCGGAGAGAAAGATGTTCAGTTCAATTGTCGGAGTGGATGAAGAGGGTGGTGGCAATGAGGCGGGGCGGACAGTCACTTTGTGGAATTTACAAGGTCTCTTGAGGTGGGAGAAGTATGTTCAAATTGATATCCTGAACATTAAATTGTTTGCTAGCTATGTGCGTTGACCATTCCCAAGTGTCCACCACAAAAGATAACCGATGAAGCTGCCCTGCAGAGACCAATACTGCCTGTTCCGGCAGAAAGAATAAGAGCTGAAGAGGGTCGAGGTGAAATGTGAGAGGTGAGAAGTGAGTTGGTGGTGGAAGTTTCAATCGTAGTCAAAGCTGTATGTGATATTGTCGAGATGAGTGGTAGGAGTGAATCGAAGTATTTTGTGATCTTGAGGGAAACGACTGAATTGCAAGTTAGTGATGAGCCGATGCCAATGTGAAGAGTCAAGACAACTTACCAGTTGCTGGTGATCGCCGACAAGCCGACTTGGTCTAGACTTGGATAGAGAGCGGAACTGATGTTCGCTCCTTTAGTCGTCCGTTTGGCAATCAAATGGTATGAGCTCGACGATCACAAGAACATGACTAGACAGAAATATTAGCACGAGATCGATGTCGGAGAGAGGGGTGAGGAGACTTACCAATTGCTGGTGGCGTGAGATGAGTATAGTATAGTATAGTGAAAGTTGGGATAGAGAGCCGAACTAACGTTGGCTTCTCGAGTTTCCCCCACAGAAGTGTCCTTGCTTCTCACAGTTGCGGCAGTCACAGTTGCGGCAAGTCAAGTGGAAAATACGAGATACCGTCTGGCCGCTCGTCGAATTCTTCTCTCGACACCGGAGCACGGGAAGATATCGTTGATAGTGGCGGCGGTGAAGTCGCGGCACGCCAGTCTGATGGGCAACCATGATTTCATCAAGTCCTTTGTTGCGCACCCTTTGAAGTTGAACGGACGGGGTAGTCAAGTCGAATAAGTAGTTGGGTCGGTGATGACAAGCGAATGACTGCTGTGCTGCCGAGAGGCCAGGCCCCGTGGGGCTTCAATGCTGCGATCGGTCGAGCAGTTTGTATATATAGTGATGAGAACGCACCCCATGGGGCTTCAATGTTGCGATCAATGGCACGGTATATATAGAGAGTCGAGAGGGCACACCCCGTGGGGCTTCAATGCTGCGATCTGGCCGAGCAATGAACAATATATGATGTAATTGCAGAGGCAAGAAAAGGTAAAGATGTTGATGAAGGAAGATAAGGATGTTGGTGATGGAGCAAGGATGTGGATGACTTTGATATCATCACAGACTTCCTGGTACTCTTTAAGAAGCTGAGGGAGATTTTCAGATCAAGACTGATGGAGTGATGTGTTATTTGCAGTTGAGACTTGTGGCTGAGAGCTCAAAGCAGCAGACACAACTTAGAAGGGGGGCGTGTCGCAGATCTCAAAGACCGTTCGTCGTGAATCTCGTAAAATGCGTAACTTTGTGGTCGTCATGATAGGATTGGCGATTCAGATGAGGTTATTGTTCTGGGTCTGGGTTCCGTCCCAGATGCCACCCCCATCCTGGGTGGCGGCGTCCTGGGCAGCAACTCCCTTGCCGGCGTTGGAGGCCTTTTGCTTCTCGTGGAGCTCGCGGGCCTCCTCGATGGTGACCCCGAACTCAGTAGTGCGAGGGAGCATGTGGGCACCGTAGACCGAGCGACGGGCCTGGCCATGACGTGTTAGAATGAAGTGGAATGAGAAAAGAGAGGTGAGAACTTACGGCCACCATGACTCCCCCACCGCTTCTTGTTCAGGCCCCGAGAATCAGGGCCGTCACTCACCCGCCTTGCGACGGGGGGCGAAGCGGCTGACCACCAAGTCACCAAACAATTCCGGCCAACCTGAGTCGAAACAAGCAACCGGGCCTCCCGAAAGAGAGACGCCGGCAACTTGCGCCGAAGGAGGTTGGCCATCCTTGTTTGGGATGTTCCCAAGCATGATCTCTGAAGGGGTCAGTTCTGAGTGTGATGGAAGACGGGGTGGTATGTACTTACTGTCGTCCGGTCATCAAGTCCGGCGATGAGTTCGCCAAGGTCGACGATGTTGTTCAACCCACGGGAGCCGCGGTGGTGGACCTCAATCTCTGGGTCCTTGTTCTCGCGCTTTCCTTGGGCAAGATGGCATTTGTTAAACCCGACCACGTCGACTAGGACCCGACACTCCACGTTCTTAGCAAGGCGGCCCTTGTAAGGCGGCCAGTCACCCAGTGTATCGGGGAAGATGTGAACAGAGTAAAGTTGGTGAAGATGTTGACGAGGCGGGCTAGGGGTTCAGTGTGAGGTTGCCGGAAGTGTAATCTGTGTCTGATTGATCTGTCAGAGGTCAGGATTGATTGCGAAAGAGAGAAGGGCAGTATGACTTACCGACTGAGATGTCCATATCCTGGCTCAGAGCGCCAGCGACAGTGGGACTACCCTCTGGGTAGAACACGAGTGCATTCTTTCCCTTGAATCTCTGATCGATGGGCTGGAACGAAGAGGCCGTGGCCGAAAGAGTGCTGCCCTGAGCAAGGCCACCATCAACAACGGGGTCCTCAGAAGCCTGGCTCTGGCCTTTGAGCCAAAGGCCTCAAGATTGTCCTTTAAGTCAAGAACGACCGCCCGAAAGGTGTTGCTTGATCCCGAAGAAGAGAGGAAAAGAGAAAGGGAAAGGGGAGGGACCATTATCGAGTTTACAACTCCCACTGTGAACATAAGTGTGTCAGTGGCTTGTCATTGCGGCCGATGGTGAGATACGTACTCCAAAGGTCAAGATGACTTTTGAAAAAAGGATCAAAAATCTAGACAGTCTCTGGGTGACGCCGGAACCATAGGAGATCTCCTCCAGTTCAGCCAGGCGGGTGCCGCGATCATACTGCGAGTGGCGGCGGCGCTGCTCGTCGCGGAAGTACTGCCCCGCAGTAGGCGTGAATAGCCCTGTATCAATGAGTGTCAGTGCCTTGTCATTGTGGTTGAGTGGAAAGGGTCACGTACCAACATGCTCATCATGCTCAACCCGAGTCCGCTTCGGAACTTCTGCACTAGGCAGTCCTCTCCCCAGATTGCTTGACCGGAGGCCGGGCCCACCACATATGACGTTCTCCGGCACCAGAGGGAGTGCAACTCCCTCTTGGTGCCGGTGACCACAAGAAGGACGGGCAGTCACTTCAAGTGGCTGGCCCGGGACCCTAGATGAGTGGTGAGTATGTGTGCTCGTGTGTAGGAAGGGAAAGTGAAGCGCGAAGTACCGCGTGGATGGAGGCAAAGGAAGAGAGGAGGGGATTTGGGGAGAAGAAGGAAGAGAAGCTCGAGATGTTCTCACGATGAGAGAAAAGAAAATGCAGTGACTCACTGTCGGTAGGTTGAGCCGCGCAGGACCCGGGACCAGACGCCATTTGCGGCTCTGTATATATATATTGGGATGTGTTGAGGATAATTATATTTGATGTGATAAAAATATTGGAGGAGAGGGGATAAAAATGTTTGAGGATGAGAGAGGAAGAAAAGAAGAGATGGAGGAGAAGTGGGAAGGGAGAAATATAAAGGCCCAGCAACCTGCATGAGGGCTTCTGCCCTCTTCCACTGGCAGCCATGCGTCTCTCTGCCACTGGCAACAATGACATCAGGCTTCTCATTCACTCGAGTGGGAGCTCCTTGTGTCACCGGAAGGAAGCTTCAGTGGTCGTTAGTACGTTGTCTGGCCCCTAGGGAGACTTACGGCACGTATCTAGTCACCTGCGAGCAGCTGGTGCCCTGAGCAGGGTCCCCAACACGTCTCTCAGTTATGTGCTATTCTATTGTTCAGTTACTCGAATGTGCATCACGTAATTGGAAGCTTTGGACAATAAGTTGACTTTGTTATTCTCCTCGCCAGTGTAATTTACTGGTAGCTTGACACTTGGGAATCAATGGATGCAATCCTCGCCAATGGCGTGTGGGAGGCTTTGGTTGGATCTCAAAGTGCTGCAGTTGGCCTCTCTGTGCATGAGGTGTGTGTGGTGGCCAAGGTCGTTTGGTAGAATCACTGCACAAGGTCCGTGTTCGCGTTCTGGCACTGCTCAGGACTAAGGGTCACTCCGTGATTCAGACCACAAGCAACATGGTGCCGTCCCCACTTTAACACTTTGGACCTTTGGAAGCAAGATGAATGCTGTAAGAGACTTCCAGAGCTGTGTGTTGGGAGTTAAGATGATGTCTTCTCGTGCGCCCCTCGCCCAATTCACCTTGACCGAGGGACCCCTTTTGACTTTCGATGAACAACACACAGCATTGCCAGCCTTGACACTTCCAGTCCGGCGTTCAGTTTCACTTAAAGCGAATACATGCAAAGAATGAAAAAGTAACTGCGGCTCAAACGAAGTACGGATTCCACTGCCCACTGCCGACTCTTACAAGCTCCCCCACCACATTGGCCACAGCTGAGGGATGAGCAAAAACGACATTGACAGCAGAAAACCGTCGTATAAGCACCTCCAATCACTTCTGATCACATGTACCGCAAGTTCGCAGCATGTTATTACATCGCTGGCACAAGAGTGACATCTACCCCTTTTCACATCGCCCTCCGACCTCGACCAGATTCGACCTTACAAGAGATGTGGCACCATGCTATCTGGCCATAGTACCAACAGGCTTAAGAGAAAGCGCGCAAGACATTGGAACTTGCATCGAGTTGACCCAGTGTTGGTTGGGCGCCGCTCAGTTCATCATGCTGAACACAGCCTTGGACCGCGACTCCGTTGAACACTTGGACATGGAGGCTTTGGTAAGATTCACTTCTCTCACTGTACTTATTGGTGCCGATGCGAAGCTAGTGCGGGTTACCATCTCAATCTTGGCTTTTTTGAGAACGGTATCTGATCCTGACCTTGATTCAGGGGCTTCCGAATCAGAATCGACATTTCTGCTACTCTCATCAATCTCACACGTAAACGAACGCAAAAGGTTGCGAATACCAAGGAACGCTTAGGGCGGGATATGCTCTGTATCATGAGGTATCTTGGACGTGGGGAGAAGGGACATGGTATTGGCTTGCAGCAGGTAGTGGTGGATAGCGAACCTTGGATGCCGAGATGCGCGGTCTCTGAATGTAGATTTCGTCTTGAAACAAAACATCAGTACATTGGAAGATCGCGGATCTGCTTCGTCTTCGGTGGGGTTGTCAGAAGATGGACCTTTCTGCAAGCTTCTTGAATCTAGACATTACGCACTGGCACTTGAACAAGTCCACGAATATCCACTACGGGCTCAGTGATGGAGATCACAAGTAGCTCTGTCTCACATTCGTGACAGTAGTATTGTGAATTGATCTGAATTGCTGCATTTTGAATGAGAATGCTTCAGAAACTGGTACTGCCAATGAACAGACGAGCACTTGTTCGTCTGAACGTCTTGGACATATCAGACGAGATCATCGTGTTCCTGTCTGCAGTGAGTTGATCTCTTCTTGTTAACTTGCCCCACTCATCGACCTCCATCAGTGCAGGCCAGGCCACCCAGGGGCCTTCCACTAACACCCTGCTTCCACTGACAGCCCGCCCCACGAAGACAGCCCGGCATCGATACAGGCGCCAGAGGTCCTTGATATTCCAACCGACAGACCTCTTCGCCCCCTGAATAGCTTTTCGGCTCAAGAATTCAGATTGCTTCATCGAAAGGGATCTGCGACTTTATATCACACAGTTTCACTCGGCTACCGATCTTCCAAGACGAATTGAACATTCAGTGTCACTCGAACCCTTGAGTTGAAGACGGCTTCCTTACCTTAGTTGGAGTTTGTACTTAGCATCTGGTTCAACTCGCCACGAATTTGCCGCCCGGGAGCATTTACAAGTCGTCGCCTTACGAGTGGAACTTTGCCGCGAGTGCCATCAACAAGGGTTCGCCATGGAACATGTTACAGTGCTTGAAAGAGGGCTTCTCATATGATACACCTTTTATCTCGGACTCTCACCAATGGAATCTCTCGGAAAGAGGTAAGTGAATAGCTTCGCTTCATGTTCAAAACGCATTCTTATTGACCTTCTGTTCAGAACAACACTCGACTAATAGCGTCACCAAGTTCGAACAATACACCCAACCGACTCCGAATTGACGATGCCAGCCTACGAAGGGCAAGACTTTGAAACATGATGAACCCAAGAGATGAGCCAGGACATTCAGAGCTCCCAAGACAAGGTCCATTAAGTCGGCCAAAGGCACCCGAGAGCCAGAGACTTTATCCGGCCTTGGTGTGTGCCGCTATACAAAGGGGTCGAACCTGAAAGCTCCCAACTGTTTCAACATTGAACCCTCAAAGAGTGAACGCCGCGCCTCCTCTCTCTGGGGCGAAATACAAGGCTACCATCGTCGCAACCTGTGTCCCAAGTGACGAGAAGGTGACGACGCGGTCAATGGAACGCCAACCTCACACCGATACATTTGCTACACTTCTAACACTTTTCGGCAGATGAGTTCAGCGATTAGATATCCAACAAGCCCAGCTACCACGACTGCGCTGGCGCCGAAGCAGCAGCCGTCAATGTACTGCTGCCTCTACCGGAATCACCTCTTGACCGCTACGTCACCCTTGAGATTTAACTCAGGGAGCATCAATGATGCTTTCAAAGCCAGTAATCTACCCACAATACTTTCGGGATAGCCTCCGCCGACCTGCCTCAGGGGCGCTGTCACCTTGGTGACATATGCGAGCTGGACGAACCACCTTTCCTTGATATCACGGCTTCCTATTAAGCTCCCACTTGTACTGGGTTACCAGCAGCGTGTGGCTTCTTGGAGGCGGAAGGGAGTTGTCGAGCTTCAAGGAGCCGCGCGCTGACGATCATCAGGGCAACATCGTCAACATTCCATTTAGAAGCTCTTAGATACCGCCAGTCCCTTTGAGCGACCCCAGTTCCGACAGCGCGATGAAGGGTGCTTCGGACACTTCGAGCAGGATGGGATTCTTGAAAAGACACCCACCTTGAAGGCGTGCAAGACCTCAACGCTCATCGCCCCCTCGATTAGGTGTAAAGCGAATCAGGGGTGGATATCGATACGAGAGATGGCTGGGAGATCATCGAGAAAAGTCGAGTTCCGTGCTGCATCTCCTTCCCCATGCTCCTCCTTACTCGAAAGGGGGTTTACTGTGTATCAGTCCAACGCACCTGACGGAAGCTCGACATTGTGACCCAGAAACAACGACTGTTCGAAGGAGCCAAGATGCTATCGACGCTGCAGTCCAAGATCACAGTATGTCACGCCCCTTCTCTTTACCCCAACTTGCGCTTATTCGATATCAGCCGCCCTCCAGAGCACCGGAGTCACTTGGTTCGATCAAGTTCCAGTCAACCGAGAACTGTTGTTAAGAGAAAGGCGCGGGTTAGCAAAAGTACCAAAGGCACAGCTGAGTGAGAAGGTGACTGGTCTCCAGGGATTTCGGTCTCCCATGCCGACACAGAACGCCTTCGCAACCTGTCCACCTTCACAAGGGTCAGACTATTACGCTCAGCACAGCATTCTCCTAGCCGGCCTTCATCCTCTTCCACGGCCGGATCTCCAACGACGAGACGTCTTGGGGAATTGCTGGAAACTGATACGAATTCCTCGAAAGACAACACCACCATCCCGTTAGAAGCCCCCCAACTTGTCTTCTATACTTCAAACCAGTGTCAGTCAACCGTGTTTGAACGCTCAATGTTCATTATGAGGTCTGATATTCCTTGGCTTGATGACCCCATACTTTCGGAAAGACTAAAGAACGGGCTCAGTCTTCAGCAGAGGCTCGGTAAGCCATCGAGAGGGAGTTTCGAAGGGTGAGATCAGAGACCCTCATTGTTAAAGAGCTGATCCAAGGTTGCGGGATGTCGCTGGCTGTGCTGCTGGCGCTGTAGTACCTGTTCTGCTGGGGCATATGGATATGAACGGCTTGTAGCGCTCCGAGAGGCTCCTGAGATGGATATCGAAGATGCGCGATGGAGGGGTAGAGTTGCCTGTAGCAGGCTGAAGTTCAACCCTTGGGCGACCTCATTTGATGCTACAGCCACTCAGGCTCTCTTGTCCGTGACCACGGCGAATTGGACGAAACGATAGCAGTAGGGATGGGTTTGGGCTCGGTGCAGATGATGCGGGATGCCGGGTACGACGCGAAGTGGGAACACTATGAGGATCAAGAACGTTAGCGGAAGACTCTTGGTCAAATTGATGCCATCGTCATTTTCACCACCACCAAGGTCTAGGGGCCGATGATGTAGAGAGGTTTCGCGCTCAGGTGGCGGAGTTTGAGACATCATGTAAAAGGCCAGGTAGACTTATTTACTCAATATGAAGGGTAGAACCGATAAGAGAGTCTTTGTGACATGGGGAACATGTACAAGTTAAGGATGGGATTGTAAGTTATGCGCGCGGCTGTTCTGGCCAATCATGTGTTCCGGAGCGGCAACTGAACAGGGGATCACGGACTACACGTCCTCTTGTCAACCATTCTGTTCATGGAACAGGATGAAGTTCCTGTCCTTTCAAATCTCTAGATAATGAATGAAGCCATACTCAATTCCTAAATTTACTCCGAGGAGCTCGTATAACTTCTTTGACTCGCTATGCAGTTGTGTGTACTGTTTTAAGTTGTGTAGAAAAACTACTACTCTTCGTGGGCCTACCCTAAAGACTCCGAGATCATCCATCGTGCCTTTTTAATTTCTGGAACACACGTCTACATCTTTGGGGAAGTCACTCGCCATGATGTTTAAGATGCTCTGCTGGGGATGTTCATCTGACTTGATACCTGATTTCGAGTCTTTGTCTCCATTATTGTCCTTATGTCTTGTTCCGAAGTTAATCCTGCCCATTTCTCAAACGAAACTTCTCCTGACACTCAACCACAGCACCGCAATGGATCAAGTAGACGACTCGATACCCGAGAATATCAAATCACGCTACAGATGACGCTTTTCTCTCCATAACACCCCCGCTGGCGAAAGCGCGTGTCGCGACGTTCCATTGTACGCACCACGGTGAGCCTCTTGACTTCACCAACTTGACGCGACTCTACAGACGACTCTAGGGGCTCGCGCCATGCTCAAACGTCCATTACAACCTTAACCGACAAGCCGATGATGGACTAATCGTCTACAGAGAGACTAATCCCGAACGCGCCGCCGTTTATACTGTCCCTTCATTTGAGCCCTTCTACTCGATGACTCAACCTCGGAACTCGAACAAAGTCCAATACCGAAGGCAGCCGGGAAGAAAACCAAACATTCCACAAACGCCTTCAATGGGACCCCCATCTACATTCGAAGCATAAACAGAAACAAAGGTATTTAGTCAATATCTCTGAGTGGTAAGCCCCCCTTTTGGCTCTGAAGCAACGTGCGCCGACGACGACATTGTTGCAGACCTGACGAAAAGCTGATCCGCTTCCAGTAAGCCACCGAGCCCTCGCTCAAAGTATCTGCCACAGTAGGGCAACCCCGGAAGAGAAGCAAGCGAGCTCAACGGCGTAGTTGAAAAACTACATGGAGTCGGAATTTAGCTACGAATACACCCCTGGAAAACAAGAAGATCAAAGGGTGCAATTCCATACTGTCACGGTACGAAGAACACGAGACGAATCAATGTTAGGATGATGAAAGAGGACAACGGCGAATTCGGAGGCATCACAAGGAATGCAGTCGAACCTTGGAGTAAGAATCGAAGGCGACGTGGAGTTTCTTGACACGGTCGCCGCACCCAAGAAGCGGCAACGCGAAGGATTTGTTAAGAACTGTACGCAATTTTATTCGAGAAGGACACGTAGCGAATAAATGCGACGAGGAGTAGAGATTAAGAATCAATTCTCAGCGATTACTGGAGCTTGAGCTCAATATCACGGTTATCGGAACCAGCCGAAGATACTACTCTGGTGCAAGACACTTGAATAGAGCCCCAGGCCCCTTCTCTGAAAGACATGGATATGTGACATAATCACTGGCGATCAATGAGACCATCTTCTTAAGCAGTGAGCTTTCTCGTAAATGACTGACTTGGCCGTAAGGGGTCACGAAAGCTCGGCTCTGCCACGGCTTGTGAAGCTCCTCACAGTATCAGACTTCTTCGCAAACTGAAGCAGGTCAAGGTACCTAGGTAATTGTAAGCTGAAACGAGACCTCCCGAGGTCCCCTACTGGTAGCGAGGCCACTGTAACTCTGCCAAGTTGGTGCGAGCAGACCCGGCCGGGCACCCCTCAACATCAGTTGTAGTGACGGTCCGTCGCCAGTGGCACTGTCGATATGTTACTAATGCACGTTTTGCTTCCTTACCCTAGTGCTGGACTCTCTCTCATAAGTTCCCCACCATATTCTGTCTCTTCTCCTTCCTCTATTCTTCTTCTACATCCCCAATCACTTCACATAAGAAATCTCTCCGTCATATATCCGCGTCACAAAAAGAAACCCACCCAACAGGAGAATGGACGAACGGCAGTCCAAGGCGGAACATCGTAAGTTACAACACTCCTCTATACACTCTCATTCTAACATCTGACAGTCGCCCGGGTCCTAAATCTCTGTCGAAGGTATTCCCACCACGTTGTGTGGGTGAAATATGCTTGGAGCCACGGGGAGGATGAAGCCGTCAAAGAGGCATTCAGAACATACGTATACCCAAAGTTTACTGAGCGCTTCGACTACATGAAGGATGTCAAAGTCTGGGACAATGTCCAGCGGAATTTAAATACCATAATGGAGATGATTGTGGAGATGATTCGGCCTTTCCAGCCGTTTAAATTCGACCACATGGAACTGTCGCTCATCTTCGTTGCCTGGCTGGTGAAGATCAAAGAGATCATCCACCGAGACCTGCCCAACCTTTCGGGAGAAAATTTGGTCAAGGCATGGCTCGAAATGACTGTTTGGTTGGCAATCATCTACGCCAAACGCGGAACGCATTTCGAACCGATCAAGGTCTCAGCCCGAGAGGCTAGGTTCAATGCAGAAATTGCCAAAATGAAAGCGCACTTGGGTGTTTTTGACCATTAAATCAGATTTTACAGGTACGTCACTTGACACGACAATACTGACGCCCTTACTGACTTCCTCTTCTCCCAGACAGGCTGTGTTTCTTTGCTTGCAAATTGTTTTCGGGGCAATCGGTGCCATATGTCCTGCCTTGGGCATCTAGCTTAATGAAAGTCTTTTTCGGGGGAATGATTCTTGTTTCCAAGATTGCCTTAGTTTTAGGAGGTGCGAAATGGTCAACGGATCCCCAAAGAAGCAATGTATTCTATCTCCATGAACAGTAAACGCTGTACCGTTCTTTTCTAAAAGCAAGGCGCTCTCCCATGCCGATCCTGATCCTGACCCTCATCCAGATACTGGAGACATGTCATCCAGGCTCTAGCCACAAGTATATTCATGTCATGAGACAAAGAAGCACACGATGATGTCCATCGTAGGTCAAAATCATTTGTGGATGAGACAGTGCAAAAAAGGGCCCAGACATGAGCTCCCCCCAACTTTATTATGTGACCAGCCACGGAGGCTTTGATGTCGTTGACTACGATCTCACGCAATGCAAGGGATGGACCTTGGCGGCGCTGCCTACATTTCCAACAGGATCAATCCTCACTCGGGACGTATCTCATGCCCAAGACCGCCTGTGTTTTCAGATTCGCTTTCGTCTTTCGACGGCTACACATTTGACCATTTGCGCGCCAGGCGCCCAAGCACTCTGCATCGAGGCGCCAAAACCCCCTCTCCCGGCTCTCATCCGGTCAGCCGTACTTCCTCATGGCTCATCTTTGGTGTCCTTCCAGTGACGGCACCTCCATCCGATATTTCGCTGCTATACTATCTTCAGACAGTTCAGGATGCAGCGACCAAATAGTTGGCAACTGCCTTATCTCGCTACACCAGAGGCCCGAGTCTGAAAGATGTTACGCATGTGGTCAAGAAAAGTGAGTAAGGTAAAACGTACGAGGTGATGGATACATCCGGCGCGCAATTCATCTCGCCCTCAGTGGCGATTGCTGCGAGAGGTGACGGAAGACCTTGAGCTCCCGCCCAATAAAGGACTCTTAGGAGATCCCTGGGTTACATCTGTCGAGGTCAGCGACTGTTTTTGGACGGGAGCAGGTCAAACTTACCACTTTGGCGCTGGGGGAGCGCGACGCGCATTGGACGAGGGACGAGAGTTCGGCGAAAATGGTCGATGTGATGAACATTGAAAACGCCGAATCGCCGCCAGAGAACTCGGTATAAATGGAAACGATGTGTGTATCTGGAATGGAAATGCGTGAAAGGAGATGCGAGGGCGAAGGCGGCGGGCCAGTAACAGCGGCGGCAACAAAGAAAAGTTCTAGAAACTCGTGGCACAGTGGAAGGGAAAAGATATCAATGGAAGGAAGCTCAGGAGGGAGGGGAGTCGGCCCGTGACACTAGGTACCTAAGAGGGAAAATAGAGAACAGGTGAGTTCCTTGGGGTCCGATAGGGCCTTGTTAGGTACCGATATAGCGGCAATCGCCTATGAATTGAAGAACCACGAGTTCAGGGGCTAGCTCCTACATCGAAGTCGTCGACCCCAGCTTCCCACCAACATTGCTGCCTCGTCCACACACTCCCGCCGTCAAAGCATCTATCGAAACACATTAATGATACAAGTTTCATAGCCCAGAACCAGAGGATTCTGGTCCGTGAATATGCCGCAATTGGATATGTAGTATTTGTCTGTGTCTCTGGCAGATGTTGGTGTCGGGTTCTACTCTGCCATCGACACGACAACATCAAGATAGACACAATGGCATTTAGAGATATTCACTTTGTGAATTTAGGATCAAGATTGGACTCATACATCGTTATTATTTATTCATGTAGTAAAGTGTTGGCCTAAAGCTCTACGACCGTATCCTCGCAAAACCTGAACTCCAATCAAATACATTGTAATCCTTTCCGAAGACCTTGCTTGGGAGAGACATTGCCGTGGTAAGTCTTCTTCTTTCCTTAAAAAAGAAAAACAAAAACAAAGAACAGGGGGAAAGGGGAAAGATGAGAAGCACTGCTGGTGCTTAGTTGTACCAATCGTTCTCGTTGCCGGGAGCCTCGATCGTGACGGCCATCACACCGTTGGAGTCGCGAACACCACGGTGAACCATGGTGGCACTGTTGAAGCTGCGCTCTACCAAGCATATCTCCTCCACCTGCGGGAGTCTTGTCGCCATCTCCATTATCGCTCTCATCAGCCCATCATCGAGATCCGTTCGCAGTTGGTCTCCGGGGTTCAGTCGCCATCTGGGGAGGATCCAGGTCATAATTCTTCGGTGAAATTCAAGGGAGATTCGTCGCAGGTTGGCCATCCCTGCCAGCTGGTCGGCAATCAGGGCCAGGCGGAACGGAATGTCCGTCGCCTGGGGAATCCCGCCGACGGGGAACGTGTCCGCCGGCGCCTTCTCTTGCACGACCAGCTGTTGGAGATGGTCCAGCTGGTTGATCTTGACCCGAGCGCTTCCTCTCAGATGTCTCAGGAAGTCATTGATGGGAACTTTGAAATTAACGCGCAGGTGCCTGACCTGCGGGCAGCCATCCTTGATTGAGGCGACGCCATGCCTAACCATGTTCGGCAAAACATCGATGACTTGCACGTTGTTCAGTGAGTGCCTGAGCAAAGCCGACAGCGTGGGTGTTGACAGATCTGTTACTAGAACTGTCACTGCGTCCCAGCCCGGATTGTCTTTCGCCATTCTCTGGAGGGAGGTCACCTCTGCCTTCGACAGTCCCTGCAGGGAAAGGGACAAGGTGGTGGTAAGGTGAAGATGTCTTTTGGCTGACGTGATAAGGGCAGGCAGAAGGTCTTTCAATTCATTGAATTGGTCGTTATCTTGGGGCCGGACCTCGAGACGCAGGTGGCTGCAAAACAAGTCAGTAAGTATCATACCAGATATATTTTCTGGAATCCTTACCGACACGCTCTTCCCATGCCCCGTGTTCGAGATTGGTTTCGGTTCTTCAAGAATTGCATGAGAGCGTCTGTAATCTCCGTCCTCGTCCCAGCAAACGACATGCTCCGAAACAGGTGGTTTCGTACGCATGACTCTACGGTCTTGGAGGTCAGAGACATCCTCCCAAGATCCTGAACCGGGAGGTGGCCCCCGACTTCTGCCAGGATTTCCAAGGGAAGTGAATTGAAGGACGGCATGGTTGACTTAGGTGAGCGTGAGGAGGGAAGGAAAGTGCTGCAGGAGTATTGAGTGCGGTGATAGTCTTGACAGAAATGGAATCTGAAGTTGATGCTGGAGAGTCTGTATTTCTGAGAAGATGAACAGTGGGTAGGTAAGGTAGTCTCTGTACGTTGGGCAGTAGGAAAATGGAAAACATTCACCAGTGCTAGGAACCGACGGCCTTAGCACTGTCAGGCAGGCTAAAGACTGGATATGACTGCCACTGTTACTCCCTACTGTACCTTGAATGTGCTAATTGTTATTCTTTAGTGATCATGGGGACTTTTTCAGCAGTGATTGCAATGTGCCAGAGGCGACTTTAGTTACTATGACTTGTAATTTCAGCGAGATATGCCGGTCCAGCACTTGTAAGAAAGCAAGTTTCTTTGGCTGCAACCTGGAAGACTATCTTGGTGTTGCTTTTCCCATGTAAGGAGTGCATGAACCGACTTCTCGACTATGGGCGTCCCCTTCACTGCAAGCCTGGCTCTCACTCTGCGTGTCCGTGTTACGCCAAGGTTGAATCCAGTTGTACATAGCTTGACAACTTGTTCGCGACCCATGATAACGGGCCATGTTTGATGCTCGAGGTGTCAATACAAATAACGACATCCCGAAGAGACCGACGGGGCTTCGCCGCCTGATCCGTGAGATCAAGGTTACCACCCGCAAGTATGAGCACATCATCGGTGGGAAGGACATCCTCGACAAGAGGTATGCTAGACTCTGTGGAAAGTCAGGTGTCAGTGATTGCATATGTTGGATGTACATCTCTGCTACAGGGGGCTCATTTTGAGATATCACAGGGATAAAGGCAATGTTCTTTGGACTTTACGTACTGTCTTGACATGCACGAAGATATCTTGAGAAAGTGTACTGTTTGAGGTGAACGGAACATTCTCAAAGTGACAGCAGTGATATTCTTTGTGTAAACTCATGCATGCATGCTGTTGTGTAGTATTGTGGCATCTTTCTCTCTCCCTCTTTGCAACTCTACAGAAAGTGCTATTTATGCTGATCACGCACAGACAAAATCCATATTCTCAAATATAAAGACAAACAAGCAGATAATCCACAACTCCATGCTTCAGATATGCTCACAGGGCAATATGGAACGGGGGTTTGACGATTGGTGGCCGATGAGGCCGTCAACGCCTTTGCCACTTCCGCCGTCGCTTGGACTCTTCGTTCTGAAATTATGAATGTTTCCGCATTCCCCAACACTCAATGTTCTGTCCATGAAGGGGGGAGGTGCGAAAACAAGGGGGTACTCGGTGAGAGAGAGGATGATGGAGGAGAGAATGTTAATCGTGTGTGTTCAAAGATCGGGATCTTAAGGCTCGTAGGCAGTGAAGGTCGGTGTGAGGAGGTGCGATTGAGGTCACTGTCCCAAGGAAGGTGCTCCTTCCACTCTCCGAGGAGAGGAGCGCCTGACAGTTGTTTGATACAGAAGCCGCGATCGACTTACTTCGCGAACTGTGATCTTAGCGAGCGTTGTATCGAGGTTGCTCAGAAAAGGGGGCGAAAAGGGACGGTAAACGGCGAAGGAAAAAAAAGACGACCTTTCGATCTTGGTATGTCTACCTAAATATGTTAGCAACTATTCTCAACGTGAAGGCATCATCAAGGCCTACAGGTGAGACCTTGCGCTTATGGCTAACGGCTGTACTGAGCAAGCTCAGTAGAGAATCCCAAAGGGAAACGCATGCCGGTCCAAATCGGTCTCGATATAGAAACGAATGGTGGCATCCACCCCCCTTACTGCCCTCAACACAATGTCTCCATGAATGAAGGCCACCTGCTGGAGGGTAGGGATCGTGGCAAAGATCTGCTCGTTCCACTGCCGAACATAGTGTTCGACAGCGGGCAGATCCGTGTCAGTCCCCGGGACCTGGGGTTGATGTTTCTCGAGGATCGACCTCGGGAATGTCAACCCCAGCCGCTCGAGGTATTGCAACCTCGACAGCTCCTTGGCAAGCACCTTGACGAATACCTATGGCAATGTTAGTAAAGTTCTGTATGAATAAGTAGCATGGTAGTTCAGATGAAGGAAGATATAATTTAGACCACTTTAGTCTAAATTTAGACCAACTTAGACAAAAGGAGACGATAAGTAAACATGCCTTGGGATCCTCCCGGATTACCCCAACCGCACCTCGGTTTACCTGGGTAGGTGCCAGAACCAACCACTCCAGCCGCCCAAATTGGGTCAGCACCTCCGTCTGGTTCGACACAAAGCCGGCCACTCTGGCGCGGCCACCGATGTTCTTGGAAGCCGGGAGTCTGAAAGGTACGACCAGTCTTCGAAGGAATGGCATACACTGCCTGGCGGCCTGCAATTCGAGCTGGCCCTCGAACTGCAGTCCGCTGAAGGACTCTGGACGAGTCTTGCTGACCAGGATAGTCAGAAGCTCAGTGTCGGCTCCGTCCTCCATCTGGATTGACCGGAGGCCATTCCAGACAGGCAGGCCCGCGCACCGATCGCGCAACTCCTGGCGTTGGACGTCGGAGAGCCACCAGAGATCTATATTGATGCCCTGGAGGTTCCTCAAGGCCCCCAAGGAGCTGGCGACAAGCCGCGGGAGCACAAACGCAGCGTGTGGGCCGGGGGAGGTTTCGTCGTCTTCGAGTTCGATTGTTACGTGCCTGAGTCTTGTGTTAACAAAGCTTTGTGATTCTGGGCAAGATCGTCCAAGCTTACTTGATGGCAGGGAGAACGATGGTGCTGGTCGTGGCCTGGTAATGCCTCGCATGGATGAATGCTGTCAAGGCAAGCACTAAGTCCATGTTGGTTCCCCTGAAAGTCACATCATGGAAATATGACTTCGCGTACTGCTCACGCATATACTTTGACGCGACGATTATTCCTTCCATCTCGGAGGGCTTGAGGAACCCTCCGATCAGGGCATGGACTTCTCCCGGGAAGTTTGTCAAAGGAAGAGACGACATGATATAGGTGAGGGCTATGGTCAGGTCAGTGGAAGGTCCTCACAAACAAACGACTACTCGAGGTAACTAACCGTGAGATCAGTCTTTTCAATCGAGTGGGTTGTTGTTCTTTTTGAGAGACAGACAAGAGAGTCTGAGGTTTGAATGAGAAGAATAAGACAAGCGGTTTAGTTACTTCGCTGAGCTGGGAGTATAACTTGAGTCGTACGGCGAAAAGGAATGAGCTTCTTGGGAAGGATTTTCTTTCAAGTTGGAGATCTCTAGTTTTGCAAGTCTTGTAGAAGAAGGAGAAAGGAGGGGAGGGTTGGACTTCTGCAAGTATTTGACCCGCTCCCAAGCAGCAACGCCAGCGCAAGTGGGAGCCCAGCGGGGGAGGACTGACGGCTGCTTGTCAGTGCTAGCTCAATCTTCTTCTTCAGACATTCACTTTCGTACTTTTCGTTTACTCTTTCTGTGGCCATGCTGAATATCTGTACTTGAGAGCAGCTGAGGTACCACATCAGGGGAAAGGGGTTCTGGTAAGTGTTACACATTGAGGTGAACATTTGTTGACCAGTCCCAATCACTCCAACAGTTCCTTCTGAACAAGTGAGAAGAACTGAACGCAAACTGATTCGAAGAACAGACTTAGCGTGATTGTGAGGTAACGAAAAGATCAGTGTTCTGTCAGCCAGTCTCAAATCAGCGAGGCTGCAACCTGGATGCAACTCCTGACCTCTGCTCTTGCCGACCTGCGCCAAGACAGCCGCGCCAACCGTGACAACAACGCTGCTCGTTCTCAGCTTCCAACAGAGTGCTCACAACATTGATCAAAGAACAATCACAAAAGCGTCTCAAAGTGAGTACCAGCATTCATTCCTATCCCAAGATGCCACAAAGGCTAACCTCTTACACTACTACCTCAGACATTGCATCCATGCCCCAAGAAGAATTCACAAACTCGGATTCTTACTTCAAGTCCGAAGCCAGACTTTTGTCTTTCCACAACCGTTCCCCTTACCAGATCGAAACCCCAAGGACAACGTCAAGTCAAACCCGCCAGCCTTGCCTGAAATCCATTTTTTCGGCGGTATTTCCGCAGCGGACGAGTCTTCATGCTGTAAAAATGTGCCAACTCGTCGCGCCAATCAGATCTTCCTTGTCAACAGTGCTTTGGCAACTTCTCTTCCAGCACCTCTGGGGGTGGCTCTACGGCGGGGGGTCCTGAGGCAGCATCACCTCTACGGTCGTGAGTAAGAATACACTTTTCTCTGGACTACTTGGCTGACTTGATTCCGGATAAACCAGGCACAGAGGCGCAATGTTCGAGTTACGGTCGAGCCTCTCCCCCAAAGATATTCTGGAGCAAGGAGAAGTTGGATCTACCTTACAAATAACATTCTTTCATCATCCAAATATCCTTGACCGCAAGTTGAGTTGTTGTTAAACAACAGGCTCTTCAACATCTTCTACGCAGCTACCCGAGGCCCACGGCTGCAAACTGAGGGCCATAACCACCGCGGAGTGCAAAGTTTGGCGAAGCAAATCATCAACAACATAACTCGGTATGCTCTGGTTATTCTCGTCTGTTTACTTTCTTTGATCGACCACACGAGAAATTCAGTACGGCCTACCAAGTCTGTTAAACGGCGGAGGTGTAAGGGGGTGACAAGGAATTGGGACAGATCAACTTGTGCAGGTCGGATACCCTAGATTAAATTCAGGCAGCTACCTAGTGAGACTCCATTCACACGGAGTCGATACTTCAATTTACACGTATGGTTATCTGTGTCGTGTTCTATTTGCTCGAGTAGACTTCGAGGTCAAACTTCATAAGGAAATATCAGCCCCTCGACACTCCAGCGCCGCCCTCGCTGATACAACCCAAAGGCCTTCTTACCTATATGTGCGCGTCAGAAACGATAACCATACTCAAATTAGCCATTTAATTAAGACGTCAATCTCATGGTGTATTTGAGTGGACGTGACCTTTGACAATAACTAACCTTTGCACGACTAAGACACCACCACTTCTAAAGCATCTCCTCGAAATACACTTTTCCGTCTCTTCCAAAAGAAACAAATCACCTTTCAACCATCCATCACTTCAAGAACTCTTCCTTTCCCTGCTCGACCAACACCTCCCTCACAACGTCCAAAACCCTCGCATGAGCCTCCCTTGCTCCAACAAACCCAAAGTTCGCACTCATCTTCCTCCCAGCCGTCAAGTCAATCTTCTTCCCATGGACATCTGTGATCTTTCCACCAGTCTCTTCAAACAGCAGCATGGCACCCGCATGGTCCCAGGCTTTGGCGTATCGATCTCGACGCTTGTAAACCCAGACTGTCGTGTTGCCAAGGCCCATTGCGAGAACCGCCCAGCGAAGAACCCAAGGGAGGAGGTCGTTTCCTGGATAAGAAGTGCTGAGACGAGAGGCGACGATTTCGTGAATGCCGGAGAGGGCGGAGTCGACTGTTGAGCTGGTGACGAGGCTGATGTCGCTGGTGGTGTAACGAGGGAGTTTTCTGGGTTGGTCGGATCGTAGGGGGCGGACGTAAGCGCCATGGCCTTTGACAGCGAAGAAGATACATCCTTCACCAGTGGGATCAATGTCTTCGTTCTTGAGAGGTGCTTTTGCATCAATTGACAAATTTGGCGCACCAACGATCCCAACAGTCTGTTCACCGTCCACGAGCAAGGCCATATTGATAGCATAAAGTTGACCGAGCAGATACGTCTTGGTCCCATCGATTGGATCAAACACCCAAGTTCTCCCAGTGGCAGACGGGCTACTAGCTCCACACTCATCAATGAGATCACACATCTGCTCCCTGCTCTCAGGCAACTTGCACAGTGACACTGTATCCTCATCCCCAGCGATACCCTCCAAAAGCTGCCAAACCCTCTCCATCAACATAGAATTCTGCCTCAAGTTCGAAGCATCTTCCTCCCCTACGACTTTGTCCTCTGGAAACGCATTCTTGATCGTCGCTGTGAGGAGCGCCTGGACCGCGAAATCGGCAACTGTGACGGGGCTCAAGTCATCCTTCTCAATTGCGCCTTTGTCCTTGTCGGCAACAATCGATTGACTCAATTGAGCAGCTTTTTGCAAAGCGCCAATAGCGACGGTGAGTTCTTTGGCGTACGGACTGTTCATCTTGAGATGTGTTGAGGTGATGAGTGTTCTGTGAACAGACCCCGCTTTGAGTAAATAGTGGATAACTGCATACTGACCTCATTCACGCTTGTAAGCTAACTCAGCACTTACTCATCTCATCTCATCAACACCATCACCAACACCAACAACAGATGGATCATCACACATGCCTGAAAGATCGCTGAAACTAAATCCCGCCGCCAACACTTCCCTAGGCGAACCGTTCGAACTCAGACCCCTTGTCAGTGAGATCCTACGCACAAAGTACTGTGTCCCTGGAAGCATCTTTCTTGTCGAGGGCGTTGATCGCATTTCCGTCTCAAGATCGGGACGATGGCAGGTCATCCGACTTCTTCTCGGCGATGGAGAGTTCTGCATTCAGGCGATAATAGCGCCTGATATGCACCGCTTCGTCACCACGGGTGAGATCGCCTTGGGAGCTTATGTTCGATGTGAGAAGTTCGATGTCAAGTGGAAGGACGTTGGTGAGGATAGCATGGTGATGCTTTTGGTGAGGGATCTTATCACTGTCGGTTGGAACGAAACATATAGAGCGCTTCAAAAGAAGGATGAACCTCTACCCGCACAGATTCCCGCACCAGCAGTTCAAGCAAAGTTGGCGGCTCAGTCCAAACCAGCACCAGAACCTGAGACAGAGGTCAAGCCGGCTCCCAGTCTGCCTGAGCATCCCAATGGGCCCCCTAAGTCAGGCTTCGAAGATTACATGGAGTTTGACGATGTCGACGAAGCAGCCGCTGAAGAAGCATTCGAAGCCTTTGAGAGACTCATGAATGCCAACAGACCCAAGACACCCCAGAAGCCACCACCTTCACCAAAGACCGAGTCTCCACGAAAGACGGTGGCACTTCCGAAACCGCAGACACCAGTCAAGGCAACACTTTGGAAGAAGCCGCGAACACCGCAAAAGATAGAGACACTGCAGAAACCGAAGACACCGCAAAAGGCAGGATCTTCAATGAAGCCACAAACACCTCAAAAAGTGTTGGCATTGCAGAAGCCGAACACACCCCAAAGGACTGAGGTTCCCCGAAGACCACAAACTCCACAAAGAACCGCGATAACCCAAGAGACACCAACATCCCACCAAGCCATCGCCCTCCCCCGAGACTGGCACGATCCCCAAACTCCCCTCAAACTCACCACCCTCCGCCAAATCCCGCACCTTCCCTACGCCCAGAACTGGTCTTGCAACGTCCTCGCCATAGTCTCGTACCTGTCTGGCATTGAGCCCTCGAATATTCCGCCGTACCGACAGCGAAGTGTACGCCTCGCAGACCCCTCTACTTCAAAGCAAGTACACCTCACAGTCTTTTTGGATCCGGAAGCTTTCACTCCGAGAGTTGGAAGTGCGGTGTTGCTTGTGGGTGTGAAGAACCATCGTTTTGATGGCGGGAGTTTGAAGAAATATGAGAGTGATAGGAAGAATGGACGGTGGTGGTTTGAGAATCCGATTGAGATGGACTGGTGTGATGTTGAGGGGATTAATGATTGGTGGGCGCAAGTTACTGCGGCGACACAGGGTCGACGTTAGTACCGTAGATGAATTGATGCTGTAAATTCCCTTGCGCCATCTCGTTCCGTTGCTTCCATGTTCACATCTAAGACATGTCACTCAAGGTATGACGAAAGGCATCACGAATGAAGCATAATAAATGAAGAAACGGTGGAATCAAGTCTCAATACAAATTTCATACATTATTAAACACCTGTAGCAAATATATTGGGGTATTCTCCATCCCTTCCGTCAACGCCAGGATCGCCGTCCTCTTCCTCACGATCTTTGATGGCCCCTTCGATGGGGAGTCCACTCAAAGCACTGAGGGCAATAGCAAGATATTCCTTCCAACCTGCTCAACCGAACGCTCAGCAACTAAGTTCTCCCTGCTGATTTAAGCTCTCAGCCACAATAATAACAAAAAGAGGATCCAGCCTCTACCAGTGAACGTAAAGAAAATAGCGACACCACCATGAGATTCTAGGTTCTCTCTGCCGGAATAAGCTCACAGCCACAAGTCTCAACTGCAAATAACAATATGAGAAGACCCGGCATGAGACGGCAGGGTGCTTGGAGATGGCGCGAACCGAACTGCGTTGCTAGATTTGGCAGGGTATTCCTCTGGGGACTGCACCGCTAGATGACCCAGCATGAGACGGCAGGGTGCTGCGACGGAGCGAACCGAACTGCGTTACCAGACTCGCACTTCTCGGGAGAATGGACTGGAGTGACCGAGTCCAAGCTGGGAGCTGGAACTGCCAAGGTCGGTATAACCTGCAGTCTGGGCTGTACACCCTCCAGGTTGCTCCCTCTCATATGTCCACCGACGATGTTCGAGTCGGACGCACGCCAGACTGGCTTAAGAAGGTCCTCTAGGCGATGGTGCTCCAGAAACTCCTGTTCCTCCTGAGAGAGGCCTGTGCTCGAAACCATGCGGCGGTGGTTGGTGACCCCGTCTAAGCTGGCAGCTGGAACTGCCAAGGTCGGTATAGCCTGCAGTCTAGGCTGTACAGTCTCTGGCTTAAGTAGGTCCTCTAGGCCATGTTGCTGGAGGAACCTTTCTTCCTCCCGGGACAGATTTCCGCTCGAAACCATGCGGCGGTGGTTAGGAGTAGCAGCCGCAGAGACAATGCGAGAATTGAAGTGACCATGGTGTCAATATTCCGGCACCTGGATGTGGGTTTTGCGCGGCAACGCAACTGAGACGATGCGAGAGGTGAAGCGATGATGAGCGCGCTTGACAGGACGGAGAGGGGGTTCACCTCAAATGAGGGATGGTCACCTCGATATGAGGGTATATTCGAACACCATCCACACTCCCTGGCATTCTGGAGGAACCAGATTTGATAAGACGGGAGGGGCCAGTGTTTGGAAAGCGTAAACCAGAGTCTAGACAGCGGAAACCAGTGCTAGGGTGGTGTAGGCCAGAATCAGGCAGACGAGTTCCGATGGCTTGCGGAACAGCGACAGCTTCGGGGGCGGGCTTGATTCCCGTCATCTCCGTCATCACCTCCATCTTCATCGTCCCCACCCCCATCTTCACCCTCCGCATCATCTACACTCCCAGGTATTCGGGAGGAGCCAGACCGGTAATACGGCGATGGCTGGGAGCTGCCCTCCGCCACCATGTTCCCTTCTCAGTTCCCATCGTCACCGCCATTATCACTCTCTTCGTCGTCCCCTTCCTCATCTTCATCCTCCGCATCACCCACACTACCATGGTTGGGGTAGTGAGGGCCAGAGTCTGGAAAGCGGTGGTGATTGATAGGAGCAGCCGCCGCTACCACGTTCCCTCCTCAATTACCGTCGTCGCCGCCATCATCACTGTCTTCGTCATCGTCCCCTTCCTCATCCTCTTCCTCCGGATCTTCTTCGTGCTTAAGCTCGATAAATCTGGCATTCTGCCAAAATTGAAATTTAAGCGGCAGGTTCTCGTGCCCCATGTCTTGGAATGGTAAGGTGTGATCAAATAAGGTGCCCGGGTTCGGGGCCGTCTTCTCTGGTTTGTATAACGCCAGACCCCCCAGGCTAGGCACGATCACAAAATCGTCGTCCTGGAACACTTTTGTTCTCAGCACCTGCCCGGGGTCGGCGTGTCTCATGGGTCTCCATTGGGGTACTGGCGCGAGGGGGCTGCCCAAGGGTCGGAGGGTCTCCATATGGGTTTCTGTGTAGTACTCGGCGTACTCGTGAGGTCCCATCTCATCAAATGTGATTGATGAAGCAATGACGAGGTCACCTTTCCAAAAGTGGGTGTCGGTGAGTCGTTTCACGTTCTTCAGGCCTTGCATAGCCCGGCCGTCGCCGTTCCACCGGAGGTCCGGGTCTGCGGAGAGAAATTCGTAGTCGTTGAAGGATTCTGAGAAGAGGTTGAAGGTTATGACATTCCAATCTCCCTTCAAAGTCTTGGGCTCGCAGCAGTCACAGAGCTCGAGCTTTCTCTTTTCGGTGCCTTGGAAGCGGTAGGTGGCCAGGGTGTAGGTGCCGTGATCGTCAGACTTGCGGGCAGAGAAGGTTATTGCCAGTCGGGTGAGTTCGCTGCAACCCTCTTGTGGGTTTTGCAGGGGATTGCGGATTGCCTTCATCTTGGTGCCGACAATCTTTCCGTCTTTGAACTTGACCACCTTCAGGGTACAGAGGTTCAGTTCTACTGGAGTCAGTGGATGTTGACAAACTTGTGATGGTTGAACTTACCATGAGCAGGGTGGGAGAGCGCCCAGACGGCGAAGAAAACATCATCATGTTGAGGATGTGGTAGCACTTGCGCTAAGCCATAACACCCTGGCTGGGGTCCAAAGGGGTGTCCGATTCCAGACAGGTCGATTTCTTGTAGAGACTCCCGCCAGCTGTAGCTGAAGATTTTTCCATTTGCGGTGACAAAGAACATCTTTCTCAGATCTACATACGCGTGGTCGAGACCTGCGGGAAGGGTGAACTCCGCCCAGGCCCCCCTGGTATCCATCTTGGCAACGTGGCTAGAGATGTCAGTCGGCGTTCACTCACAACAGAGATTCCAAGGCACTTACATCTTTCTCAAACCTGGCAAAAGCTCCAGGAGGATTAAGAAGTGCTCACTGATTGCCGCCGCTTGAAAACGCGCCCCTCTCATGGCACTAGCGAGAGGGGCGAATCTCTCGCGGTTCGCTTTGCGGATGTCGTCAATGATTACGATATGTGTTGACAGTTGCCATACGAGCTTTCCCTTATTGTAGAGAAAAGCCCACGGAACACCTTGTGAGTGAGCCGGGGCTGTCTGACGCGAGAAAAAGTTGGTGGTTGAGAGGTCCCAAGGCGTCCAGGTTCGACTGTCGTAAGGGTACCGCCACTTGAGGTGCTTGGCTAGTTCAATCGAGAACAGCTTTTGGGGGTGGTCATGGGGGTTCATGGGGATAAGGCCAGGGAAGAAGTTGTGAAGTGCTTGGGTCATAGTCTCTTTTGCTCCAAACTTTGTTTTCCATCCTTTGCTGACGGCGAGGCAGGCTCGGTAATCATCAAAGTTCAGGAACTTCAGAATCTCACAGATCATCTCTGGGGGTAACTTCTCTAGGCCTGCAAGGGTGATCGTGGTCTCAGAAATTTTCTTTCTTAGGTAAAGGATGTCAAAGGGGGAGAGTGTTTCGAAGAAAGCATCGAGCTCATCTTGCCGGGAGGATGCGCGCAAGGATTTGTCATTTTCATCCATGATTGCAAGTTTTTGACGCGTTTGTGCGTGTAGATGGATCAAAATTAGTGAGTGTCAGAGAAAACAACGAGATCAGACGAGTTTTCAGGAGTTGAGAAATGAGTGTTACCAGAGCAAGTTCCCCTCCAGTAGAGGACTTAGGGACTTCTGCATTGCACAGGTCACATGATCCACCTCCTCCTGGCACTGTCAACTCCTGGCTTCCTCCCTCACAACAAAAGCTCCCAATATTTTCCTCGCACACAAAAATATTTTCTTTCCCTTCTTCCTCATCCAAACATTTCTTACCTTCTTCACCCCAAGCAATATTTCTTAACACTGCGCACTGCACTCCCCATATGCACACTCCCTTTTCACTGTGTTGGCTTGATATGTCTCGTTGAGATGTCATAAGCTTTGACTATCAATCAAAAAGGTATGTTTTCTCCAAGAATATCCCACTGCTCTTTGATTACATCCGGAGTTGAGCTGACTTTTCATCACCCAGTCCCTTGCCTGCCATGGGCACCGCTCGCTCAAGTCCACCGTAGCTTTGACCGGCCAACACTCACTGTCACAAGTGAGTGTTGCTCCTGAGCAAGACTGAGCGACTCGCTCAGGTTCATCAGTGCGTTGGCCGTCACTCACTCACAAGTAAGTATGACGCTTTGAAACAAGAGCATCAACGCTGACACCTCATGCAGCACGACCTGGCGTGAGAGTTCTTTCCACTCGTGGATTTTCAAGGGACGTCGAGAGCGCACCGGACCCAGCAGAGGCTCAACGCGTGAGTGACGCCGCCCAAACTTCTTCGTGACACTTGACACTGACATTTGACAGATGGTGCCTTCCCGGGTCTTCGGACTTCGGTGATATTGCTGAGTGTCAGCTGCGGGGTGAGACCCATGTTGGAGGGCGATACGGACCGTCTCTGAGGCGGATCCGGTCCTCGACTCTTCAGCATTGGGTGCTCTTCTGCCCCCCTTCAAACGGGGTGAAGCTGAGGGTCAGTTATGGAGTGTGACTTACGCCGAAAGGTGACAGGGACCGCTTTTCAGGCGGATCTCGAACCTCACTCTCCGACTTCAAATGCTCTCTTCTGTATTCCTCAACTCTCCAGAATCCTGACTACTTTGGATCCGAGCAAGTCAGCGTCATTCCAGTTGACAGCCCTCCAAGACTATTACAGCTCATACCCCCATTCAGATCAGCGTGACGTTGAGTGTCACCTCCAAAGTATGGCCCACACCTGAGGGTGACAGAGACCGCCTCTTAAGCGGATCTCGCTCCTCCCCCCCTCCCCTTCCATTCTCCTATTCACCTGCTGTACTTTCCTCTGCATTTGCGAGACACAACACGCTTCGTGTTCTTATTCAACGCGTTGCCACTGATTCACCAACTCTCTACCTCCCCGCTCCTGCTCCCCACCCCAGGGGTATGCTGCTCCCCCACACCAAGGGTGATCTCTGCCCCCCGCTCTAGGGGTGAAACACCAACAACAGCCGAACGATAATAACCTGGGCTTCATCCGATGCCGCAGTTGGTGCTAAAGTTTACGTTCCGCATCACCTTGCCGCCCTCTCTCAGGGCAGGCATCGTCCCCATTTATGGGTGAATTGAACATCCTTCCCTCGTAATGAGGTGACAGCGGTACGTCATGAACACTGAGAGGCATGTTCATAAGAGCTAACTTTGATACCCTTACAGGCCTTGACATGGCGCGCTACTTACATGAGACTTGTCTCTGAGCAACCTATTGAAGGAACTTGACGCTGGCATCCCTCCCTCTTCAGGGGGGTGAAATGGGTATGTGACAAACACTGAGGCATGTTTGCATGAGCTAACCTTGGGACTCCAACAGGCCCTACTGGGGCGCCAATAGACCTTCTTCAACAAGAAGATCGAGGCCTTCAAGGCTCAGTCAAGAGGGCGACTACTGGTAAGTTTATCCTCCCCACTGGTCGCAATGATCAATGACACTAACCAGCTCTTCAATTCAGCTCGCAAGCGGGGCTCCAAGGCCAAGAAGGGCGGATCGGATGAGGAACCATCCGCTCTTGAGCTCCAAAAGGTAGTTACTGGTTTGAGCATGAATTCAAGTTGAACTTTGCTGACAGAAGTCCACAGCATGCCATCTCTGATGCAGAAAGAGGATGTTCCCCAGCCTGAATACGGTTCTTCCCCTTATAATAACCCTCATCAGCTGGCCAAGACAGTGTTGAGCCCGCCACTCAGGTCGTGACGAGCCAGGCACAGCCAGCGCCTGTAGACAGTTTTATGCCTATGAACGAGTTCGCTCAATCTATCACCACCCTGACGGAACATTCCCAAATTACTCAACTCGTCGAAGGAACTTTACAGAGATTTGGCATCCAACCAGACAGGGCTCTCACCCTCTATGGCATCCCGTTCCAGTAACGTGGGACCATCGACAACAGACACCGAGAGTTTGACGCCCAGTCTATTTACCCTGGAGATGACTGTCTGTTTGGTATTTCGACCGTTGACGCGCGGTATTGGTGAGACGCTTGAGCGCCATCCATTTTCAGGGCTAGTACATTGGACTGGGTGATGGTGAAAAGCGGTAAGTCGAAAACACTGAGAGGCATGTTTCTGAAGCTGACTTGACACCTCAACAGGCCCCTCACAGGGCGCGCTCCCAACTCCCCAAGCTTAAAGGAACCTACGCTTCCGAGGAAATCATCCGCGGCCGAACGCTCACTCGCGAGACCGACGAGGCCCGTGAGAAGAGTGGCAAGTCACGAAAGAGTGATGCTACAAAGCGAGCCTAAGGGCGTCGCTGCTGCTCAGCAGCAAATGTATCAGCCCGCGATGCCATACGCACATATGGTCCCGCAATATCCTCCCACAATGCCTCCCATGGGTTATATCCCCATGCCACCTTCAGCCATAGCGCCGGTTGCTGCTCCAGGTGGCTTCATATACATAGATGTGCCTCAACATCCTCATCTGCATTTCCACGAACAGATGCAGATGTACCCAAGCGGTTACGTAGGCCCAGGGCCATCCTGCATGCTCCGGCGTGACAGCGTACTGGGGATGCCTGTGTTTATGGACCGACGAAGAGGATGCCTACGAGACACCAGTCTCTGCCGGCTTCCTGATTTACACCAACACTCGTCCCTCATATTGAGGTGACCTTCCCTCATTTGAGGTGACTTTCCCTCATTTGAGGTGACCTGCCCTCATTTGAGGTGACCTGCCCTCATCTTGAGGTGACCAGCGGTACGTCGATAACACTGAGCGACATATTCATGAGCTAACTTTGAATCCCAATAGGCCCTTTCCCGGCGCGCTCGATCAGTGATGGCGAGGGTACTGAGCACAAAATCGAGCGCTCGATGGATGTCATGGTCGCTGCCCGATGGTCGCCGCTCGTCGCTCTGTGTAGGTGCAAGCCATCTTCCCGCCCTCACTCTTGGGGGACGGTGACATCCTGCTGATCAGGAATGGCGATGGCACCGAGCACAAGATCGAGCGCTCAATGGACGTCATGGAACGGAGCACAAAATCGAGCGATCCATGGATGTTGGGTGTGCCGGGGCCGGAGCCTGCAAAGCTGTACAGAGGGACACGCACTGGAAGTCTGCAAGATTTTCTTGCACTGTCAAAGCCGGCGACACTCCTTTGCCAGGACCCTGGTGCCCTGGCCAGTTTCATTGCTGAAGCTCAGCGACGTGGTCGTCAAGGACGAGGGGGTGTGAGGCGATGTCAACATCGCTTGCTCACTCGTACGTAACCTCAGTTCACGACGCACCACTTCTTTCCTCGACCTAGAGTCACTTTGCTATCTTGACTACATTCTTTCTTCCTCTAAGGTATGTCGCCCTTCTCTTTGTGTTGTTTCCTTTCGGGTCACTTCACTCCACGTCCCTTTGCGTCGCCTTCAACATCTAACATTCTTCCAGCATAACCTCTGAGTTCTGTCTGCCGGAATAAGCTCTCAGCCACAAGTCTCAACTGCAAATAACACTTCTAGCCCACAACTTAGACATCGATACTACGATGACTGCTGGCGGCAAGTTACTGGGTGGCGACGGTGTATCATGAACTGCTCGGACAGATCCGCAACGTCGGACGCATCTGGTGCTCTGTAATCAACGAGCCTGAATGGGAGCGCCACGAAACCGCAGAGTCGCGCTTTTCGCAGTGAGGTCGGCAGGGCCAACAACACCGCTAGGGCATGCAAGTGGCCGTCAACATCGGCTTGCTCGCTCGCGACCGAAGCCAAACGCACAACCATTCCTCCTTCAACCTAGAGTCACTTTGCTCTCTCAGTTACATTGCCTGGCCAGCCTTCAAAGTCGGTGATCCTGATGATGAGCGACAAGAAAATCGACTCACGGCCACCAAACCACAAAACCATTTTGCACGCATTTTTTCAAGAGTGCATATTGGCATGGAGGCGGTGCCATCGTCAAAGATGAGGAGATGGATGCTGGGTGCTCCAAACGCCAATTCGACAAGCGGGTGCCGCGTACGGCCATTTCCATATCGATATATGTTGACAACAACTGAATCTGTGTGCGAAGAGGTAGTCCGGTGGTCGGTGAGGATAAGCGGTCTGTAGCTAAACAAGAAACATTCATCTTCACTCAATTCTGTCTTCATTGCTCTCTTCCGTGACCCCAACAAATGTTGTGATGTGATGCGCCGACTTCAATCTTTACACTTCCTTCTTCCTCGTGTGACAACACCCATCGCTTCATTTCATTCCCATTCCGCATCAACGGCACTTCCAGTGTATTTCCTATGACATCAGGTCTGTCACAGCCATTACCGAAACATTGCGAAGGTTCTAACATGCAGTGTCCGCAGCGCTCCGATATCTCTCACTTCACTCCTCCGTTTTAGCGCCCTCTACATCCACGAACACGACAGCAGCACGGAACCAGATCTTTCTCGTGCCCGAGTATGCGAAGCTCTTTTGTATGCTGTCGACAAATTTTGAGCCACGTCTCCCGGCGACTACCCTTCTTCATTGTTGTTCGAACAGAGCAACACGGCCCTCCAATGAAGTGCCGCCGGTCAACAAAGAAATACTCGGCTTGGCCTCAGCACCGAAGCTGATGCCCTGCCTCTTTTTTTCATTGATGTATGGGGCTTTATTGCAAAGGTACGCGTCCCACAGGTTCATGTTGTACAACGTCTAATAGTTCCATGCAGGACTTGTCCGTCATCACCCTCAAGATGGGCGGTGGATCTACCTCATATCTCACGCCCGACAACTCCTTATCGACACAGAATATCCAGCGGCAGGTCAATGCTCCCCTTGCCGGTTCACAGTATGTCATGTCTCTTCGCAGAGAGTGGTCACGAAACACACAACCTTTTTCGCAATGCTGAGCGCCCCAAGACCGCCCTGCCGCGACTGAGGAAGCCCGATCGAGTGTTTAATCTCCGATACCGACGATCTCAAACAAAACCTCGAAGAGTACCCAGTCACTCGCAAGCACTTCGACACTTCACATCCCCTCACTGTACTGACGCGTTCACTGCCTCCTCCCTGAGCCACGAGCAACAGTTGAGCAGCGAAACGAAGAGCAAAAGCCCCGTACCAATGCCGACTACGAATAAGACTGCTGGAAGGTTCTGAAGCCATCAATGGTGATGACTCGTGGAAGCCTACCGTTCCGAGAGCAGTGAAGGCGGCCCTGAGTCTCAAGATGACCACAGCCTTCCCGACAAGGCCACTACTTTTGGGTCATGACATGCTGAAGGAGATTGTCTTGTCTTTGTTGATTCAGGATACAGCAGACCATTTTGACGATCTGGTGGGTGCCGAAAGCTGGCCAGATTTGATGATCATACCCTCATGACTTGGTGTGTTGGTCGCCTTCTGTCATGTCGTGCGAAGCTCTCCGCGTTGGAAGTATCATCCAAATTACATGTGGCAGGGAGGGGTGATGAGAGTCTTGAGGCGGATGCTGTGCAGCTGTTCCTGAGTGCCTCGCTTGTGTTTGTCTTCATCATCAAGAACCCTCATGCGGTCGAGCTCAACAAGCCCAACGCAGATCAGCCCTTTTTGTTATTGTACTAGATACTAGTGTTCGTGTTCAATGTACACATAGATTTAGTGTCGCATGGGAAATGTATCATATTGCTGTTGTATCACCTCCAATGAAAATTTACCTCTCGTTGTTCATTGCAATGATATTGTCTTTGTCATTCCACAACAGTGTATTCGGAAGCCGCGTAAGAGCAGAAGGATGACACACAATCGATGGGATCTCGTTCTGTTGGTCCGTGATGTTAAATATACCAGACATGAACATTCCAGCTATCTTTCGGCCTCTGACAGTCCGCCCAGTTGTTGTTTGTAAGTGTCTAGGGTAGTCCGTATCAAAAACTGCACGACAAAGACATGTGCTGCAAATTTACTGGTCGTGTATCAGATGTGATTTAGTGTGTGGCTTTCTGGCTTCATGTCTGACCCAGTGAAATACTTGAATCACTTTCAACGAGCCAAACATCAAATCAGCTTGCAAAGTTCGTGATCAAGTCCTTGAGATTGATAAGATTGATAACAGTCTCTGACTGATCCGGAACTCTGTCCGACCTCGGCAGAATAGTGGGGTAGAATTCGAAGCATGACCCATGACGTGGGATCGCGATGGACCAGTCCCAGTTGACGTGATTCACATTCACAAACTCTATCTACCTTATCTATCTCAACCATGAAACCTCCCTAAACTCTCCCTCCTCAAACATCCTACACCCTCATAATTATGTCGTCTCCAACCCCCGACGACACGCGCATCGACGCCGACCAAATCTCAACACACAGCTCCTACGCCTCGTCCTCCGACTCATCCTCCCGCGCGCGACGAAACAAGGAGAAACAAGCCCTCCGCCTCACAGCCTTCATCGCAGCAAACATCATAGCCCTCGCCTGCGGCTCCATCGTCGTATTCTCCCTCTACGCGCCCCTCCTCCAGTCTCGTCTGCACTACACGCAGTTCCAGGTCAACGCCGTCGCTATCGCTGGCTCTGTGGCGCTGTACCTTCCTATTTCGCTCATCGGGTATATCTGCGATCGCGTTGGGCTGAAGCCGCTTGCGCTGGGGGGAGGAATCCTCTTTGGCAGCGGGTATGGCATCGCAGCGGGTGTCTATCGAAAGTTGGACCTGGAGTATCGGAGTCATCCTGGGTATCGTGTCAATGGAGACTGGTCCGTTCCGTTTCTGATGTTTGCGTTTGTGTGTATTGGTATCGCGACTTGTGCGCTCTACATGGCTTCTGTGTCTTCTTGCGCCAAGAACTTTGGAAAGGGTCGGTATCGAGGATTGGCGCTTGCTACGCCGATTACTTGTTTTGGATTGAGTCCCATGTGGCTGAGTCAAGCGGGAACTCGTCTGTTCACCGAGACGAGGCCAGACGGATCCAAGGGCGACTTGGATGTATTCCGCTTCTTCCTCTTCCTCGCCGTCTTGACTTTCTCCATGGGTATGCTGGGCACATTCACATTACGTGTAGTTGACGAGGACGAGCTTATCGATGAGGCTATCGAGGAGCTGGAGCAGAGTGGTTTACTCGATGGAAGCTCACTACTCGGCAGGTCCGAGAGGAGTTACGGTGCGACTGGTGACGAGACGGAGGGCTCAGCGCTGCTTGATCCGTCGAAAGACGATGCAAAGTGGAAGAAGAACTGGGTCCTCAACGCTGAAACGCGTTCGTTCCTGTCCGATCGCACCATGTGGCCGTTTGCTCTGGCATTTCTCCTGATCGTGGGACCAGGCGAGGCTTTCATCAACAACCTGGGCACAATCATCGGTACACTGACACCACCTGAGATGGAAGGCCTAAGCCATCGCACTTCAGCAGCGACACATGTGTCCATCTTTGGCGTCACAAACACGGCGTCTCGTATCTTCATCGGTACACTGACTGACCTTCTGGCACCGTATCCCCAAACACAGCATGTTCAAGCACCGCATGCTCGTTCAGCCGTGAGCAACCGCTTCTCCATCTCCCGCGTCGCATTCATGGCCTTCTTCGCAACGCTCCTCTCAATCGGCCTCTTGATCCTCGCATCCGGCCTCGTCCAAAACCATGCTGAGCGCTTCTGGCTCGTCTCAGGTCTCGTGGGCGCAGGCTACGGCGCGATCTTCAGTCTCACTCCCTTAATTGTCACAATCATCTGGGGCGTTGAGAACTTTGCTACGAATTTCGGCATCATCGGTATGCTTCCCGCAGCAGGGTCTACATTCTGGGGACTCGTCTATTCAGCGACGTATCAGAACGGCGCGAACAACTCAAAGTCTGCGCCTGGGGGCGAAGAGCGCGGTGATTTATTCTGCTACGGTGAACAGTGCTATGCTCCGACTTATTGGGCTGAGACTGTTACCGTGTGGGTTGCTGTTGGGTTACTGATCTGGGCCTGGAAAGGTAGAGGGGGATGGTCCCAACGTGGAATTGTGATTTAGTTAGCATGTTATCTCGGTATCTCATCATCTTGGCGTTTTTGGATAGACAGCATACGTGGGTCGGTCTAGTTCATTACATAGCAGCATATTTCTGATATCATCGAATACATAGCGTTCCTTAGCCTGCCGTTGTTCCGTTCGTCAAAGCTCCCTGCATGCAGCTTACCCCGGATTTCAGATCAGACTCCACCACTATCTCGACAAGGGGTGCAAGTTTCCCGCGGCCAAATACCTGATAACTTATCGTCTCGGAGGCCAAGCTTAGTAGCCGATCAGCACGGATCTCAAATTTGGCAGCCGTAGCTCTAAACTATGTGCATCAGCGTTCCCACTTGGTTCCTCGCAAGATCATCCAGATAGGATAGTCTCGGGGAACTAATCCGGGGAACTTGGACGTTATGCCCGACGGAAAAGTGTCAATGGTTGTTATCTAAATAGCACGATCGTGTAGCTAGCATACCATGGCTCAAGATTAGATGTTATCATAATCGAACATGGCTGAACGCAAGGGAAGTTCGCGGACGTGGTTGGCTGCGCTGCCTGTTCTCTTGGCCGCTGCGTTTACAGTGTATCCTGATGTCTTTGGACGTTCTGGACCAGAGGCGTTGCCTTCCGTGAGGATCAAGCAGGGAAACATTATTGGCAAGTTTGTTGATGATGGGACGTTTCCTGAGCCATTGGAGGGATTCATGGGGATTCCGTATGCTCTGCCTCCGGTTGGTGAACGACGGTTCAGACATGCCGAGCCTGTGGGAGCGAGCAATGAGACGATTGAAGCTTATTATCTAGGACCAAGGTAAGTTCTCAAAACATCGTGTTGAAGTGGCTACTGACCGTTGAAGATGTCCTGGTATACAACTTGTTCCCTTTCTCAAAGATCCTATTCTCGGTCCAGATTATGAATCAGAGGATTGTCTCACCATCAACATCTGGCGCAAGAAGGGCCATACGCTAAGCAAGGGGAAACTTCCAGTGGCTGTTCTTATTCCTGGAGGGGCGTTTAATCGTGGTGCTGCGAGGATGCATAATTCCCATACCATGCTTGCTTTCTCAGAAGAGCCATACATCGCTGTTAGCATGCAATATCGCATTGGTGTATTCGGTGGACTGAATACTGAGTTGACTGCCAAAGAAGGTCTACTGAACCTTGGACTGAAGGATATGTATGTTGCTCTGGAGTGGGTTCAAGAGAACATCGCTGCGTTTGGTGGTGATCCTGATGATGTTACCATCATGGGACTAAGTGCTGCAGCTCACGGTGTAAGTGGCCTCCCTTTTTGCCTCAAACTGTTACTAACAACTGCAGATTGGGCATCTCATCATGGACATCAATCAGCCAAAGAAGCTATTTCACAAAGCAATCATGGACTCAGGAGCCCATACCGCACGTGCAGTCCATCCCCCAAACGCTGCTCTCAACACTCAGCATTTCCGGGAACTTCTCGACCTGACACCCTGTTCACACTTCAAGAACCTCAAAGACCCCAAGATCCTCACCTGCCTCCGAGGACTTCCCTCAGAGACTGTGGACAGAGCTGGGAAAGAGGTGTTTCGACGCTCAGACCCTTCTATTCGTTGGGCATGGCAGCCTGTTATTGACGGAGATGTCATTTCACGTCGACCCATTGAAGCATGGAAGTCTGGCAAATTTCATAGAGTCCCCATCTTGACGGGTTCAGCTGCGAACGAGGGTGCTTTCTACGTCCCCCGAACGGCCGATAAACCTGAAGACTTCACGGGCTTCTTCCGTGAACTTCTACCGCATCTTACACCCACCGAAGTTGCGGAACTTGAAAAGTTATATCCTGATCCTTCAATAAACCCTGACTCACCCCATCACGACACTCGTGGTATTCCCGGCGTAGGATCCCAGTACAAACGCCTCGAGACAGCATACGGCCACTACGCATATACATGCCCCGTCCGCCAAACCGTAATCTGGTCAACATACCACTCCAACGCCGAGCCTGCATATCTATACCACTGGGCCCTCAACAAGACCGCCCTCTTTGGCGCCAACCACGGTGATCAAATGCGCTATCAGACGTTCAACCGTGAAGTTCGGGAGATTTCACCTGCACAGAGAGAAGTAGCTGGACAGTTTCACGCGTACTGTACTAGTTTCATCACAAAGGGTGATCCGAATGCTGTCAAGGGCAAGTTTGCGCATAGGCCGGAGTGGACGCCGTTTGAAGGTGGGAAGGGAAAGACGATGTTGCTGGGAAGGGGGAATGATGAGAGAGCTGGGGGGGCGGGGGTTGGGAAGGCAGCTGAGTTGGTTGAGTTTACGTGGGGAGATGAGCAGTGTGAGTTTTGGTGGAGGGTTTCGTCAAAGTGGGAGGACTAGACACGACATTGAATGAGACTAAACTGTTGATTTCGACTGCATGATCCCGTGATGTGTTGTGTCCGGAGAAACCAACATCGCTTCGACTAGCCCATGTCTGCCCCATCTTGCCAAGGAACCCCGGGATCAATAACCTAGCATCGTGCATAAGAATATAGTCACATTAATTCCTTTACGTAAAACCAGCGTCAAAGTGGAATACCCCAGATTTCACGCACAGGTTCCCGAGTCATCACCGAATCCGGGGTAACAAGGTCCAAGACCAAAGCTTCAATTGACTCTATCCAACTTTAACTAACCAAACAAACACTCATGACATCATAAAACTCCCTCAATAACTAGTAAGAGTATCGAAAGTTGGGGTTCTCAAAGTCAGTCAGATCCTGCAACACGGCATTCTCATCCTCCACAACAGGACCCTGCGCGTCACGAAGACGGTTTCGACGGATGAGCACGAAGCGCAGCGCAATCGCAATGACGACCTGTCCTGCTACACAGCCGATGATGAGCTTGCAGCCGGTCTGGTAGATTGGTGCTTCGGAGCCGATGAAGCCGTGGGGACCGATGATGTTGCCGATGCAGTATGCGAGAAATACAAAGGCTGTTGCGGTGGTTCGCTTTGTGTAGCCGCCGACGTTTGAGGCGGGCATTTGAAGGGCTACGATGAGGGCTCCGACGAAAGAAGCGCACTGGATAGTTAGTCAGGGTGAAGATTGAGAGGGTTGGGAGACTTACCATGTAGTAGCCAGCCAGGAGACCGCCCTTGTTGGAGCGAGGAAGTTGCCAGAACAAGGTAACAGCAATAAGCGTGGGAAGAAGCCAAACACACATTACAATCGTTCTGACGTTCTTAAACTTGGACGCAACATACGGTCCCGTAAACATGAAGATGGCGTTGCAAGCACCGTACGGAATACCATACGCCGTCGTCAAAAGCGCATCATGTGTGAACCCCTTGACAATCAACTTGGAAAAGTTCGCAATACCACCGTTGATAATCTCATTCAACAGCACAAAGAAGAACAGCAACCAGATCTGCGAGTCCACAAACACCTCCCTGATCTGGTTCCACTTGATCTTCCTATTAAACACACCAGTCTTGTTCCTCGCGCTCTGCGCAATCAGCATTGCGCGCTCCTCGACGCTGAATCTCTTGGCTGTGAGGATGTTGTTGGGCAGGAAGAAGAACAGGACTATACCCCAGCAGATGGTCAGGCCGCCGCAGAGCACGTAGATGGTCCGCCAGACATCCCACCCCTTGGCTTGGCCGACGCCGTAGAAGAGAATACCGCCAAACATGGCGCCGAAGCCGTTGAAGCAGTAGAACAGACCTGCGCGAGCAGGCTGTGTCTCACGTCGGAACCATTGCGAGACTATGAGCATGAAGGCTGGTGTGATTACAGCTTCGAAAGTACCGAGGAGGAAACGGCACACCGCCAGGCCGGCGAAGTTCTGGCACGCTGCTGTGAGGCAGAGAATAGCGCCCCAGGTAATAACGAACGTGCTGACGATGGTACCAGTTGGTAAACGCTGCGCAAGATACGAAGCAGGCCACTCAGCAACAAGGTACGCAAAGTAAAAAATAGAAGCCATCCAGGAGTATTCATCAGAAGTCATGCCAGTCGTTGAAAAGAGATCAAAGACAGCTGAGTAGCCGAGGGCTTGCTTATCGACATATTGAAGAAGATACGTTCCGCAGAGCAGCGGCATGAGAGACCAGTCGACTTTTCTGCGGAGTTTCTTGAGGGCGACTTCATCGGCCATGAGCTCGCTTAGACGGGAGTGAGCGATGCCATGTTGCTGGAGGAAGAGCTCTGCCTCGTCGAGGTCAGTGACGGTGCCGTTTTTGATGTCTGCCTCTACGTCGTCGTGGTCAAGAGGGATGATCTTCTTGTCCACCTCGATGTCGTTCTTATCAGCCATGATGTAGTATTGCAAGTGATCAGAGAGGAGATGATCGAGAGAGATTCCCGTCCTGACATGTCGAAAGGGAAAGCAGCGACTGAGCGCCCTTTTTGAACCCGGGGGCGATTATACGATTCATGATCTGGGGTATCAGTAGGTGGAGCCAAAGTTGCGATAAGTTGAGTGGAGGTGCTGAGATACCGCTAGCCAGGGGTGCATCCACTGTACTGAGATAGGTAAGTTAACTAAAAAGATGCGGGGGAATGAGTTGGTTGGTGGTGGCTAGGTTTTCCCGCGGAAAACAAAACAAAAGAGGGCGGTGGAGAAAGCGGAGGCTAGAATTGGGAGCGAAGGAGGAGATAGGATGTTAGGTTTGGAGATACTCGTGGGTAGAGAGATAAACTTGGCGTGTTTGTATCTCTGATAGATGAGTGATGGGCTGATGATAGTTGTGATAGGGATGAGGTGAGGGCGTCATTGATTGAGGGGGTGGTGTTTGGTGGAAGAAGATGACGAGATGTGTGAAAATAGCTGAGCATTGAACATTTACAACATCAACGTAACATGCAGGGATGAGCAACTACAGTATCAACCCTCACCGTACTCAATTCGCCCAACAGTCTCAAAGATCACCCATTTCATTGTCTATCTCATTTTATACTCCCACCAACACCACGCTCCCAACATCAATCAACCCTCAAGACTCCAAACCCTCTTCCCAGCAAACCACGTCTCCCTAATCTCAGCCCTCAACAACGTCCTACTATCCCACTCCATATCCGCCACAACCAAATCCGCAAACTTTCCCACCTCCAGCGTCCCAACCCTCCCATCCTGAAAAACACTCCTCGCCGCCCCCTGCGACCCTGCAACTACAGCTTCACAAACACCAAGCTTGAAATGCTCGTTCACCACCTCCTCGCACTCTGGCTCCCGCGCTGAACGTCGTGTAGCTGCTACGTACACGTTGTGTAAAGGGTTCCAGGGCGCTGTGGGAGAGTCGCTGCCCAGGGCGAGGAGGGCGCCTGAGTCGGCGAATTCGCGGTATGCGAAGGCGCGGTCGCGACGGGGGCCGATGAGACGGGGCCATGCGCGCAGAATGGCTGGGTCGGCGTGGACGGGCTGGATGGAAGCTGTGAGGCCGAGTTTACCAAGGCGTTTTGCGTCTTCGGGGGATGAGACTTCGAGATGTTCGATTCGATGGCGTGCTCCTGGCTTGCCGTACTTCTCGAGCATGTCGACCGCCATATGAATCGCTGCATCACCGATGGCATGAAGCGCTATTTGGATTCCTGCATCAGCAGCCTGTTTGACAACAGGTTCAAGATCCTCTCTTGACCAGAACGGCGGGGGTGAAGCAACTGAAGAGTATGGTTCTGAGAGATATGCCGTGCATGCGTCGATGATGCCGTCGCAGATGATTTTGATGCCCGCGATGCGAAGATCAGGCGACGTCTCAAGACTATATTGCCTCGCAAGTTCAATCGCCCTGTCAACCTGTCTCATGCGCTCTTCAACCGTATCAGCAGGTTTGACGATCCAATACGCCGTAACACGCATCGCAACGTCGGGATATCTCCTCTTCAGCTCAACAAGACTCTCCCAGCTGTACTCGTCCATCGCCATCTCGATTATCCCCGTGTATCCTGACGCATGGTACGCTTTGAACGCAGCGAGCATACACTCAATCCGCTCCTCATTCGACGCAAGCTGCGCAAGTGTCGGCCAGACAATCGACAGAATAGACGCTTCGCTGAGAACACCAGATGGTTTACCGTCCTCATCCCTCTCGATAATACCACCCGGCGGATCCTCCAGATCAGCGACCTTCATCTCCTTCAAGCCCGCTGAGTTGCACCACGTCGAGTGCATGTCCTTTGTATCAACATAAATCGGCCTCTCATCAATCTCATCCAGAATCTTGGCCGTCACTCCATCGGGAGTCATGGAGTGCATCCATCCTTTTGCCATGATCCGCGGAACATCCGGATTCGCTTTTGCGTACGTGCGTAGCTCGTGAAGAATATCATCCAGATTCTTACATCCCTCCAGCGCAATCTTTCTCAGCGACTGGCCCAGTAGCAAAAGATGCATATGCCCATCTACAAAACCCGGTAGAACCGTCTTCCCCGCGAGATCCTGCGTGATAGCATCCCCTGTGACTTTAGCCTGTACTTCATCTTTTGTGCCGACGGCTTGAATGATGCCGTCTTTTATGTACATGCTCTCAGCAAAGGTGGGTTCGTCGACCAAACTGGCGACAGTCCTCGAGAGGATCTTGCCATTGATGAAGAGAGTCATACTGTTAGAAATTCTGTGTGAGCAAAGAACAGGTTTTTTGTGGCGGCGTATTGGGTACTTATATGACTTTATCGGCCTTCTTGATTTGGGCCGCGTCCATGCGGGAGCCACTCAAGTGGGCTAGATGTGCCTATCACCAAATTCGGGGGCTTGATGGTGGGGTGAAGTCTGAAGAACCGTCCAATGTGGTTGAGATGCGATGCGCTGTGAGACAAAATGCATGCAGTTTGATATGGCATTTACTGATAGGTCCTTTACCCAAGTGTCCTTTAATCCTTGATCCTTCACAGATCTACACAATATAGTTACAAAGCATCCTCGTGCCTGAGATTATTTACAGTACAACCTCGGTATCGTCATGTCCGGCACCGGCCTTGAACTCGTGGGGACCCTTGAATTTTAACCTGTCATCGCCTACTTGTCTAATTGGTTGCTTTTCTGGTAACAACGGGTCCGTGAAAATCGCTCATTGAGATGATCTTATCAGATGGAACGTCATCTGATCTGATCTAATGCACGCAATTCGTACAGTATCAGGTTTTCCAAGACCGAGGTCTGGGTATTTCGCCTCCACCGTTTTTCCTGTGACGCTAAAAACGATGTACCCTGCCCGGAAATAAATACTGGTCTTGTTAAGGTACATGAAATGAGCGCGGCCTGGGACATATCATAGAGCAGTATATTCTGAGGTATGCTTTCGTTGGTATTGATCAACTTGCTGGGGGGAGTCGAGTTAAAGTTGCGTGATGAGCATCGTGGTTAGATAAATGTAGGCGCAGTGTGCTACTGATCTCACAATCGAAGTCGAACTTGAGCCGAAGAAGCCATCGTGGGCCCAAAGTTACTGTGGCGCTTACAGCATGGCAAGCTCTCTTCGTCAGCGCAGGTCCTCCATAGCCAACTCCACAGTCAAAGAACAATCTGAGCAACAAGGCTTTGGTTACTAGCGCTACAAACACCGTAGGAGCGCATATAATCCAACTCGCTTCCATCACAGGCCGCGACGCCGTAAATGAAGTTCAATACCCTGCGCCCTCCCCTTTCTCCTCTCCCTTGACGCGCATTTCATCCTCGATTATCTTATGACGTTACCCGAGAAGTCTCTTGTCACGTCAGTCTCGCAATTTTGGTTCCATCAGCAGTCCTCCCGTAGGTAAAGAGCATACCAAGCCTTGTTCTTTCCTTTGAACCTTCGAGGGTACAGCTCAGCAAGTTGTCAGTCACATGCGGTGATGGATATATCAAGGCTTTTCGGCGGAGCCGTTCAAATTGAGAGCAACGGTGACTTTTTGAAGGGTCAATTGGTGGTAGAGAAAGGTGAAGGTTTCTCTTACGTGTTTCGTCGCGGCGTCAATGGCTGAATACTCGAGAGGCTTAAAATTAACATCGTGGATGACCCTGTTGCTATGTTAAGTTTTCTTCGCGAACTCTGTCACGATCACGCAACAAGTCAATCAATTCTCCAATGCGGGGTTCTTCATATAGATACTTGTAATCATACTTCTTTTGTGTTGGAACAGATGTCGAATTGACCTCAAAGAAGTCACATGGTCGTTTTGTCTGAACAAAGAACATCATGGGTATTGACGACAACATCAATTGCGGAGATGGACTTTGCAATAACCTGACAACGGACACATCACGTTATGCAGACGGACGATGTCGACAAAACAATAACCTCGAAGGTTGCTGTATAAATCCTGATATCTTGCCAGGTTGAGATGCTGGTGATCCCCTGTTGCGTCTCACCAGCCCTCAAGTCTTCATCTGCAGCCTGAAGGACAGCCGTTGACCATCGCCGCTACATCAACCTCCGTAAGCGCTCGACTTGAGATCGCCATCAGTATAGCTAACAACACAAGCTCAACTCCTAAAATGACCGTCGAGTACGAATGCGGCTTCAGCATCTACCCTCCTCTCCCCCCAACGCCCTCCAACCAATCCCTCTACGCTCGCTTCCTCGCCCGCCTCAGAACAGCATTCTCCTCCCAAGTCCATCCCTCCACCTCCAAGCTGCTCCTCATAACCGACGACGACATCGCCTTCTACTACTTCACGCTCCCCAAGTACCCTAAAATCCCCGCCAATCCCGAACACTGCAACTACTTCCTAAGTTTCCGCCTCAGCTTCGGAAACGGTGGCTTACCACGCGAAGTGGCTGTTGCTCATGTCCTCGAAGTGTTTGTTATCGCGAAGGAGTATTTTGGGGAGAGGGTTAGGTATTGGAATGGGATGCATAGGATGAGGTGTAATAAGCAGTGGGGGTATTATACGCTTGGAGATGTTGGGGAGGCGGAGAAGGAAGTCAGGAAGTTATGCAGGAGTATGGACTTTAAGGTCGCAGTGATGGAGACAGTGGTGGAAGCATTGGAGGAAAATAACGTCGTGGAAGTTGGACCTCTAGCTCTGCTCAGTCAGTAGTCTTCTTGTCTACATTTACGAAGGAAACATGTCTGTCCTACCTTAGATCATAAGTCCCCAAACTCCACCAATATTCTGATAAAGCAGTAACTTGCAACTTAATCTTCGAGATGAGGTCAAGTGCTCTCCCAATGATAGCAGGCTAGAGACGAACCTTTCCTACATTTGACAGGGTCATTTTTCTGCACTAGCACGATGTTTCATACATCCGTCGGATCTACTACTAAAACAGCTAGCAGACACCGCAACTTGTGGCAGAGCTCTCTTGTAGTTTGACAGTAGTCTTCTTGCCTAAGGGGCATTTCTGAGCCATCTAAGGCTGTCAAAGGATCGGGTTTCGTCTTGACCCCATTCTTAACTTAGACACGCGGCCCCATTGGACGAAGCGTAAAGCGAGGGCTTGTAAGGTACTCTACAACATATAGTAGTTTGTCAGCCCGGGCCATGACAGGAGAGACTTTGAACACACATAAACTCAACCGATTCGGCGAAAATCTGTAGCACCGGCAATGCTGTTTTGATCCCGGGCAAGGCATCAGAGATACAAGTACGGAAAAGCTGCCTATGAACCCGTTGCTCAGTCACACTTGAGCTCAAAGCCTGCACCTCCTTACATGAAATAGCTGGCTCATCAGTCAGACTTGAACGTAACGCTCTGGTCAGGCTCGTGGATCCTGAAGGATGCTGGTCGGTAGCATTGAAGTGTCAGCAATTGTGCGCTACCGTTTACTTCATCCTGCCAACATGCCCTCCAATGGTTTGCCGTCTTGTCTTGATGCAAGTGTCACTAATGGGCTACCTGATGATCCAGTTGTAGCTTACTCGAGAACTCTGTGAGGGGAGCTGGCTGAGTCCATTGAGGGAGGAGGGGAGCCCTTCTGTCTCCCAACCTCGCATCTTTCCATTTATCCAGTGGAGGATGTGTGGGTTGTGTTTTTATCACTACATTTGAGCCGAGGCTGGGTCGTGGCGCATTTGCTTGCAAAGCTGCAATAATGAAGAAAGAGCCTGAACTTGGGATGCGGCTGTACTTCGCACCCAACGGACGACTTCTTCGGTGAGCTCCAATGCTGTGTCATCTATTTCTGTCAGTCTTGCCTCCATTGTCTTCTCGAATGTGCGGTTATGCGTTTGTGTACCTCGTAGGGAGCCCCGGATCTCGAGTCCTCGGATTGACGATTACCTCATTTACAATCATTCGTCAATGTAAACAAAAGGGAGGCAGACAACAACACAAAACGGCATCTTCGAATAAAACAAGAAGAAAGGTGCTTAGCCCTGTCGAGTTCAGCGACTTGATCAGATATGGAGGCTTCTCAGTCTTGTCCTGGCCGATTTGGAGATGCGAAGGTTTGTTCATGATGCTTAATTTGTGGTTCATCTTTCGAAGCAAGATTTGTAGGTTAGAGTGTCGCGAGTCTGATCGAATGGATCAGATGTTTGTTTAAGCCTCCAAACTAAGAGCAAATTCTGCACAAATGCTGGAGCAAACAGTTTTGCAGTTGTCAGCGCCAGGCAGGAGCGCGAAGCAATGCTGCTCAACCATCGACATCCATCTCCCCTCAACTCCATCCCAACTCTTCATCGCAACATCTCTTCCATCCTCACCCTCGTAAACACATTCCTTGACCTCAACAGCCGCTCATCATGTCTTTTGAGTGCGGCTTCGACATCTTCCCCCTCCTCAGCCTATCCCCGGAGAACAAAATGTGCTACGCCGAATTCCTCGACGACCTAACAACCGTCTACAAGACCGACGAAGAAACCCGTCTCCTCATCCTGCCCTCAGACGCCGACTTCCCCAAGTTCCTCGACAAGCGCTTCGTCCACTTCGCGCTGACCAACAACCCGCGCATCCCCGCCGACCCCAACAACTGCGACCTGTTCTACAGCCTGCGCAGCACGAGCGTCTTCGACGCCACCGTCATCGACACCATGAAGGAGATCTTCATCATCGCGCAGCACCATTTTGGGAGCCGCGTGCACTTCTGGACCGATCAGAGCGTCATCTACTCGAAGGGAGAGGTCACCCGCTCGGAGTGGGAGGTCTCCAAGAGAGAGGATGCCTCGGACTCGAAATGATTATGGGAAGCGCGCTTATTCTTACCCCGATTCTTCCGATTACGCTGTTCTACGCTACTGGGGGGTTTATACGCCCGCATCTGCCGATGTTGCGCGGCAGTCGTGGCATGGGCTTACTTTAGGTTGGGTTGGGGCTGACGTTGGGACCGAAGGAATGGGAATAAGCACCAGTGTGGTTTATTTTATTAGATCATAAGGCAAAAGTGACAGATCAGTTCATTCTGATACAGGGATATCTCCAGCCAACAACAACCAAAAAGAAAAAAAACAAGCTCAATCATAGCGTGCTCCGATACGTCCAAATCTCTAGCCAAAATTCACGGTGTCATGTCTCGGTCCATTTAGAGCAGTGCTACTAGAAACGCATTAGCTTTGGCATTTATTAGGTTACAGTGATTGTGTACTGACCTGATCGAGCTTCCCATGACTTGTAAGGGTCGGCTGGCTTTTTTGTAGGGTCGACTGAGCCTGCGAGCTTCCTCTGGATCTTTTCCTTGAGTGAAGGTTTATGCGGTGTTGTTTCAAGACCTGTTTTGTTAGTGGGGGTGGTTGAGAGGATGTGAATGAGACATACCAGGCTTGGTACTTGTTGAAGGCTTTGTTGTGTCAACGAGTGTTGTCTCGGAGACGTTGGCGATCTTGTATGTAGGGTTCGACATGTTGAAGATGTTGATTGTTGTTTATAAGTGTGTAGTAGAGTGTTTTTGAGTGTAGTGTGAATGTCTTGTAGACTGTAAACTATATTGATGCTAATGTATCTTAATCTAATGCCTCAAATCTCGGGGGCGCAGCATCTACTTATACTCGGACAGAACTTACACACCATTAACTGATTGAGTCACAAACGTTTAAAAAATGACATCTCAGCGCCCTTGAAATGGATCACATCTTGTCAGCCCTGCATGATTGAAGACTTTCGATCCGACTCCGAGTGACACATTCCGCACTCTGCATCACTACTCGGCGTGCCAAAAGCAGTATAAACCCCCTGTAAGCCGAGCTGAACCAAGTGGGTACTGGACCCCGACTCTCCATTATTCTCGAGCCGAAGCCACTCACTGTCAAGCCGAGTCCACGAGTCTCAGGCCGAGTCCACCAAGTCAAGCCGAGTCTTTATTGTCAAGCCGAGTACTCTATTTTCAGGCCGAACCCCACGCTTGACACTATTCCCCAACATCAATCGCAACACCCACACAATTTTGGAGCCGATATCTCAAACCGAGAATCAAGATTTATCATCATCGGATTCATCAGCATTTTTCAATGGCGCAATGTCAACAGCCCCTCTCCTCCTACGCCTAAACGGTCGCCCGCAAGCCTGCGATCCATGTCGAGCGCGGAAAGTAGCCTGCGACCACGGCCAGCCGACCTGTTCACGCTGCAGAAAGCGGAACGAGACCTGCGTCTACACCGTTTCGGGCGCCACGGTCAAGAAGCAACGGCTTCGGTCCCCCGAACCTCAACCTCCACCTCCACCTCCACCAGCACGCAGCACTGACTCGACGCCTTCACCCGCCGTGGCTCCTGGCTATCTCGGCTTCACCAGTCACAATGCTGTCTTTGAAGAAACGCGCAATAGCCTCTCGCTCGTCCACGGGCCACCTGTTGAAGTCGTTGAGCCGAGGGCGCCGAGGGGTAGAAGTGTGATTGACCTCCCGTCTCACTTGAGGGAGATGAGTCTCTATGTTCTTCGGTGTTTACCTCAGCCTCAACATGATGTTATGGCGCATAGACTTCACTGTCTCACAGACGGATGGATCTTTAGAGCGATTCAGGAGATTATCGACACGCTTCACAAAGATTGGGGACGGTATCTCTCATCGCGAGACGATGCGGACTTGGATGTCGTGGCGCGGCATGTAAGCCATAACACGGCAAGGCCTCTGCGCGATGAACATTCAAGTGCAAAGGCTTGGACTGGTCAGTTCACGGGGAGTAATATCCGATGGGAGTCGGTTGGGTTGATCTGGACCTATTGGGATGGATCGCCGAGTTTTGATGCGCCGGTTGTGGTGAAGTGTTTGGGGTATTGCATTGAGCTGGCGAGACATTTCACACCTGGGAATGACATTATGCTGTATCTTTGCTACCGGCGAGTCACCACTGAATCTCTCGTGTCAGGCGATGCAGGTGAGTTGATGTTCATTCGAGTGTCGAAGCTCGCTAACACTTGTAGGCTTGACATGCTGGCGCTACTTTGCAGAGACCGTCGCACTCCTCACATTCCTTGGTCGACACGTCGGTTCAGAAGACACAAACTACATCCCCTCTCTCTGCTCCGAACACAGACGTCGCATCACCGCCCGCGTCTTCAACATCGACAAAGTCCTCGTCTCCTTCACAGGTCGCCCACCGCTGCTCAGTCGACGCTTCTTCTCATCCCCTCTGCCACTCGACCTGACAGACTTATGTCTTGAATCTGATCAAGCTACCATACGACATGCGGTGCAAGAGCTGGATTCTAATGGGTTTCGCCATGTGGGTGATCTGAAAGGATCGTCTATGGTTAGGGCGCGGTCGCAGATCGCTTACATTAAGGATGAGCTTCTTGAGATTGCACTTGCAAATAGCGTCAAGGTCACTTTTGAGAGTCTAACGTACGTCACTTTCATGTTTCTGGGTTCTTTGCTGACTAGGGTAGTGAGATCAAGGCTCGCGCTGAAAGGACTTATGAGAGCTTCCCAACCAATCTCATACATCAACCCGACGACCTCGACGATCCAGACTGCGATGTCCAGAAAGTATACTCACGAATTCTCATCCGACTAGAACACATGCAGAACCTCTTCTTTGTAGAAAGACTATTACTTCGTCTAGGCCACATTGATGAGAACCGGTTACTCCCGATTAGTTTCGAGATGGTCACCTTGACTCTTCTCTTTTGGACACACCAAGATCGCTTCTCTGGCATGAGACGAGACTTTGAATGGCTTGTACGTTACTCAATCCATCATCTTTCCCCTCACTAACACCTCCAGCTCATGGCCTTTGCCGCTCCCGGAGGCGGTATCCTCTGTCTCGAACTCCTCCGCCCAACATTCCGCGGAACCCATCCCGACTGCCCCAAACTCAGCCGCTCCGCCATAATCCAAAAACTCAGTCTTCTCATCGGCTTCCTCGACTGGGTCCGACCTCCAGCTCCCAACGCCGATCTCTGCGCGGACTGTAAAGCTGTTATACAGGGTGTACTTGACCACAACCTCAACGCCCCGATTGCAGGGGGAGGAGCACTTGATACACTCGATTGGGATATCCCGACGCAGTTGGATTTTAATTTTGATCTTTTGGATACGTTTGATTGGTTGAGGCCTGAGCAGTTAAGTCTCCCTGCGTGAGGAGGAAGTTTTGGATCGTGGTGTTGGTTTCGGTGGGAGCTTGGATATGGATCCAGTGGCTGGTGTTTAGGCTGACGGCTTGGAGATGGGGGGCCCAGGATGAAAGCATTTGCTGTTGTTGGGTAGCAGACTGTTCGGGCTCTGATGGGACGATGAAGAGAACGGGCTGTGAGATGTGAAAGTCTTCAAAGCCTTGTTCGTCGGGAGCAAAGAGGTTATCTTTCCACATGCGATACCATCGACACACGCCTTTGTACCCATCATTCGAACCGAATGCCTTGAGATGTGCTTCTTGCAGATCATCAGTGTACCACGATGCGATGGGAAGTCTGCGGTCTTGACCCACAAACTCCTCCATCTTGCCAAGAGGATGAAACCACGTCTCCCATTCTTCCCGATCACGACAAAACACCAGACTCATCGCCGCTTCAGCGTTCTTCTCGAGAATTTCCTGCGAGGCGAAGTCGGCTAGCCATGGGATGTATCCGAGCATCTCATACCCCAGAAATTGCTTGGTCATGGTGTTGATCATGTCAACGTCGAATGGCGTCCCCAGCTTCGGCGGTCCGACGGCTAGAAATACAAGACCTTCCCAACGCGAGGGGTGATAAGCTGTCATTCTCGATAAGAGCGTCGCGCCGAAATCATGGCCAATTCCAACGAGGGTTTTGAGATTCAGATGGTCGAGAAGTTCGATGACCTCATCGCCCATCGGCTTGAGGCGGTACGCGTATACGTCTGTTGGCTTGCTACTTTCGCCGTAGCCGAGCAGATCAGGGGCCACTACACCGTAGCCCTCGGATGAGAAGTGTCGGACTTGATGGACCCAGTCTGTGAGGGTTGATGGGAAGCCGTGAAGAAAGAGAAGGGTTGTTGATTGGGGGGTTGGGGGGATGAAGATGTACGAGTATACATTGCCGCTACAGGCTTTAAATTTCTGTCGCGCGGGTATTTCGAGTGTCATCCTGGAGAACTATCGATTTTCAATTAATACAGAGTAAATTAAAGCAATTGAACGGAGTGACGATGTCTCGGAGCTTTATACCCTCACGGAAAGTTCTCGGACACTTCCTCCCAACCCCACGTCATCCCTCACGAATCCTCAATATACCTCTCATAAACACTCCCATAAAACCTCCTCCCAATCTCCCTATGACTCCTAACCTTCGTCCTCAACTGCGTCTCCCCCCAAGTATCATACAACCCCCTCACAAACGGATTATCCACCGCCACCGCCTCACCCGCCTCCTCACCTTCACCCCAGCGTTCAAAATGCTCCTTCAACAAAGTCATCGCCTCATCCCTCGTTAAATCACGTCGCACACCTTGAAAGAACGGAACGCTGAATCTTTCCTCTGGGGAGGATAGGACGCGGTGTGTAGTCGCTTTGCATACGCCGTTGGTGACGACTTCGAATGCTTGGCCGATGTTGACGACGAAAGTGTCCGGGATGGCGGGGACGTCGATCCATGAGCCGGATTTGTTGAGGACTTGGAGGCCGTTTACTTGGGGGGATGCTTGGAGGAGGAAGGTCCACCATCCTGAGGAGTCTTTGTGCGGACCGACGCCTTGGGATGATGTTGTTGAAGCTGGGTAGTGGACTAGTTTGAGACGATGTTGGTCGGATAAGTACGAGAAGAAGATGTCATCCGGAAGATCAAGAGCTTTCGCAACAAGTCTCAAAAAGCGTTCTCCCAATAGTGTAAGTTCCTCAATATACCGCGTAACAACACCCCTCAGCTCCGGAAGCCCAGATGGCCATTGATTCGGACCTCTCAGCCCATCGTACAGCGGTGCATCATCAGGTGCTTTGTCGAGTTCCGTCGCAAGCTCAACCTGTTCTCTCAGATCCGTTTTCCCAGCTGTAGTTTCCGTGCCAGCAGCGCTGTAACCTAAAAAGTGAGGAGAGTTTTCCAGCGCAATTTCTTGTTTTGCTGAGGGTGAGAGGGCGAAGAGGTCTGGGAGGATGTCGATGAGGGATGTAATTGTGGAGGTGGGGACGGAGTGGTTGGAGATGTAGAGGAAGCCGATGTCTGTGAGGGCGGTGCGGAGATGGGAGAGGGTTTGGGGCGTGGGGGTTGAGATGTCGATGATGGGGATTTGGGTGAAGTCTTGGGAGGGCATTTTGAGAATGGTTGTTGAGTTGTGAGTGGTTTGTAGTGAGTGGTTTGTTACAGTGCAATAGTTGGTAGATCACGCAATGAGGGGTTCACTTTGCGATGCCGGCAATGATTCAAAAGCCACTGAACAATACATCATCATCATCTTCTTCTCAATACCAACCTCGTTCAATTAACCTTTCGCCCATTCAATTGTTCAACGGAACATACCGTTGCGACATCATCACTACCCTACACCATCCAACCAAAGTCCCAATCCCAATCCATCCCCATCTCATTTCATTTAACCGCCCCAGACACAAACGGCGATAAGATAAGATTAGCCCACCCACCAACGCAACACACAGTCAGCACTCAAGATAAAACGTGGGGCGCTAGCAAGATCTGGGTCACAGCTGCATAGAAGTTAATCTTGACACGTTAATTTTTCGCCATAGGATTGGACACCCAGTTCTACGGAGACACATTAATCTCTCAACGCCACGCAAAAAGGGCAGGGGTATTCAAAGCTTAGCTCTCTCTCACAGGCTAGCCAAGCACAGTAACACCCTTTCTTGCTGTTTGTGGCGATAAAAAGGCGCAAGGTTAATTACTGAAGGAGGTAGCTAGGTCGCCTAGTCGCTTTTCTTGCTGCGCCGTTTACGAAAAACAGGTTCTTATTTTCGCGTCAGCCAAGATTTTCGGTTTAATATTGGTGTGGTTCGATTCATGGCATGTTGTCATGAGCACGCAGCTACTCTACACTGGACTAAGATTGGCCCCTCTTTGAAGCTACTGTACGGAGTAGAGATACCTTACTCAAGATGGTTTCGTGTAGAACATGACAAGCTTCCAACAGAGTTCACCACGTGCAACGCATCGTACGTAACACCCAACAAATGCCGAGAGACACCCTGCAGCAATTATACTTTTGAAGATAAAGACCCTTATTCTAGAACATGCCCCCTTTTTCTGTTTAACTTTGCTCTCGTTTATTTCGTTTACGCGTACGGGCCAACGCCGATACCAATACGGGCACCCGCGGGACAGGACCTAGATCCCCTATCCCGAAAAAAGCAAGCAGCAAAAAATTCAGGGTCTCTGCACTGTAACGCCCCCCCGCTGCAAGCAGAGCTAGCTGAACAGGGGGCGAGGGGTGAGTGGGGACAGGGGGCGCAGGACCAGGACCCAGAACGCGTGTTGTTTTCCGACGGTGGAGGAGGGATTTTCGTATCCATAGTCGGACGGAGCAAAGATGAGCTATTCCTGGAGGGGGAGGTATCCGATTACGCGTTAGAGAGAAAAACGAGGAGAGCGAGAGTGGGAGAGTGGTCCGTACGGAGTACGGAAAGTGTTTTGAGTAGTTGGTAGCTGTTACGCGTAATTGCAGACCGACGGAATATGCGATACGTGTAATTTATCTCTCGTGTCTTTTCGTTCAATCAATGTCCAACGTTTCCAATCCCTCACCATCACTCGCATACGAAAAGCGCAGGGTGAGAGGGAAAATAAGCTATTTTCTAGAACGTGTCCCGTCACTGTCACCGACCGTCCAAAGCCACACTCGGGTCTAGATCTGATCCCCCCAACGCAGCAACTTAACTGACCTACCAGGGGTCAACGCTCACTCACTCTTCTTGCTTGTTTCACAAACCCATCTCCACCTCGGTCTTTTAGTACCAGTTTAATATGTGGTCCTTGCACCCGAGAAGCAGAAGAAAAAAAGACTTGGCTAAACAAGGGTTTTCTGGAGATGAGATGTGGTCAATCTCCCCTCCCCCAGTCCTCCGTAGACGCTATCTTTTTTGGCTATTTGGCATGAGGAGGGGGGGGGGGGGCGAATATGCGCCATTGGGGTACGTACGTACGTACGATGTGAAATAAATGGATAGCTCTCTTTCCAAGGCTGTGCTGTGCCCCTGATGAGAGAGAGTGTGAGCGAGAGCCAGTGGAAAGTACTTATCTCGTTGTGCTGCCTCGGCTGTTTACTGCTGTGCTTCCCCGTTCTGCTCTGTTTGCTCTTCATTCATATCCACTCTCTCTTCCTACCTACAGTGACACTCGATTCACTCACTGTTTTCCTCTCCTTCTTCCCTTCTTCTCTTTTTTTGTTCCCAATTTGACTTGTCTCTCTTTTCATTTCGACATTCTTTATATACCGAAAAGAACACACACACCGAAATGAACCGCGACAAGATCTTGACCGCTGCGGCGGTTGAGAGGATGATCGCAGCTGGTCAAACAATCGTCGTCTTCGAAGACTCGGTGCTCAAGCTCGATGGCTGGATGGATAGACATCCCGGTGGAAGATTAGCAGTTCTTCACATGGTGGGCAGAGATGCCACCGACGAGATGAAAGCGTAAGTCACGATGCTTTTTTATGGTGTTGAGGTTTGAGCGTTGGGAGGGACGGGTGCACTACACCGAAAAGGGAAACACACTACAACACCATTGGTCTCTCTACACGCCAATATGACATGTACCTTACAGTGCATTTGTGTGTGTGTCCGGGTGGGGGAGACAACACAGATCAGATCAGATCAAGCTAACATGTTTATTCTTCTTTGGGATGTAGTTATCACTCGGAAGCGACCTTGCGAACAATGAAGGCCTATCGGATCGGTCGGAAGCAAGGATCCTGGGTGAACCGCACACCACCAATTAGAGGCGGCGTCTTCCGCCTCGACGCCCAAGATATCGACATCTCGGACTCGAGCACATCCTCCGACACCGACGACAACGACAACACGAGCCTCGACGACGCCGTTAGTTCCGCCTCGTCATCGCCCAGCGTGGTCGACGTCAAGGATGAAGGAGAGGGTCTTCGTCAGCGGGCGGTGAAGACGGGAGATGATTCGCGAAAGCGCACTGCGACGCTGCGTGTGGCGAATGCAGGAGTCGCACGGGAGATTCAGAACGATCTTGAAACGTACCCTTCGCTGGATACAAGGGTGCAGGATGAGATTGCGAGAAAGTACCAGCTTCTTCACCAGCGGATTCACGATGAGGGTCTTTATCAGTGTCCGTACGTTGAGTATGGGAAGGAGATGATGCGGTACACCACGCTGTTTACGCTCTTTGGCGTGTTGTTTTATAACCAGTGGTACATCACATCTGCTGTGTTCCTGGGATTGTTCTGGGTATGTCACTCTCCTCGTCGTGTTGTTGAGCCTTGACTAACTTGGGTAGCATCAAATCATGTTTAGCGCGCATGATGCTGGCCATCTTGCGATTACGTCTAATTTTGTCGTCGACACTCTCATTGGCATGTTTATTGCTGATTTCTGCTGTGGTCTGTCGATTGGATGGTGGAAGAGCAGTCACAATGTGCACCACCTTGTGACGAACCAACCTGTAAGACAACTCGCCCTCATCAACCACTACTCAATGCTGACCTTTTTAGGAACACGATCCTGATATTCAGAACGTCCCCCTGTTTGCGACTTGCCCTTCATTCTTCAAGTCCCTTCGCTCAACTTACTACAACTTCACTTTCGTCTGGGACGCCGCGGCCGATTTCCTCGTTCCCTTCCAGCGCTGGACCTACTACCCCGTCATGGGCATCGCTCGCTTCAACCTGTACCTCCTCTCCTGGCTGCACGTTCTGTCTGAAAAGTCCTCGCAGCTTGGAAAGAGTCGCGCCTGGTGGATTCGACCTACCGAGATCACTTTCATGGCATGCTACTGGTTCCTCTTCGGCTACTGCCTCCTCTGGCGCGGTCTCCCCGACTGGACCACCCGCGTCATCTTCGTCCTGGTCTCCCACATCATCACCATGCCTCTCCACGTGCAGATCACCCTCTCCCACTGGGGAATGTCGACCGTCGACCTCGGCGAGACCGAGTCCTTTGCGCAGCGCCAGCTCCGCACCACCATGGACGTCGACTGCCCCGCGTGGATGGACTTTGTGCACGGCGGTCTGCAGTTTCAGGCCGTTCACCACCTGTTCCCTCGTGTGCCGCGCCATAACCTGCGCAAGGTGCAGTTCATGATCCGGGAGTTTTGCAATGATACTGGTGTGCCGTACTCGATCCTCAACTTTACCGATGGCAACAGAAAGGTGCTGGGGCGATTGAAGGATGTCAGTGATCAGTTGGATATCATGATCAAGTGTCAGCAGCACATGGCGAGAACGGGAGAGAGTGGATTGCATTAGATTTTCATAGACTAGACTTGCGAGAGCGTATACGATTTGTTTTTTTTTGCGAGACAGTACAAGCAATAGATTTCTGTCTACTTGATTCGCATTATCCGTCCACTTCCTCCAAAATAGCAACATATCCTCGTGACGATACATGAGACCCTGTAAAACGATATCGCTGCCTACTCGTAGAGCGGAGATGATGATTAAATTCACATGGGTATTCCATCCATCCTTTCATACGCCTGTACCGTCCAACGCCATGTGAGTCCTTGTTACCTCACTACCCTGTACTCAGCCCAATCGTCACAACGTTTCATCCACTCCTCAGTGTTTCCATGCCAGGAATACTCGTGAATAAGAGCGAACAAGTGAAATGATGGCGAGATGTAAAAGACAAAGCGAAAAAGAAAAGTCAAACCCCAAAAGGAAGTCGTTCGGTGCGGCGAGGCGTGAGTGTCTCGAGGACTTGAATGCTCAAAGCCCAAACAACGAGCAACATGTGAGGACTGTTGCCATTCACATCTGCCAGTAGTGAGAGATGTACCAGCGGTAGTCGTACATGGCCTCAATCTCATCAGCCGCACGCTCCTCAACCTCATTGAGGTCACCTCCAGCGTCAAGGAGAGCAAAGAGAATAGAGCGGCAGGTGATCCAATTCTGGACCGGTCCGAATCCACAACGATAGGCATAACCAAGGGGCGCCTCGCGACGATGCATCAAGACCGCCTCCATGAGGGTCTCGTCAGGATCAGCGCCATGCTCGAGGAGCCAGTCAACAGCGACGGTCTGTCGAGAAGAGATGGCCTGGCGGAGAGGACGCCAGCCGAGGGAGAGGTAGAGACGCTGGCCGTGACCAAACTCCAGGGACGAGAACATGGGCCAGTGGGTGTCGACCACGGCGCCGTGCTCGAAGCATTTCTCAAGGGTGCAGATGTTGCCGGTGGCTGCGGCGACGAAGAGCGGGTACCAGTTGTCGTGCTTGCCGGCGAGCTTGTAGATCTCCCCGTTGAGGACGCGGTAGAGATACTTGGAGGTGCGGGCGAGGCGGGAGGCGCCGCGGAAGATGAGGAGCTTGTTGATCTTGAGGAGGATCTCCTGGGGGAGACGCTCGAGGGTGGAGGGGTTGGTGACCATGGTGACGGTGATGAGAGCAGTGGCGGGCGCGCTGCTCTCGGAGGTGGTGGTGACCTCGGGGGTGGTGTTGGCTGCGGACGACATGATGGCCGTTCGCTTGGGGATGAGGGGTAAGGGAAAGGTTTGGTGGTGTTTATGAGAGAGGAGATGGGAAGAAAGGGGAAGATGAGACGCGCTCGTGTTTTGTGAGCCGTTGATAGTGATATCGAGCAGTAGCCTGTTGTAATGGTTAGAGATGAGATGCAAAGAAGAGGGCAAGATGACTTGCGTTGAATGTTTTGTGAGTTGCGAAAGATTGAGTTGTGGTCAGCCGCTTTGGCGAAAAGGAGAGGAGGTGGGAGAATCTGGAGCGAGGTGAGATGGGGAAGAAATTTGAGGGCAGGTCAAAACGCGTTCGCGCAGCTTCAGTACCTGTGAGTCAAAGATTTCAAGGGCTATTGGGCTTAGGGCACAGATTTTCCGTGGGAACAGAGTGCGCTGGGTTGGGGGAATGAAGTCGGAGGATCTTAACACTGGCGAGCAGGGAGATGTGCGTTGCTACGGCGAGAGGGGGAAGCTGGTTGAGAGAGGGGTAAGGGCCCAAGACTGGCTGGATTCTTCGTCTGAACTCTTTGGCAAGGAGGGGGTTCGCACTCAGGAAACAGGCTTCAGTGTTGAGTAGTCATTGCGGAGGGGCAAAGTCACTGCGCTGCAAAGGAAGTCATCACAACTCAAGGGATCGGGCTACAGTGTGCGCTCTGCGCTCGTCCCCCCTCCTTTTTGTTCAGGGCCTAGCTACTTGCATCTCGTCTTCCTCGTGTTCTCCTACCACAGGAAGTTTGGCAAAGTTGACTTGTTCCATCGCGAGGTGCCCAGAATTCAGAGTTCCTGTATGCCATACTGCTGTCCAGTGTCTACCTTGATGTTGGAGGAAAGTAGAGCGCGCATGGGCCTGGCTTCCGCCCGGGAGACATCCTTCAGACAGCCTATGAGGCATACCTTCGACGCGGCAATTCAGGCTCAAACTGGCTTATCAAGAACTTCCATCTAGCACGTATCCTTGGTTAGGTTCCTTGATAGCCACGCTACTTAGACGCACATCTTGCTGTCTCTCTACCAAGCCTGACATCTCATTTGATGTTAGACTGTTGACAAGCACACGCTGGACGGTGCTTCTTGTGTTGGGTTGTTTTCTTACATCGGGTTGTTTGCATAGATGAGCGATACTGTCTTTACTGTTTTGGAGTGTTTGTTTAGATTGGGTCATTGGGTTTATCATAGACGGCATAAAAGCATAGCAAGCACAAATTAGAGTTTTTATTTCTTTCCCCAACATCCTCTATTCTATTTCTCTAGAATTTGAACGCGTCCCTGTTATAGTTGTTCGTGTGCCGTTGGCCTAAATTGGCTTTGTTCGAGCTCTTACTTACCAAGCCAGCCTGTCCTGCCTCTACTAGAATCATGGCTTCAGATATTGTTGAAGAATCTGAGTGCTGTGAAGGCCTAGCCTCTGGTTGATTCCTGCCACGATCTTGAATGAAAGAAGCCAATGTCACTAGAGGAATGGGCCCGTGATAGTTGCCCTGAAATTGGGTATAGTCTCAGCGTTGGGTAACCTGTGATCAATTCAGGGACATCGTTACTGCTCACGTCGATTTTGGCGATGGATACATTGTCACTGAGTCCGACATCGCGATAGTGCACGGCGAGCTCTTCGAGTACATCATGTAGCCTAGCGTGCTGATTAGAGTCGATCTCCATCGGGTGAGAAGCAGATTTACTGTAGGCAGTAATCACCTCCTGGTCTGTAAAACTCCACAAGGAAATCTCGAGTGCCATCAAAAGCTGTTTCTCTGAGAGTATGTCCAACTAGTTCGACGCAGAGGCCTTGTTGCTTTACTGGTACAGGCTGAGATCGGACTTCGGGTTTCAGCTTGCCAGCCACAAAGTCTTGGACAAATCTTGTGATGGTTTCGACATTGACCGACCTGGCATTCAATGAAATTCTCTCCGTTGAGGTGACATTCTCAATTACGAAACCCAATTTGGTGCCGTCGGCGAGATTGAGTATTGCCGCTCGCTGGGGGTACCTGTTCGAATCGACGGTAACAAAGGCCAAGACACTGCTGAATCTTCGAGCCAGCGGATATAGCAAGTCAGCCCCATGATCGCGCTCTGTTGAAGCTAGCGTAAACCTCCGGGTGTAGCTTTCCAATCAAGGGGGTCCCGTACTTCCTGATAAAGAGCTGGAGTGCATCATGGTTAAATGGCCCTTTGTAGCTGCTGCGACGCTCGTCGAATGTGCTGAGAAGCAAAATACCTGGTCGAGTGACACTTCATCATTCGCTCGACTAGAATCAGGGGTAATTGCAAAAGCGTGTTCACCCCGAAGCTGCTCAGACACCTGCGAATATAGTTCGATCAAGTCTTTGGCTTGATCATCAATGAAGGCGACGATTGAAACACAATCAGTACTCAAAATTCGTGATAATTGACACCACTTAGTTCCATAACAGCTGGGTCATGTTGCCGTTCGACCAATGGCAATAGTCTATAATAAACAAGGTGCTTAGGGGAAAGCGTTTCGAGGGAAAAGGGATTATAGTACGCTGAAGTGTCTGAGTCGCTGCGGTAAAGTATGAGTCGACCACGGCCTCTGGAAAGCTTGACCTCGGGAACGAGAACGCCGACATAATCACTGACTTTCCCGTCAGTTGAACGAACAATCTACCCGTACAAAGCTGGCCTCAGGGGGCAAGAAAACAGCAAACCTTAATATAAGGTGCTATAATAAAATCCTTAAAAGTTATCCAAAGCTTGGACTATATTACCTAAGTCTTTTTGTTACCTAGGATCGAGGTCCTGTATTTTCTTTCCTCCCCTAGGCTGGTCTTGGGGGATAGGTACTCCGACAAAGGTATCAAGATCGCGTGCCGACAAGGAAACCCCTGGTACAGCTTTGACTCGATATACGGCCGCATTATTGAGGAACGCTCTAAAGCCATGACTTCCACTGTTGTTTTGCGGTCTAACTCAGCTTGACTGGTAGTTCTTGTCCTCGGAAGTCAGTGGAGCAGCACTTGTATACATGGCAGATTCTTATGAGCCTCTTTCTTCAGGTAGCTCCGGCAGAAGATGAGAGAATTGTGTGAATCTTTGGGGTTCCTTTGTCTTGGCTTTCTTGTTCCTTTGCTTTTACCCGCGCCTAAATATCTCATTTGTACGTTTTCTATGTCGTTAATTGGAGGGCAAAAGTTCTGCGAGCAGCCGAACGAGATCAACTTTAGATATTATCACTGTCTTTGAGGAATCACGATTGCTACAAAGAGTTATGTTGTCTAAGACTGGAACGTTGAAGGGATGTTTGTACTGGAAATGATACAATCCTGAATCCGATACTATGTACATATACTTTAGCACCACAATTGATGAACGAGGTCTACTTCTTGACACACTTCCCTAATTCACCTCCTCTACAGTGCTCGCTCTTCAGCCTAAACATGCTCTATTCCGCGCTTAGCTGGCACGGCCTCAGGCTGAAATCTGACAGTGGCAGGTTGATACTGCAGCAGTGGCATGCCAATCTTGTTCACGCCGCTGCTTCACTGCTAGTTTCAAAATCCAAACGCTGCAGATTTTGTCTACTCCTCCCAGCTTTCTTCAAACTAAACTCTCACAACATCACCAACTAAGAAGCCACAGCGATACTTTGACTCCCCATTGCCATCCCAACCAGGAACCCATCACCATGGGTTCCCTCCTCCCTCTCAACTCAGGATGCCCATCCTTTATCGTGCTGCCCTCCGACAACAGACCTCAGCAGACAGGAGCCCTCGCCCGTCTCCCCGTCGAGCTGATACGCATGGTAACCAATAATATGGACAAGCCCAGAATCAAAGACCTTCGATCCCTGGCCTTATCTTCAGCTGGGCTCTTCAACGTCATCCGTCCCTCGTACTACAAATCAGGCCACTTTGAAGACTTCCGCGAAGCACTCAAGACTGCAGACGTGGCCCGTATGGAGCGCAGCTACCAGTTCGGCGGTGTTGATGTCTCCATCGTGTGGGGGAAGAAGTATGTCAAGTGCAAATGTCGCAACAAGCTTGCAAAGCACCGCCAGCACCGACCGATTGACATTCTTCTGTTTCGCATCATCAAAGGAGAGTGGAACCCAGAAATTGCGAATGCTCTCATCTGGTTGTGCTCAAAGGGATTCTCGCTCCGACACTGGCCCCGACACCACCACTCTCTTTCATCACAGAGCAACATGATGCCAGAGTCTCTGGTTCAGCTGTTTCAGAGAGGGATAGACGACCCCGACAAAGTGCAAGGAGTCTGTAAGATGATCCAGTTCCTTAGCGGTCAGGGTCTGCCCATCCCTCTCCGTGTGTACCCTGAACGAGCTCCAGGCTTTAGAGAACAGGAACGACAATGCAATTGTGCTGACTGCGGTCCCCTCCTGCATCCAGGATGGCTTGAAACTACCACGGCCATTGCCCTCCGCTCCCATTGTCCTCCTATGATCCTCGAAGTCCTTCTTCAAGAGTACGCCAAACGCGGGCTTTTCCTCACTGACCTGGAACTGGATACTTGGGCGCCCCCGCCAGCGATGGAAGATTGGTACGAAGCCCAGGAACCTTTCTTCCCCGGCAGACCCCACCACGAGCCGTGGTTCATCGAGACCGACTTTGCAATCGTAGTCACCTGTCTGTACCGTGACCTCATGGACCCTACTTCCAACTGGGAAGAGGAGTACCCAGGACAAGCCGCCGACATCTGGGAGGCCAAGATGAAACTGCTCATACGCTACAGCGCCATCGACGAGCACGAGCTGTCTTTGTTCCAGGGAATTCTGAAGGCTCTTCGAGACATCGCCGAAATGCCCAAGCCGAGCCCGGCCACCCATGAATCCGACGGGAAATACCGCTGGAGCGCATTCCGCAAGGCTATTCGAGATTCTGCATCGGCGCCTGAGCTCATGAGCAGCATTGGGGTATATCTGATTGGGACGACGAGGAGTTTCCCGAGGAGACACGTCGTCCGCACCGGTTTTATATTGACGAGGATATAAATCCCAAGTTCTGGAACATTGGAAGTGCTGTCGTCAGATATCACGATTGATGGGTCTTCTTGGTCTAATCAAGGCGAATGACTTGTCTTGTTGGTGTGACGATCACCATGAGCACTGGGTTGCTACTGATACTGGGTATGGGCGGTGGGTGGCTTCTTTTGATGCCCACGATCGGATTTGAGCGTAATACGATCGAGTTTTGCAGTTTGATTCAGGGATTTGTTTTGATAAGGGTTTGCATTATTGCTTTACATGCTGGTGTGGATTTGTTTTTATGGAAAGGGGAAAGGGTCTTTGAGTTTGTACAACCCTCATGGCCAGCATGGCCAACGGATTGAAACGCGCCCGATGCTGTTCTCTGAGCTTCCGACGGTTCATGACAGAGCCATAGCTTGGGAACCTGGTAGCTTGTTCTAATGAGAAGAAGCGATAACCGTGTTGGTCAATCTTTGCAGTATGAGAATACACAGGTACAGGGGCACCGGACTTGATACATCATGAAAAGTTATTATGGGTAAACCGCCAGCTCCACAGAAAACGATGAATAAATAAAGCGAGCTGAAGAAAGATACAGGAGGGGAACATGTCTCACTAGTAAGATGTTTCGAGTGATGGTCAATTATAAAGTCTTTTGTATATCTGAGTATACCTTTTCCCACCTTGATGAGTTTCCAGCATCACGTTGTTGCCAAATGTCATCGTTGTTTAGTGAATGTACAGTCTCTGATAATTGTTTCTATTATGGATGTAACAAAATCTCAATAATAAAATACCTCAGAAACCAACCAAGCTCCATGGATAGAACATATTCCACCGCGGTTATCCAAGTAGTAAGGCACTATCAAATCTTGGCTTGGGGCTTCATGCCTCTATGTACTTGTCGGTGCCTGCTTGTCAGAAGCGACTAAGGTTCCCATAGACAAACGACATGGAACTTTGATGTAGGGGCTGAAACGATATTATAGAACTCTAGGTTACTCGATTGCGAGAAAAGTTTACACGTGAAGAGCATAAGCTGATTGACTGAATTCTCGGATTACTTCCTTTGTTCAAACGGCCCCGAGGATCGAGAGCACCTTGATGATATGTCAGCTGCCTCCATAAGTTACATGTTCATAACTGGCATTGGTAATAAAGTACATGGCGTACGGTTCAGGCTTCCGATCTTTTGTTCAGGTTGCTGCCTAAGAAGGGCCAGAGTATGACAAATACTCTCGATCAACTGTTCGTTGAGATGTTTCATGGATGACGGCGGCCTATGAGGTTAAGCTTTAGACTGCAAACACAGATAATGAATGACAACATGATATTTTTTACCACCTAATATAAGCTTTTACCCAGAAGCTTTCACCATAACTAATAAATCTTTTTACAAGCCCTAGGGCATTGCAAAGCAAAGAGACCAAAAGGGTATAAAAAGGGATATAACCTCGACTTTGCATCTCTGCACACACCTTGAGATGTTCCCATATTCTTCAAAGGAGCAGAAGAGTTGAAACAAAGGAACAAATGCCCTGTTGTTTCATGAACAGTAAGTGAACACGATCGCAGCTTAACACGCCAGTACAAATCACCTGCTATCCCGATCTCGGAATTGTTCTGTATTTCACGTTGAGTATAAATGTAGGCCATATTCCTACGCTATACAACTTTCTATCAGTATCGAGTTTTTACAACAAACCACAAAATACACCATACTCCATATCACGCGCTATCACGCATTTTCACACGCATCACACAAAGCAAATATGTCGGACCACCATATCGAGGACCTTCCACTTTCTTCTTCATCCAAACGGATGACTTCTTCACGACCTCAATACCAAGAACAGCCGGCTCAACAAGAGGGACGGCTGGCTCTCCTCCCCGTCGAAGTTCTGCTTAACATTACAGGTGAGCCTGGGAAAGTTGAGCCTGGGAAAGATGAGCAGACTCTATCGCATCAGGACTTCAAGAACTTGGCATTGAGTTCTGGGGTGTTCTTCCGCGAGCTACGCCAAGCATACTATTGTGCCGATAACTTCGCTGTCTTCCACTCCGCCCTCAGGTGTGCAGACGTGGGAGCAATGGAGCGATGCTACAATCTAGCAAAGCCTCCCATTGACCTTACTTGGGAGGTCTCCTGCCAATGCCCGTCTGACAAAGCTCACAATCACCACAGGCCCATTGACGTTGTACTGGAATGCCTTGCCATTGACTCTATGCCTATTGACAGGTGTATCGAAGCTATCAGATGGTTGCTGAGTAAAGGATACGAGGCAAATGAGCAGAAAGATCAAACCGGGTATCGCGGTAATCAGCACTGTAATCATATGCCTGAGCTCATAATTGATCTTTTAGGCAAAACTTCTGGCAAGGCTCATGCAGAGGGGATCTATGAAATAATCACAATACTACACAACCATGGGTACTCTCTGCCTTACCGGGTGAACCTTGACCAGTTTTTTAGAAGATCGTACGACCAGAAGGTCAAGCCAGGCCTGATACGTAAGCCGATGGATATAGCTCTCAGATCTCACTGTCCGATATCCTTCCTCGAGCTGATTCTCCAGGAGTATCAACGTCGTGGGGTTAACGGACTTGCCGTACATCGTGAGTGCCCCCTTGAAATGAGGACCTGGGTGGGCACCTGGCGCCGTTACTCCTGGGAGCTACCACTCTGGCGTCAGAGCACAAACTTTGGCAATGTGCTCTGGGGGCTATTCCTGGACATTGCGGACCCGCTAACCAGCTGGAAAGAATCTTATCAGGGCGAGGCTGCGGACATATTTGAGAAAAAGGTCCAGCTACTCATTGACTACCAGTTCGTTCAAGTGCAGGAGATACACGTGTTACGAAGACTGGTCAAAGTTCTCCGAGAAAATCCCCTGGACTTTACGCTTATCAATGAAGATTACGACGGAAAAGAATATTGGGAGAAGCTATGCGCTAGCCTGAGTCCTTTCATGAAGAATGAAGATCTCGTAAAGGATGACCGGCTACTTGGCTATCAAACAGTCTTTGGAAGACTCCACCGCTTTGTCACCGAGACAAGCTGGAACCCATGGACTGTGTGGCACGACTACAAGATACAAGATGCCAAACACAGGGCCAAGCTCTCGCATCCTTGGACCAACCTTTGTAGGTTGGGAAAGATTCAGAGCAGACAAAGAACGTGGTTTGATCCTGAGTGGCATAAGCTAGCTGAGTTTGAAAATGAGCATGATGCCATGATTGGGGAGAAACGCGACAAACACTCACTGCCAAACTGGAACACGGTGAACTATGATGAGTTCGTGGCCGCTGTTGAGAGACTGTGGCGGCAAAACCAGATCTGATATGTTTTGCTGTCCACGGGTGAGTTATCTAATGAGCGAACAACAGATATCTTGATATCGTCAAGATTGCTTTATCTTGGGTAAGCCAAATGAGTCTTGGCGAGATGATAGGCGAGTTTCAGCAGGCTGGGTAGTGGCTGGCTAGGTAGGTGACGCTAAAGATAGGGCTGAAAGATTGTTATATCTCGGTGCTGACACTGTATATCAGCAAAGCTAGGAGTATTCTGCGTGGTGTGTTTATTTCTTACTTGGATCGGAGGACCATTATTCCAGTTCTCATTTTCTTTAATGTGATGATAAAGTAAAAGAACAGTCATAGTTCTTCAACCATGATAAATGAAATTATCCATATCTCTCTATAATTTTCCTATATCTCTGACATGCTCCAAGCTACACCAACAGAATATGCGCGTATTCGTCAAATTATCCCAAAGGGGCTCCATCTTTCGAGGCTGATGTTACTGCAATACCCCTTTCAACGCATCCGGACATTTAGACGAGGTATTTCTCCACGCCTAACACCCCTGAAGCAACATCCCAGCATAAATCATACAAGTCAAACCCTAACAGCAGGCCTTGGCCCAAACATCCCCACCTATCAACAACCCTGTCTAGTGTTTACGACACGCGCGTAATATGGATCTCCTCCCCTCTCTTCCCAACTCCTCACTGAAACGGATAAGCAAAGATTAATAAACCACACACAAGCCATGGCCGGTCACGCCACTGACGAAACAAAGGGCAAAGGCAAAGTCCGACAGCGGCGCGCCCACACGCGAAGCCGCACTGGCTGCTCAGAGTGCCGAAGCCGCAGGGTGCGCTGTGGCGAGCAGCGTCCCACATGGTGAGATCCCAGCAAGAAGAGCCAGGCTAGGCTTGTCTCGGGAGAAGGAAGAAAAGCTGACTGTGCAAAATTGGCAGTGAGAACTGCGTCAATAGTAAGAGGACTTGTGAATATCCGCCTGTCAAGATACCGCTGAGGGAGAGACGGGCGCTGGAGAAGGCTGGGGCGACTCAGCCGTGGGAGCATGTCCCCTGGGAGGCTCCGAGTTCGTCCAAGGGGCCTGATGTGCCTAACACCCAGGCTCTGGTCCGTCAGCTTATTTTGTCGGGCTCTGGAACGACGCTGGACTGCATGGCCATTGACATGCCCCTCAAGTCACATGAACTCTTCAATTACTGTAGGTCTCATCATTCACAACCAACATCAATTACTAACAGATCTTTTGTCTACGGTGAAACCCTTGTCACATCTATCGCAAATAATAACAAAGATTGGTATGCCTAAAAAGCTCGTTCCACAGCCAATGGTTGGTTAACCTTGATAGCATGCCATATACCATATCAGACCCTGAAGCCCTCCGCAATGCGATTCTGATGGCAGCTACTCATTTTACTTTCAAGGTCGGCAGCCTCGAAGCATTTGAGCATACATTCCTCTTTCACCGTATTGAGACCGTGCGATTGGTGAAAAAATGGCTTGCCAGTGGAGATGTCAAGCTTTCAGCTGCCATCACCAAACAGATTGCTACCCTGGCATATACAGAGGTATGCAAATGGATTTCGGTCCTTGTTTCAGTTGTACTAAGTTATTTCCAGTTCTGTAGTGGTGATATGCAAATGGCAGCGAAACATTTAAATGTTATTTACGCTCTGCCATGCCAGACAACAGACCCATCGGATACCAATGGCAAGACCCGTGACCAAGAACTCGCTGATCGCTATTTTGTGTTGTGAGTATTCGTCACTCAGACTAAACCTCGCATCAACTAAAAACCATAGAACTTCCACCTTTATCCACGGCGTACAGACCGTTCTTCATGGCATCCTCCGCGCTGAAGAGTCAACCGAAGAAAAGAACACCCTCGCAGTCTCTCATCCCATGCGCCTCATGCACAAATGGTACAAGTCAGAAGGACAGTACCTACACTGTCTCAAACTCAAAGCAATACGCCTCTTCTCAACATTCTTCATACTACCTGACATAGGCGCAAGGCTCTCTGACGTCTACAGTGCGTCAATAGTAAATAGTCTTCGTCAAGTCAACGACGAATTCTACAACCTCACAGAATCTCAAAAGATACACGATGACTTCTGGAGAACCGGCGCAGCTGCTCGAGTTTACGACGCAGTTCTTGAATCGCACCAAAACTCAATTACACCTACCAATCATGAACATGAAGCCACTTCTGAAACTGAGCAAAAGACTTCATGGTGCGGATTGGTCATCGCAGCAGAGTTGTTCCTAGAACAAGTAGTTGTTCTCTGGCGGCCTTTCACAAAGGAGATATACCTCTGTAGCATGAGGATATTCCAACGTGATCTCATCTTTGCTCTTCAGAAGACAAATACTGTAGAGATTGCAGAGCTGTTGTTCTGGGAGTCGCTTCTGGGACTGATGAGCATTTATTTTCATGAGAAACTAGGGGATATGGAGCGTGAACCAGGTTTGAGGCCGTTTTTCGAGAGGATTATAAAGGAACAGAGTCGAGATATGCGACTGGAGAAGTGGGAGGATGCAAGGAGGGTGTTGTTGAATATCGCATGGCCTTTGGACTTTTCTGAGGATGATTATGTGAAAGGAATATGGGAGGCTGCAGTAGCTGACTAGGTACTGAGAAAGAATTAATTGTCATACCAAGTTAAATTTTGCTTTAAGTGGGATGGTGGTCGGTGATATGAACTGTGCTGAACCCGCTTTGTCGTAGCAGTGAAGTTGCTTAGAAGTCGTATATCCCTCTGCAATCCTCGCGATCCAGCAGGAGCTTTCATTGTTGCTCCGCCTTTGATGCAGCTGGAAAGATAAACTCTCTTAGCCTCGCCATACCCATCCGGTCCCCTTCCATGGTTTCCGCCACCTCCTTATCAACCCAACCCCTGGTATAGCCTCCACCGAAATCCGTGACCCACGCATTACTCTCCTGATCTATCAAGACATTCTCTGCCTTTACATCTCCCCAGACTATACCGGCGTCATGCAAGCTCGAGACAGCAGCCTCAATCTGGTCCATCCATCGTTGTCTCACTCCACGTGGAGGATTGCCTGGTTCCCCAGGAGCGATCTTAGTTGACAACGGATAACCCCGATTATCGATATAGGTTAACAAAACCCCTAGGATAAATTCATATTCATCGAGTACAACGCCATAAACGCGACACAGATTAAACTGTGAGTCCAACCCAGCTGCGTGGATCATTTTATACGTCTCAAGTTCGCGTTTAGTCTGAACGCCGGAGTTGCACGGCTTGAAGAAGCATTCGGTCTTACAGTTGTCGATGAGAACCTTACTAGGCGGCTTGAATAGTGCATCCTCGGAATTTTCGAAGCTTAAAGTTATTCCAGCGGGATCGTAGAAGGCAGTCCAGGTCTCCAGGTCATCAAGGAAGTCATCTTCAAAGCGTACAAAAGATGGACGTGCAGGGGACTCCTCGGCTGCAACTCGTCGAGGGCATAGCTTTTCTTCAATGATGTCTAGTTCAAAGACAAAGAAATCAGGAAATAGATGCTTTTCTAAGGTGATTTGGATGTCTTTGGGATCACATTCTGGTGGAGGCGCGAGCTCGATCAGGAGAGGCTCAAACGGGGCCATGACCCACTCGTAGACATCGGTATCATAGATATCGCCGATGACCTCTTCGCCTGACTTGAGGATTTCAAGATATGCCATGTACTTCTCGGTCATGCTGGGAGAGTTGATAAAGTTGGTGGGTGAGACGGTGATGTAGAATACCCTTCCATTCCGGCGGACGGAGAATCGTGCATTGTGATTATCGCTCCGAACGTTGGTGAGAATACCTTCGATGCTGTATCTCGGCGTTATAGACATCTTAAAAGTTGACCCATTAATTCAAGTAAGCGCAAAGGTGGAGGTGGCTGAAGTGGAGTGAGAGCGGTGAAATGCGGAGTTTGACGTGTCACATTTTATTGGTTGGTTACCTGGCAAAGGCTTCCATTGTCCTGGCCGGGAGCGCTAAGAAACCCGAGGACATCTATCCCACTCGAAGCGTTTACTTCGGGATCCGTTTGGTCTAGAATTGATGGGCCTTGGACCAGATGCTTTTTTTGGCACCTCATTTCGAGGCAGTAAGTTCCTTTGACTCTGAGGCCTGGTTCTGGAACACCATGCGGTGTTCACTACAGTCACACGACAGCTCTCCATGTTCAACTTGGCAAGCCAGCGCGATAATGAACGTCTTTTGAGTTTACTCCGCACCGAATTAGTGCTTTCAGATAACAAGCCTACCCCAAATACATACTGTTTTGGAAGCGGGCGGTTCACTAGCTTCACTCTACCGAGATAGGCATGCATCCGCGAAGTGACCAATCACAAATGACGAGTTACAATGCAACGAGATGACTACCTATCACTTAAATTCACGCTGCCTAAGCTACAGGTCAAATATCACAATCTTTGTAGTCTTCTCGAAGGAATTTGAAATTACATAATTCCCAATATGACAAATACCGTTGTTGTTATCGGGTAAGATATTCATTCAATGGATAACTGAAACTTGAGCTAATGATATTTAGTGCTGGTGTAATTGGTCTCACTTCAGCGTTGTTGCTGGCCAAGGAGGGTAACAAAGTCACTGTTGTTGGCAAACATATGCCCGGCGACTATGACGCCGAGTATGCCTCGCCATGGGCTGGAGCCAATGTCATCCCGTGAGTTAACCACTGATACACTCTCAAGACCATTATACTAACATTCTCCAGCTTATCGCCTAAACACGCAAGTCGCTGGGAAAGACGAACATGGATCGCTCTGAAGAAACTTGTCGAGGAGACACCTGAGGCGGGCATTCATTTCCAGAGTAAGTCCTCGTAACAATTACTGAGACTGAACCAGCTAACATCGTAAGCAACACATGTCCTCCGTCGGAACAAAGACACAGAGTCCGCCAAATCAGGCTTCTCAGCCCATTTCTACGCCGAAAACCCATGGTTCAAAGAAATCTTCAACGACTTCCGAAACAACCACCCATCTGAAGTAGCAACAGGCTACGACTCTGGTTTCCAATACCAAGGAGTCTGCATCAACACAGCCATCTACCTCCCCTGGCTTCTCGGCCAATGCCTCAAATACGGCGTCGTCGTAAAGCGCGCTATCCTAACTCACATTAGCGAAGCCAAGTATCTCAGCCACACCGGCGAAAAAGCTAATATTATTGTGAACGCAACTGGTCTTGGATCTCTCAAGCTCGGTGGCGTGCAAGACACAACCGTGGCACCAGCACGAGGCCAAATCGTCCTCGTTCGCAACGAAACACCCAAGAATCTACCGCTGTTCATGTGTTCGAGCGCCCTCGACGAAAGCGGTGAGGAGATCTACGCTATGCAACGGGCAGCTGGTGGCGGAACGGTTATCGGTGGGACGTATCAGATTGGGAATTGGGATACACAGCCTGATCCGAACACCGCGAATAGAATCATGCAGAGGATTGTAGATCTTTGCCCGGATATTGCTGGTGGAAAGGGAATTACTGGACTGAGTGTTATCCGGCATGGTGTTGGGTTTAGACCTTATAGAAAGGGGGGGTTGAGGTTGGAGGAGGAGAGGCTGGATGATGAGACGTGGGTGATTCATAATTATGGGCATTCGGGATGGGGGTATATGGGGTCTTATGGGTGTGCTGAGGGGGTGGTTGAGCTTGTTGAGAAGGTCACTGATAAGACACGGGCGAAGCTGTGAGGTCAACTCCAAGTAGTGTTTTTCAGCAAGTTATTTCTAATTCTCCATTTTCGTCATGAAAGTCTTCTCGATTCTACTCCAATTAATTAAACTTAGAAATGATTATGAGTATACATCTCCCAGTTTCCAGCCACAGTTGAAGATTGTGAAAGACTGTGTGAGATCAGATCTCAGACTCTCACCAAAACTGCAGACGATGCTGCCTTTATCTCTCCATTCTATTAGCAACACAACTTATGGTCAAAATGAATACTGTGATATGTCATAATGCTCTATCTAGAGTAGAAACCCAGTAGGAAAAGGATCCTCCGGATCAAGATGCACATTCTTCTCCCCCGTAATCCAAGCCCTCCCCTTAACAGTCGGCAGCACCGCATCCAACTCCCCAACCTTGGTCGTCCCTCTAATCCTCCCCACAAACTCCGTATTAATGATACTCCTAAACTTGACCGACTCCCCCTCCTCAATAAGACCCCTCGCATGCAGAATAGCCAGACGCGACGAACTCCCCGTTCCACAAGGGCTCCTATCCAATCTTCCTGGCGTGACAACAACAGTGTGCTTGACAGTCTTGCCTTCTTGCCCGTCTTCCAAAGGCTCTGTGATGATGACATTGTTGATACCGCAGATAGCTGGGTTCTCTGGGTGCGTGGGCATGCAGTTCGCCAATACTGCTTGTTTCAATCTCTTGCCGAAATCAATGAGACGGTCTGCATTGACCGTTTCCACTCGAAGACCCAGCGCTTCTGCTTTGACGAGGACGTACCACTGTCCTCCGTACGCGATATCCACCACCACGGTTCCCAGCCCTGGGACGTCGATCTCTTTATCAAGGGCATACACAAACGCTGGGACGTTATCAAACGAGACAGATCTGCACTTCCCATTCTCACACTCCGCCGTCGCAACCACCAATCCGGCAGCTGTATCCAACTTCACAATACTAACAGGCTCAACCATGGGAACGATCCCCGTCTCCAGAAGAACAGTCGTCGTACAGACACAATTCGATCCAGACATGGGGACCCAATCTCCCGGCGCCATGATAAGAAAGCCAGCATCTGCATCAGGTCGACACGGCGGAACAATCAAGTTAACGCTCATCTCCAAGCGCCCTCTAGGTTCTTGCAGTAGTAGTTTTCGAAGATCATCCCGCTCAGCCATGTAGTATGTGAGCTTATCGTGCATTGTCTTGGCTGGCACGTCGAGGACGCCGCCGATGATGACATCGCCGACTTCGCCTTCTGCGTGGCATGTGACGATTGAAATGACTCGTTTTGAGCGCATGATGAATTATGTGAGAATAATTATGATTGAGGTATTGATCTTTGAGTGAGATTGAAAGGGGAGTTCATTTGGTGTGCTTTTATCTATAGTCTTTACTTGATTGGCGTCTTTTTGGAGGGGTTCGACTGATTTGGGCGAGGGGCGGAAAACTACCCATTTTAGAACGCCCGTGTTGAACACGGCTAGAGATCCCGAGCAGCCACGCAAAACGGGAAGTCTAGTATGAATTGATACGAATGGCCTAAAGTGTAAGATAAGAGGTCAGATGCTGAGGAATAGCCAATCGTAGCTCAACTTCTTATTAATAACTGCAGGACCGCGACTTCACAAGGTTATTTCAACGCCAACCCCTGCACGAGAACAATAAACATCTCATGGAGTGGAATAATGTTGAAGAAGACTCATGTTTATTCACATGTAACTATATACAAGCCATGAAAGATATGTTGTCTAGCCGATAGAGCCCAACTTGACTAGTAGCTTGATATGCCCAAATCCACGAACCACCAACCTAAGCGCGAACAACACGAGCCTTGGACTTCCATCCCCAAGCCGAAACATCCCGCTTGTTCATCACAGCCACACTCTCGTTATAATCACTCGTACCGTTCTCCGGATCAGCATCCTTAGCCTCACAAGTCGGTCCCGCATCAGGCGCCCCGAGCGCTCCCTCAACAGCACTAAACTTCTGCTTCTCCATAGTAGTAGCAACCATATTCTTCGCCGCCTCCTCAGTCCAGCCATTGATGAAATCGCCATGCGAGCAGAACGCGTTTCCGCACGCAAGCTTGAACGGCGCCTCGCCGCTCCACCCGTTGGGCAGCACCTTGCGCAGATCGTAGCGGATGCTGAAGCGTAGCTGGGGCATCGACTTGCTGCCCTCGGGACACCAGTTTGCGGTGCCGTAGTCGCGCGACTTGTAGGCTGTTTCGAGGGTCTGTTCGTTGACGCACTGCGGGAAGTAGAGGAGTTGTTGGAGGTGCGTTGCGCAGGTCGAGGTTGGGAAGCCGTTTGCGCCGAGGGGGATGGCCTCGCTTTCGCAAGTCCACTCTGCTTTGGCGTCGGCTGGCATGTCAGCTTGAGTCTGGGCATTGGCATCGCCCGCGACCATCTTCAAGTTCTGAGGAATAGGAATCTCGGCGGGTGTTTCGCCAAGGTTGTAGTACGCGCTGAAGCGCATAACAGGGATAGGTTCGTAGTTCGTTCCATCAGCAGTGTAAAGCGGCGTAGGAATCCAGTAGACGGAGAGATCGTTGGGGTTCTCGGCGTTGGTGCAGCCCTTTTGCAGTTCCGCGCTCGTCTTGGTGTTGACAGTCACAGCATCGGAGCCGAAGAACGAGTGGAGATGAGACTTGCTGTACTCGCCGGGAAAGACAATGGGATCGATGTTCTTGAGCATAAAGGGAGAGGCAACATTGACCTGAGTGTAAGCCTGAGCGGCGCCGACAAGAAGACCGGCAGCGAAAAGAATGGAGGAAGACATCTTGCGTCTAGCAGATTATAAAAGAATTGAATAAGATAAATACAAGTGAAATGTAGTGACAGTCAATGTCTAACGAATGAAAAAAAGAACGAGTGTAGTTTGAACTGAAGAACAGATGCACAGATCACGACCAAACACTTGGTTTTAATACCAACGCCAAGCATCTTGAGAAACCATCCCGCGTACCCCCGCCAATGTTTCGTTGAGATATAGTTATGCTGAACAGAGATGAAAAGACTCGGAATGTTATTAGCGGAAGAACTCACACCTGTAACAAGGAGTTGAATGCAATTGGTTGATTGAATGGCGCCTGGAAACATTGGAAACGCTGGGCCTTGTAATGTCCGTTTTGAAACAGGGAGAACTTCTGTATTTGGATGTTGCCGCGTTTCAGTGTTAGGGCGGTGGTGCTAAGCGACGGTGGCTTTCGGAGCTGAGGCTTGGCTGGCTAGCTGGCTGCTCTATACGCGGATAGTCAGCCCCTATGAGTGTTTTTAAAGGTTGCTTACCCTGTGGTCTCGAGTTTTGAGGTAGGATTTGGCAGTGGGTATAAAGGGAGACGCATCGCACCTCAACTCATTTTAAGCCGTGGTAACCTCCGCATCTTTATAGTCCATCATACAGACAGTTGTTGCTGCATTGGACGAAGGGTACATTGCCCTTTTGTGACAATATGTGTCCTCAACCTTTTTCCTGGAACTGAAGTCTTTTGGAATCCTCAACGTCGCCACCGTTCTGGCACCAACGATGATTGGAGATGAAGCAATCTTTGAATGATGGTGTTTGCTCTTCAAGTTCGTGTTGTTTACCTAACGCTGAGCAGCAAGCAACCGTTTTATACGGCAAGCCTCTGCAGACTTGGCGCCGTTGGTCTTTGTCAAGCCATCCCGATAAGCGAGGTCAACTGACTCGCGCATTTGCCATCTCCAACGGCCTCGAGCTGTGACTTCACTGACGCGGTTAATAAATCGGCAGAACGTGTGAAACTGTCCGAAAAGCCAATCGCAACACTCGTGATCTTCCATTCTCTCAGCAATCGCTTGTCCTTCGACGCCTTTGTATATAATGGTGGGTCGTCAGTTTTAGAAGTTCTCCAGTATTCCACCTTTTTTAAGATTAAGGTAAGGAAAAAGCTTACGCGCCATCCTTATCTGATGTGAGAGACATATTGCTATTCCCGGCCCGGTTCTAGATGAAACACCTTGTGAAACTGGGATACCTTGTGCTCATATACAGTTTTATGCCAGAGTTATGAAGTGAATAATGACTTGCACCAAATGTCATATCATGGAATGGATGACAGACGACGCGACGAGTGTCCCAAAAAGGATGCATCCTTCGAAGCAAGCGAGATGTCAGACTGTGATTGTGATTGTGTCCACGAACCTGCATTTCGGGATTTCGGTTAATGCTGACAGGTACCACTTAAGCAAACATTTCCGAGTTGTCAGCAAGTGATGGTGTGAAGCTCAGCACTCTCTACGAATGACAGCCTACAAACAACATCACATCATACCCAAGGACCAATCCAAAGTCCCTCCATCCCAAGCATTTCCAGGCCACCCCTGTCCAAAGATGTTGGCAAAAGCTTGAAAAGTCTTTTTATGGACCTCCAACATGACCAATCTCCTGATGATCTGCACCCCCATCCATGCTGCAAACGGTTGCATCTTTCATACCGTCTCCACATATCACTTCATCAGCAGTAAGCTATTCATGCAATCAGGAAATACATATTTCCCTCAAGCTCAAATGTGCCCTAAAGATCACCGTACCTATATCATAGCTAAATCATAGCTACTGCGTTCCACTTGGTTCAAAAGTAGAAAACTTTATCGGAGGATACTCGAATCTGTAGGGCTGGTCCCGGGATTTGCGACTTCTGACACCGGCATCTACAAACCAGGGGTCTCGCCAAGCATGGGAACACTCAAGCTGAAATGTGGTGGGTGCTTCCATCGATATCTGTTCAACCAACAGGTCGTAAGCACAGCCCAGTCCGCGAATCCTTTCATATGACGGGACATGGATATTCAGGAGTTTCTGCGGGCCACTTTATCCAGTTTTCTTTAAAAGTGACAGTATATCATCCCATACTTTGACTGTGATATTCTCTTGTTATTGTTCTTATTCTTCCCTTCCTCACGCGATCATGGCTGTCGCGGCAAGTTTACCGTCGCGCCCTGCGCTGAGAGTCGGGATCGTCACCGCACTGGGTATTTTCTTCTTCGTCGTTCTTTTCACTTTCTATTCTGATACTGTACAATCACCTGTTGAGTTTGCACATCGAAAGGCACAGCAGTACTGTGACTCGTCGCACGCGACGTGAGTGTTGCATCTGCCCTGTTGATCTTGGCTAACTGTATAGAAGCATTCATTCTTTTACACCGACACCTACACCGGCAGCAACAGTCACTCCTGAGCCTATACGTAATTGCGAAGATCCGTATCGTCGACCGGGATACCTTTATATACCCAAGGAGCCGAAAGCTTATAGAGATACACAATGGATTCCTTTCACGGAAGACTACCTTAATTCGGAACCACCCGAGTACGCCGCTTACCCACCGAAGCACGAGATTGTCTTCAACGATACTGCTGTTGAGCCGGAGTATCTCAACGCCCCTGTCAATCCACAACAATGGATGCGCATGGCTGTCGTCGAGAGTCGACGCCGTGTCAAAGCAGCAGAAGCCACTGTCCCACCAACGAGGAACACAACAGTCCATGACTTTGTCAACATGAAAGACGACAATGGCCTCGGCTGGCTATGGGGTCGCCGCGTCGTCATGTTCGGAGACTCGGTCGATCGCTACATGACACAATTCTTCTGTGAAGAGTTTAACAGCAAGATGTATCTCCCCATCCAAGACAAATCAGGCCGCCAAGCAAAAGGCATCTGCGAAGTCCCCGCCTTCAACCTCACCCTCGTGTACCTCCACTCCGTCGGCTCCTTCACCTACCGCCCCGACTGGTGGTGGATCGAAAACCTCAAGAACGTCGCATGGGAAGAACGCTGGAACATCTTCTGGAAGCCCCACGAAGCACCCATCCAAGGACCCTCCGGCCGTCCCGATCTAATTCTCTGGCAGAATGGTCTCTGGGATCAGCGGGCTTTCTGGGAGGGTGGCGCGGCGATGCATAATGAGGGTGATAAGCCGATGACCTTGAAAAATAGGCAGATGGTTTGGGAGGAGGTTCGTTTTGTGACTGCGCGCATAAAGAAGATTGCGAAGCGGCTTAATGATGAGTTTGGGGATGATGTTCCGATTATGTTTAGGGCGTTGACGGTTCATAGGGAGAGTGGTATGGGCGATGCTATAATGATGGAGATGGATCGTTTGGGCAGGGCTGTGGCGGAACAGGCTGGCCATGAGATGTTTGAGTGGGCCAGGTTGATACATCTTCTTGGGAATTTGTATCAGGATGGATTGCATCCAGGGAAGGGACCGGCGAGTTGGCTTTGGGGGAATATGGTCTTGGAATACCTTGCGAGGTCTGCTGGGTTTGAGGTGGGCGGCGAGGCTAGATGGCCTTACTTTAGCGGATGGAATGCATGTCATAAAGAGTTGTCTGGCTGGGGAGGAAGATAAAGAGTTTAGTTCTCATTGAAAATTTTCGTCAATCTACCCAAGCTTTCAACTACCATACAAAGTTGAGATCAGAGTTCGGGAATACTTCACTTTGGCGTTTTGCTCTCAGTGCTTCAAATGCATACATATGCCCGCTAGCTGCCTCACGAATTCGCTCAGTGACTCTGAAATTCGTACCTCGTTTGTTGAACAGCGCAGCGAAAGCTTCAGGGCCATCTTCGATTGCCTTTATCGCCATATCTTCTGGAACGTCTTTCTCTGCTTTTTGTCTCTTTATCATCTCACGGGCCTTACCAGTCTTGGCCATGAGTCTTACTTTGTCTGTGACTTGAAACTTTTCCTTCCGTTGCGCAAGGATGGTCTTTGCAACAAACTCATGACGCTTCCTTTGCTCCTTGATTCGGCGCCTGACTAACCCGCTGATGTCTATCTTCCCGATGAATGACTTCCTTTGGTTGAGCAAACTCTCGACAAGCGACGTCTGGATGAGTGAGCTTTTCACATTTCCATTCAAAATTTCAATGGCGGAGATTACACGAGCTTCTGTGATCTCAAACTCAAATGGCGACCCTGGGAAGAGACATGACAGTGTTTCGATCCCTGCTTTAACAGCCTGTACGTATACTCTTTTCGTTATATTGAAAGGCTTTGCACATTTTCTGAGTATGCACTCAAGTGTGTCCAAGCCGTTTTCAATTGCTTTGATAAAGTGATCTTCGTCCAGTTCGACTGGGGTTTCCATCGCGACTAAATATAACTGAAGAAGATCTGGCCCAGCCACAATGCCCTCACTAATGAGTTCTTTTGTTATCGTTACTGGATTTCCGCATCCATCGAGGATGTGGCATCCTTTGACAGTTGCTTCTAGGGAGAAATTTTCAAATATATCAATTGGATGTTGAGCTTTCTTCAGAATAAATTGCAGGACATCTCGATGACAAAACATTGCCTTCTTCACCATCTCTTGTGATATTTTGACAGGAGATTCGCAATTGTCGAAAAATGCTCGGCAAGTCGGCAATCCTCTTTGAAGCGCACGTAAAATCGCTTTAACCCTCAACTTTTCTGGTTTAGAAGAAGATTTAATGAGTCGTTCCAGGAATTGTGGCCGGTAGTCCATAGCTCGAGCGACCAAGTCCGGCATTTGGCGAATCACAAAGTCAGACCTCTGTAGCAGGATCTCAAATACATCAGGGAATCTTTGAAGGCACTGCAACCCTACATCTGAAGAGACCCGGAATGGAGTTGCACTCTTGTCCAGAACTAGATTTGTGAAACAAATTCCATGTCGCATGACATTGAAGAGATGCTCTTGACCGATGTTGGCTACCAAGCCCTGTCGGAGTAGACACTGTTCTAGCAGATTTGTTCTTGGCGTGCCTTTAAGCTTCTTCCGGAGTTGGTCCCTGGAAATATATGGGAGTTTTTGTTGAAATTCTTGAATACTGGATGCTGGGGTCTTAATAGCCGGCCACTTCTTGCCAACAATGTAAGCATACAATTCCTGCATCAACATTTGCTCGTCCTTTGCGTAATCAGATCGGATTCCACTTTCTTGCATGTCGACCGCCATTCCAAGTAATGCATAAACTCTGTCTCTTGGGTCTGTGGCCTGACATCCTCTGAATTTGTACAGCAAGCCGCAAAGGTTTCGATTTTGATCCCGTGAAGTCGGGGATGTCACTGGATGGGGCATGGTATCCAGAACAGCTTGACACTGTTGACTGACCTTGACACCCATAACCCTCGGAAGCAAGGCGAAAATCCAGCTCGGGATTTCGCCGAGGTTACATGACACGACGGCTCTTTTCGCATTTGCCACTGGCATTTCCGCAAGTTTCGCTTCGAGGATGGTGACAGCAGATTTCAGCTTTGTGGCATTGCCACTCAGATAGCCAAGCCAGATGACCACTTTGTCAGCTTTCCCATAAATCTCTCCCATGTGGTCGACCTGATGACCGCGCTCCTTGATATTTGTCTGATCGATGCAGAGAGCATCTACCCAGAGCATCCGGTCCTCGTCAGGTTTTCTCAAGTGCCAGAGAGCTTCGTGCAAGCTTTCAGTGATTGGCAATATCTTTTCGTCTACCATGATCTCATGAAGCGTACTCTGGCTTCCCCAAGTATAAGACAGTGATTCGTAAGGGATGATATCGTTTAGATACGCTTGCCAAAGTTGGCATCGCAATTGAGACTCAACGCCCTTTTCAAGGAGTACCAATCTAAATCCAGCAGTCCCCGAATCAAATGCCTCATATTGAAATCGATCTATAAAGGCATGCTCGTGTTTCAGTTGGGTGGTATTGATCTGATTAGGGACAAACATAGCATAAATGACTGTGGCCATTTTGATTTGACGTAGCGCAGAGTCATTCAGCTTTAGAGCATAGGGATCTGTAGAGCTAAGTATACCGCAGAAAGTCAATATTGGAAATCTTGATTTGATACTGGCACCGGCCCGTTCGAAGCATATGATCTTACTATCGCATCCGACTCTGTTGGTCAAATCACGATCAGATAGGAGATGAGTAGATGATGCTACTTTGCCCTTTAGTATTTTGTTGGCTTTATCGGTATTTCGTTCCGGCGGCTGCTGATCCTTGGTGCAGGCAAGCTCTGCTCGAGATGATTGATGTTGCAGATATTGGTCCCAGCTCTGGCGACCTTCCGGAGATTGGATGGTATTGATGACAGATTTGATATATGAGGACGGGTGGCTCATTTCGAAAGTCGTTGAGATGCGATTCGAAGCAATTGTCTCACTCACGTCGAACTGAACTTGTCCAGGTTGAAAGCCTTGCGGAAATGCCACGACGATATCGCCTGGTTTGGCAAGGCTATCTTCAGGTGCTGTACCATCGACTCCAATCAGAAAGCCAGCTCGAATAGACGGAAAAGCTTCGAGTAAATCATCCACAGTGTCTTTAACGAAGGCAGAGACATTGGTCATGTCCTTGGCTTTTCCGACCAAGACGACATCATGAGGGCCAACTTTTCCAACCGAGCATGCAGCTCCCGAGCTTGGCAACTGATATTCTGGCTTCGGTTCGTTCAATAAGGCTCTGGCCGTCTCGTAGTCCTCCGGCGACGGTGCCACGATTGCGATATGGCAATTTTTCGAGTTTGACTTTTCCATGACCGGCGTGCGAAGACAGTTCATGCAACCGGATATAGCCTATTGAAGTGGTAGTAGCTGAGAGAGCTGATGGAAAATCAGATGTTGGAAAGGAAAGGAAATGTATAGAGCATATCATTCATTGAATGTCGGACTTAAGATGTCCAGCAGCGAGGCTTTATGCCACGTCAGAACTGCATTGAGGCTTGGCAAGCCACCATGCTCATCAAACACAGACCTATCAACTGTCAGACACAGCCCGCAGGGATGGTTACACCAAAAGCAAATTACAATCAAAGTGGAAATACATTACAACAATGCCTCAATCGCCATCATATCAAGTATGCCTTGATTGATAAAAGAGACAATTCTATTACATAAATCAAAAACTTGTCTACCTACACTGCTCATTGCCTCACAGAAAGACCAATACTTCTAAAGCAATGTTTCCCGTCTAAATTCGTGCTCCTTCTAAGTGAATCTAGGAACAATGCCCCTTGTGACATAAAGATCGGTCCAGCGCTCGCTGACAGCCTTTTCAATCTCCCGATAGCTCTGGCCATGGATCCATGCTGGCAACCTCCAGTCGTCGCAAATCAACAAGGGGTGATCCCCATCCTCATCTTCTCCCTTTACCTCACAAGGCGGTATGCGATCTTCGCGGCGAACCACGCGGGTCCACTCGCGATCCGTCCACCACCCATCATCTCCCTTCGCAACCCCCTTGTTTCCCCAGGGACGGTCGAGCATCGGTCTGATGTAATTGTTTCGCAACTGATAGTCATGGTACATTTCATACGGGTTCCAGTCACGATCAATGATGAAACGGTGATATCGATGGGCATCACCCCAGCTGTGAATATCTTCCTCTTCTGAGGCCCACATGTCAAGTGTATACACCTCCCAGTCAATCGTGAAAGGTCGGAGTGCCTTGACGAGTGTGTCCCAGCAGCCCTGAGCGTCCCAATCGGTGATTCCGGTTATGCTACTGGTCTTTGTTGGAGTTGTCATGGATCGCAAGGCTTCCACAATGCTTCTTAGCATCTTCTCCTCAATATCGTCGAGAATCCCATACTTGGCAAGGATTTTGATCTTCTCCTCCAAGATATCCGAAGCCTCGCCACGATACTGTTCCGCCCAGTTCGTCGAAGGGTCCATAAGGTCTAGAAAAATACCCCATGTTGTTTCTAATAGATTTGTGGACTTCCACCACTGCTGGTCTTGGATAAAGACTCGGCCGTTCGGCGTGGAAACTCGGCTGTTCGATGTGTATTCGATGAAGAACTTTTGCTTTCCCGCCCATGATTTCATGAAAACAGGGGTCACGACATGAGTAGACGAAAAGTCGACGCGGCGGCGAATATAGTCTTGCATGATGACCTCAATAAAATAGGGCGGGCAGTGAGACCGTAAGGCCTCATCCAATGGTTTCGTGACGAGGCCGGGGGAAAGTCTTTCCATTTTATCCAAGTACCAATAAGTATCCCAATTCATGGAGAAAGGAAGTGAGTAGCCGTAACTCTGTATCAATTTGATCATCTGGCATATGCCTTCTGTGTAGACACGATCAGGACTCTTACTCAGCATAGTGATCAGAAAGTCGGGGAAATGATCGCAATGCGTGTTTGCCTTGTACCACGCCTGGTCTTTCTGTTCCTTCATGTCGAATCTCCGTTCCAAGAGCCACTTCAAAGCATTGATTCCCTTTTCGATAGGGACTTTTCCTAAGTAAACACTCTCGAGTAGCTCATCGATAGGCCTATGGTGGGTATGCCGGCGCTCAGAGATGCACTGACAGCCGTCGGATTCAGGCAGTTCCCATCTCGTATCAGTTACAGCTCCAAACTGAGCGCACCGATCCATCGCCTTGACATTAGCGCTTCTAAGTGCCTGACGGAACGCGCCGCAGTTATCCCCAAGATAGTAAAGGCGGAGGTATACTTGGCTGAGAGGAGGGCTGAGCAAGCACAAACCCTTGAACTCCTCAGCTGAGATGGGGTCTTGGTCTTTTCCGGGCTCACCTGAAATCTGGAGAAGGATTTCAGTGGGTAGAAGGTCCAGTGTAACTGGCTGAGGCTTCCGAGAGGTCTCCGTATCAGGGGATAGGGACTCGGGATTTTGGTCAGGGTTCTTATCAGAAGACATGTTCTAGGTTTCAGTTGTGTCGGTTGGTATTTGTTGTGTGTGCTGGTGATTCTTATCGTAATTGATAATTTAGTTCGTTGTTGGAAACGATAGATTCAAAGCCTACGAGTCGAACAGATCACTACTTATACATGGACTGAACATTACTCGACTCAAATCTTTCACGCCCTGGTTGAGATCCTGTTACATCTGAACATTTCTTTCAGCGTTTGTTTCCGCTGTATGGACAAAGAGTCACATAAGCATTTGCTTTGTTCACTGTATCAGGGGACTTTGTGAACAAGCAGCCAACGAACAAAAGCGTTGACCGAACACCTCATTTGGGCTGTTTCTTGATGAATCTCGAAACGTGAGTATGGATCCCATATGGGCCTCTCACACAGTCTCTCCATCAACAAAGCAAGTGCCCATCCTTGTTAGACACATACTCATGTGCCACAGCCGCTTCTATTCATCTCAATCAGCTATGCTCACACCAAAGCTATGCGTAGTATCAACTTACCAAGAGGTACAGCGACCTTTTCACTCTGCCCCTCACAAGTACATCTAATCCAGTACTCCGCACCGCCATACCACGGATCAGGCGCTACAAACATCTCGCATCCATGACAGCTTTCAGCAAAGTTTCCATGATAAGTTGGCTAACAGACTACTTAGCATTTGTAAACCGAAACACTTTCACGAGCACGGCTTACCGTAATGGTGGTGCCGTCGTAGCCGAAACAGTCGTTGAGGTCCAACTCGGAGGGGATGTAGCCTGAGTTATCGCGAGGCTGACATTTGCCCGATAGTGTGTTTGTTTCGGAGTTGAAGGCGATGTCGATACAGGTTCTGTCGATTTGAGCGAAAGTGAAACCCAAAAGGGCCATTAGAACTGTCGCTACTTTGGTCATTTTGCGCTATGTCACTGGCTGGTATGGTTATCTTCACTGCAATAACTTGACTTAATGCTGGACTTGGCGGGGGATATATGTCTTGTTAGAATTTCAAAGAGGGGCCATGCAGTGATCCCACCACTCGGTTAAATGAGCTCTGATCCTGACTGCTTCAGCTATAGCACGTGAATCCTTCGCTCGCGTCTAACGTAAGAAACACACGGCCCGAGGGTGAGCTGGTGTTGAGATGCCAACCCCCGATAGGCTCTTCCATGATCTCTTCCGTGATGAGTAATTCCTCCTTGACAATTGAGGTAATATCGGAGGTTCAGTTCATTTCTTACCTGCCCAAATCAGTTCAAGCTGCATATCTCGCTGATCCTCCGGGAATAATCCTTCGGAGAAGTTTATTTCTCCGGCTTATGTTACCCGCAAGATGAACCCTGGGCAGTATTAGATACCATAAAGAGTGTGAGAAGGCTAGGGGAGGAAAGAAAACACAGGACCTTAATCTTAAGTAATAAAAAGACTTGGGTTATATAGTCTAAGCTTAGGATAGATTTTAATAAGTTTATTTTAGCACCCTATAGTAAGGTTCGCTGTTTTCTTCCCCCCCGAGGGAAGGTTCATGCCGGACAGTCGTTTTTAATGTGACACGGAATCCCGTCTTCCCCTACTCAACCCTTGCAAAGTCAGAGATTCGCCAACTTACTCCGCAGTATAGCTAAGAGTAACTCTAATTCCTTGCTAAGGTTTCGACTCGAGAGTCTTCAACACCCTGCCAGAATGAAGGGGGCTCGCCGTCGGCCACAAGCGTTACGATAGCTTGGAGATGACCACGGCGAACATCAACAGTTTCAACATCTTCCACTTTAACTAAATCAGACCCATGGATCAATCATTACATCTATCATAAGTACATATCATCGTCTAATAATTCGTCCTACTCTGGTCCCCATAGCCCTCCATCAAAAACTCCATATCATGCCACCCCGTCATCTCCATCTCACTCCCCGGGACATACTGCGCCAAAGATCCCTCCGCCATCCCAAACCCCGGAAACGGCAAAAAGTCCAACAATCCCTCCATCGATCCATGTGCGACCCCTTGGCCCTGCACTTGTTCAGCTGACCAACCAGCTGGATACGGCATATTGTTCATGTTGATCCCTTGCGGGGGTAAATTCGCTATACCCGGAGGATCAGTCGAATTGTTGGCGCACTCTGAGAATGTATCAACCACTTGAGCTAGTCGCTTCATTGAGCCGCATTTATCCGTGTGGTTGATGACGTTTCGTAGGGTTGCGACGAGGCGCCGGACTTTGCTCTGGAGCATTACTTCATCTGGTCCTATGCTTTCTGCACCTTCGCCAGGGCGTAATCGTAATAACCGTAGGATGAGGATCATGGCAGAGCAGTAGGCGTAAAAGATGTCTAGACCAGACAGGCCGTTGATAACATCAAAGTGGTCTAAGAGTATCATCAGGTAACTCAGTTGGCACGCATGCTTGACGCATAGAGCTGCATGTGTAGGAACCTGAGTTTTTGGTGTGTCTTCTTTCCGTGCTGCTGCAACGTCGCGAAGAAGAAGTGGGCGTGAAGCCACGATGGCGATGTAGTGGAAGTGAATATGCAGAAGCAACACAGCCCGAAGTTGAGCTCGAGTCTTCCACGCCAATGATACTTTCAGTTCCTCCATATCGACAGCCCCTTCGTGATCAATGGATTCCAGAGCCGGTCCCTCCATTTTGATCCACGCAACATCGAGACCAGGTGCTTTTCCAATATCCCTCTTCCAGCCATTCAGCGCAGTCAAGATCTCATCCAACGTCGGACCTGAACTTTGACTTATATCAACATGCAAGAGTCTTGTTCGCGCAAGAATAGCTTGAAGTTTCACAGACCACGACACAAGTCTTGCATCGGTTCCTATACCTCCTTCAACAAAACCTTCTCGTGGTGGAACGACTTCGACGTCGAGTTCTTGAAGGCCACTGGGTCGGCCGAGACTTGAAGCGAGGAACTGCTCGAAAGAGTAGAGTGTGCAAAATACCCATTTCCGAACTTCTCTTTCCAAAGGTCTGAAGGAGGCACTCATGTCTGAGCGATGAAGACCAAGCGCAAAGGAGATACGAGTGGCTGTTCCGGCAATGTTCCACGCAGCATTTCTTTCATTATTGTTGTGCAAAAACAATGAAAGAAGTAGTAAAACTCGGACATTCGTAAGTGAACACTTCGAAATGAACTGAGGAAGTAAGCCCCTAGCGACTGCAATAGATCTCCGCCGAAGAGCAGAATGATCAACGTTGGGTATCGACCTATCAGCGATAGAGCCAAATACCACAATCATATGAAGACAGCCTATCCATCCCCAGTCCGGTAATCGAAGCGGTCTCGAAGGAAGTCGAGAAGTGCTGCGAGCTTCGACGATGAAACTTTCGTATTCTTCCTCAAAGGTAGCTCTGTGAAAGAGAGGAAAGTCGTCGTGAACATTTTTGAAGTATGACTGAATAAGTAGATCAAGGACTTGGTTCGAGGGGAATTGGCCAAGAATTTCATCCATGTCCGCCGTCGGAAGACGGGTGAAGTCTCGTGCGATAGCTGAGGTGATGGATCCAGGGGAGGGCCCATCTTGAGGTGTTGCTGCAGTCCGTGGGGGTTGGTCCTCTTCATCTTGGCCATCAGCTTCCAAAAGCCGACTAGTGTTGTCCTGCGTAAACTTGGTGACTCCTTCACGACCAGGAGACGGATAAGGACTGTTATTAGAATCAACAAGATTCCGAAGTTGGTTCCAGAAGTTGAGAGTCCCTGAAGGTCCGATGTAATGCTCATGCCCAGAGTTATCCTTCACAAGCGACGATTGCGGCTCCTCACTATGCGACTTTGAACTCCTCGGCGAAGTGTCACCCCTCGAATCCGCCGTGATGATATCCGGCCCCGTACTCGGAGTCCGTTCTTTACTAGAAGGATTCTGCACGAGGTCCTCAACTCTCATATGTGTTCTATTAGGATCAGAGATATCAGGCATCTTATACCCCATCTTCTGACCCAATTGTACAAGATCACCAACATGATCGAGAGTCTCATTCGGAAAAGCGCCTCTGACAATAGCTTCGAGACATCGATACCTAATTTGTCAACGACGTTCCACAAGATGTACAGAAGTGAGACATACCTATCACTCAAATCATCCACACTCCCGTAAAAGCGCGTCTTTCGTGGCGCCGTATACGAGCAAGTGACGTTATGTTCAACACAATTCACACAGCCTGCGCCCGAAGGATCAGGTACACATTTACACCTCCTCTACACCAAGTCAACACCAGCCCATCACTACTAACCACCTAACGACAAATACTCACCTTTCGACAACGATCACAGCTTTGAGCATTCCGTTTACGGGATTCTTCAGGGATGCGCCGCAGACGACGCTTCGCATGCGCAGATTCAGACATGGTTTAACAGGAACGGGGAAGGGAAAAGGACTCATCGAATCGATGCTTCCCGGATCTGGGGTTCCTTTTCCCGCGGGACGGATGCATGCTTCCGGGGGGGGATACGTAGATGGCGTGGGAATAAGACGCTAATGGAATGTTACGCTGAAGGTTTGGGGATGGAGAAACTAAAGACCGCGGGTTACCCTACGCCTTGAGGTTGGACCAACATGACGACCTCTCTATCAGTGGTATAACGTGGTTGACATGTTTCGTCGTCTTATCAATCCGTCGTTTGTCTATCATAAAAGTCATCTTATCGCGGCGAATAACATCAGGATGGCTAGTTCTTTGACACTCCCGGATTCCAGAACATTGGCCTACGCTTTGGACTCCTCACCAAAAGACAGACCCCTCATCATTTTGTCAAACTCCCTCACTGCACCTCTTTCAGTATGGGATCACGTCGTCAAGGTCCTCAACAGCAATGGCTACCGCACTTTACGCTATGATCAACCCGGTCACGGCGGATCATCGGCACCAAAAGACCTAAGCCCTACATTTGACTCTATGGCCGAAGATGTCCATCACCTTCTCAAGAAGCTCGAGATCAACAAGGTCTACTCATGGATCGGAGTATCAATGGGTGCATCGGCAGGTATATACTTCGCCACCAAGTATCCCAACGTCGTAAGCAAGCTCGCCATCTGCGACACCATCTCCTCATCGCCCATCAACGGCGGCGTAGAAGATGCCTTTAGTCCTCGTGTCGCAGCAGCACGAGAAGCAGGCAATCTCGACGCAACTATCCAAAGCACTCTAGAGCGATGGTTCGGCAAAGAGTGGCTCGAGAAAAACCCTCAGGAAACACAGCGTATGCGAACAGTCATGTCTGGAACTACGATCGATGGTTTCGAAGCATGTTGTAATGCACTGAGAAGCGAGACTTTTGATCTTCGACCGAGGTTTGCAAAGATTGGTTCGAGTGTTGATGATGCGATCTGTATCGTTGGCGAGAAGGATGCGAATCTACCGGAGACTATGAAGGAGATGAGAGACAAGATCCAAGAGGGGTTCGAGGCGGCGGGTAAGAGCAACAAGATTGATTTGGTGATTATCAAGAATGCCGGCCATGTCTCGTTTGTAGATGGTTTCGAGCAGTTCACCGCTGAGTTGCTGAAGTGGTTGAAGGCTTGATTGCGCGTATCATATCCTACTCCAGGAATCGTATAATCAGACGAGTCTCACTCTTCAATACAAGGATAATGTCGTATCAGTTCAACTCCCGCTCAGTAAGCCGAGGCTATCACCAACACACTCCCCAACCCCGCACCACGAAATGTCGGTATTTCTTTCGCCAATGACACTTTTTCCAAGGTAAGTTTCGCATACAAAGCAACAATCTGATTTAAGATAGGTTAATTCGGGGAACTTAACTTGCAACATCACCTCGAAAAGAAACATATCACAGGATCCTAGTCGATAGCATCGGCGAACGTTAAAGGTGGAGTAGTGCCGAGACTAGCCATTCACCCCCCGACGACCCAACTCGCCGATCGGATATTCAGCCACCAAATTCTGTTGTGCATGATGCACTTGAGTGTTGGCCGATGGTGCAGATACTATGCCATGGGCTTGCATGAAATTTCGATAGTTTGACAAAATCAAGAAACTTCGCCGACTTTTATTGAAAGCCACTTTTGACGGTGTGACAGACTGAGAGGTAATTAGATTGTCGTGTATCCTAGTCGAAATCACTGTGATGCAACATGTTACATCGGTAAGAAGGGCAATTTACGTATGTATGATTCAGTTGGTCATTACTCATTATGATAGAAACGACTGCACTCCAAGTATCCAATTATACTCCGTACTCTCCAACTTTTTTAAGATTCACCCCTTGGGACTGTCGTGATGGGTGGTTCAAGAACAACCGTTCTTCCATGCTTGATCAGCTCTGTAGCCTGCATAAAGAACGAATCAATCCTCAGAATAACAGGTCTCAAGAATACCCTGGCCGCTATGTCATCCGTAGCACCAAGTTTCTGCAGCGACTGATGAAACTTCTCTAGCAACCGATAAGCAACCTCGATATCTCGCGGATCACTCGCCAGCAAGAACAGATAGATCAGAAAGTTTCCACACAGGATGAGCTGCGTTCGGGCAACTGCACTGCGTTAGTTACTTGTTTCAGAGTGACATCTTTGATCGGCAAACTTACATCTCCCCCAGAAGCTCGTTAGTTCCTCCTCGGTGATGTACGCCATGAATGTCGTGAAGAGCTCGAACTCTGCTAGTGCGGTGGAGAGCCATCGCTGAAGATTAGAGCCCGGGGTGACTTTTGCGGCTCTTGTGGCTGGGAACATGAGACCGCGGAAGAGTAGCACCTGCGTAGCGAAGAAGGATATGTGAAGGGGTCCTAGTTCATGTTTAGACGTCGGCGAATTCTTAAGATGCTTGTTACATTACATACCGTTGTGGGCGTAGGGTCTCACGGCGAGACAGCTCGGGATGAGGCTCGGCCATTCCTTGAGGGTGTCTCGAATGGGAATCAGTTGCGTACGCGTCTGCTGAGTTGATCGTACACCGCTGCATCATGTAAGTCGCTGTCACCTTTACTACGCCGATGGTTGGGGCACTTACAAGCTGCAGTCAAGGATGGCACGCATCTCGCGAGACACAGTGATCATTTCAAGGAAGCGTGCACCGTCGGACACGCGGAACGTGGCATCCTCAATATCGATCATATAGCGAAGATCGTCAGGGATATCCTCGCCAGACCGCAGATCATCCATGTCCGGGGGTGGAGTCGTGAAGGACTCGTAGCTTATATGCGGGGGGTTACCGTGGCTTACAGCTGCCCAGCAATCTGTGTAAAACACCGCCCACCAGAGCTTCTTGCGTAACCTCTTCTCCCACGGCGCAATGTTCCACTTGTCAGGGTCTTGGTGCAGACCGAGCATCTGCGCTATCGCTGTGGCTTGACAGGCCATCACCCAGATATAAGGTGTCTCAACACTGTCAATGTCTGGTGGTACCATGTGCATCAGCAGCAGGGCTGACATTAGTCTCGAGAGGTTGGGGGCTTCGAGTTCACGCCTCAACGCTTCTTGGGCGTGATTGGTCAGTTCATGCTGCTCGAACGGACAAGGGATTCTCGCGAGGGTTGGATCTTGCTTCCAGAACACACACGCCAAGGCGTAAACGGCGCCCCGTAGCGACGTGGGTATGTCTAGCTTGGCGGTCGCGTACTGCCGAAGGAAGCGAGTCTTGTGGATGACGGGCAATCCTACGTGGACGTGCCGGAAATAAAGGCGGACGAGGGCCGGGCCGTGGGGCCAGACGATGCGCTCTATCGCATCGGACGCCATCTGCCTAGCCTCATTCCTGTGTTCGGGGAACTCATCCAGCAGCAGCAGAAAGTGCATCGGGTAATCGTCCACATCAGGCCCGCCATGGTAGACCTGCACAAAGTTGGCGTCAATGCCCTCGCGGTCGCTGAGGAGCACGGATCTGAAGGCGTCGAGGAAGTAAGGGTCCTGCTCCGAGCCTAACGCCATGGCGTGCGCCGTACGGCCTGGGACATCTTCAAGAGCGTAGGCGACTTCTTGATTGGGCTCGAGGCGCGGTGGATCTAGGCTGATGCTTCGATCCAGGGAACCTTCTCCAGGAACTGGCACGGGATGGCGCACGAGGCCGTTGTGGACAACGGCTGCGGACTCGGATCTGTGCCGAGTAGCTTCAGATGGCGCCGAGGGCGAGATGGCCGATGTACCAGATGCAGAGACAGAAGCAGATGCAGACGCCGGGCTTAGTGCATCGTGGCTTCTGGAGGACTCTGGTCCAGGGCCAGGGCCGGATGTAGGCCGGTGGGCTAGAGGGTCAGTGTCGGAGAGGGACTGGCACACCAAGCCTCTGCTTTTACAGAAGAGACCTGTATTACAGATCGATGCAACGGTCAGTATAAGCAATTGACGAATGACTAGCGGGAAGTGTTAAGTGGAGTTACCACTGGGCTGGACTGGTAGTGAGTGGGTGGGAATCTGGGGGGGGGGCGCCTCACAAGGGGGTTCAGAGGTGATGACACACGCAGTCTTGCGACGTCGACAGGCGTCGCAGGGTCTGTTTTTGCGGCTCCGTGGCTGGCGGGCTTTACCAAAGTTACTGCGAATGCTGAACTTGCGGGGCGTAGCAGTAGACGAGGAAGAAGTTGCCCGGTCCCGATCATCGCTAGCCTCAGCCTGCGAGTGATCCATTGGATCTGATCTGATCTGATACTTTACTTTACTTTTTCGGAGGAGGCGGGCCAGGTACCCGTTAACGGCAATACCTACGCTCCACGGGCGCGCGCGTGTTTCGAGGGAGAGTGTGTGAATGAACAAACGAGCCAGGCTGCGGGAACGAAGGAGGGAGGAAAAAGAGGCGAAGGAGATGTCGGCGAAAATCGCGTGATGGGGGGGAGGGCCGGGAAAGATAAGTTGGCCGACAAGGGAGGCTTTGACACTAAAAACACCGGAGTTGGCCGAGTTGAGTTCTTTTTTAGGGGGGGCGTTTCTACTTGTGTACTAGTGTCCTCGGAAAATGAGATTAGTGTGAAATTACAGAGGGCACGGGAGCTAAAGAGAAAGAGTGTCAAGCGTGTTCAAGTGCCGTGGCCTTCAGAGCATTATTCGCGTTTTAGCCTGTCATGACGCGATTTCAAGATGCGATAATTAAATCAGTGGATGATCTCAAGGATCTACCGAGGTAACGTTGCGAAAATCACAAGATAAAGTGATGAATTTTTATCCAGAATCCGCGCTATGTCTGATATGGTAAAATGATAATTAAAATGGTCTCAAGTGTAGATAGAGTAGTAGCAGATAACAGGCTTGCAATCTTGAAAAGAAACATGGCCAACGTGAATCTCGTGATCAAACAGACGTGGTCAGGGAGTTGGGGCCCTTGTTTCGCTGATAGGAGTGCTCTTCGGTTGTTCCAGACTCACTCTCGGAGTAACTCATGTCCCAGCGCTCATCATAAACAGCTTGGACCTCCTTGGCAGTCGTACCATCCTTGATGAAGGCGTCGAACTTCTTATCAGGGACTACCATGTGAAGTGCGTAGTAAACAGCAGCGCTGACGATGAAGCCAAAGAGGTAGTTGAGCTGGTAGAGGTTCTTTGCGCCATCTGAGACCTTGGCATTGGGGTTGACAGCAGCAATGAAGCCAGGCATTGTAGGCGCGACACCGACAATCCACTAAACAAGCGAGTCAGTTGAGGTTCCGTGCAATAAAACAATGTGGAACTTACCGCGACAAAAGCACGCCAATTGACACCAAAGTTGTACCAGTAGATGCTATCCCTGTTACCCACAAAAAGATCGTCAACATTGACCTTGGCCTTGGCCACCAGGTTATAGTGAGCCACCATGAGACCAGTCATGGGCGCCAAAAAGACACTGTAGCCCGAGAGCACGGTGAGGAACGTGGTGGCTGTGTTGACGAGACGCCACGGGTTGACGATGGGGCTGAGAAGGGCCATGACATAGGCACCACGTCGAATGTTGATGTACTTGGGGAACACGGATGCGAGATCGATACCGCCTGCGAGGGCGTTGCCGGGAAGATTGCTGCCGAGCTGGGAGATGGACAGGGCAAGGCCGGCGAAGAAGATGGCGGCGCGGGTACCAGCAGTGGGATCCTTGGCCAGAAGAGCAGCGAGAAGAGTGGGAGGATTCCAGATAGCCTCGCCCATGCGCTTCTGTGTCGCAGCAGTGACGAGAATGCCAATGACGGAAGCTCCAATACTGTAAAGCGGAAACGCAACAGTCTGTCCCCAAATAGCATCACCAGGCTTCTTCGACAGACGCGCATAATCGTTCTGGTTAAGGATACCCGCGGCAATACCACCAATCGTTGACATGATTCCCGAGATGGTAAGCCACGTAACACTCTGCGGACCACCAGTGACCGGAAGAGGCGAGCTATCAGAAATGGTATCTCCAAAGCCGTCTGATCCCATGGTCGCCAGCGCCCAGATCAGAAGGACCAGGAAGAAGACGAGGGTGACGGAGCTGGCAAAGTAGAAGAACTTTTGTATTCGGTGCGGCTTGATCCAGAGGAACGGGAGCGTGACGATGCAGAAGATGAAGTAGGAGACGAACTGCGCGGACGTCATGCCGGTCGACGCGGGGATCGTGTTGGGGATGTGTTTCTCGAGGTTGGGATCCCATGATAGAAGCATGAGATACGTGCACTGTCCGCCGACCCAAGACTGGAAGCCATACCAGACTTGGTTCATTAGTACAACCCAGACATCAATGGAGAGGGAGGTGACGTACCGAGGGAGAGAAAGATGCGGTTCCAGATGACGAACTGCGATCCCCAGATTCCCCATACCGCTCGACTAAAGACAGGGAAGCCCACTGCAATGCGTGAGCCAATTGAGCCTCGAAGGATTCAGGGAGTGGATAACGTACCGTGGTAATAAGCTCCAGCAAGCGAGGCAAGAATCAAGGCTGCGGTCGCGAGGATGTTTCCGAGGATGATGGCGATGATGGCCTGCCACCAGGTCAAGCCAAGGGGAATCAGCGCGCTGCCCGTCAGATACGTCGCAATGTTGCAGTTGATCAACAGCCCTGTAAGATTTGTGCCCGTTGGTTAGATATGCGCTTATGCAGTGTGATTGAATCCCATCTCGGCAAATCACGATAATCGCCAATAAGAAATGAAAAAAAGGAAACGTACAGAAGTTGTGGAACGTTAGAAACGTCCATGTTCGTCGCTCAGTTCCAACGGGTCTGACATCTTCATTCTGCAGAGTGGAAAATTAGGGGGGTGTGATGTGACGCGTTAGGGAGGTCTTTTGCGTACAATGAAGCGCGAGCCACGCGGTATTTCAATGCGCTTGACGAGATTCGCAACGGCCATTGTCGAGACGGACGCGAAATGCGAATAGCTTCAAGATTAATATTTCCCGAAGCCTCCGGATCGATAGTGTGTGCAGTAGCTTGAGGAGGCTGCTGCTGCTGTCACTGCGGGAGGGAATTTTAGGGGGAGGACAGAAACCTATAAGGGTCCGGGTCCGGGTCCGGGGGGGAAGCAGTTCGTTGGCGTGATCTGGTATCCGTACAAAAGTTTAATCACCAGCCTTATCTTGTGATTGAATGAGCCACAGACAAACGGGAATTCGGAGCAGAGAAAGAGAGATACGTACCCCGGATTGAGGCGTCGGCCAAGAGACAATCTGCACGACATTGATTGTCCAATGATAAGCAGATCGGCAGTTCAGGGCAGATATGATTGGATGCTGCTGAAAGGAGAAGACGTTCCGCTGCAGTTCGGGCAAGTTTTCTGTTCCAATGTCTCCTCTTTTCTCTTCTGGCGTCGGCCAACTTGCTCCATCCGATTCCCTCGCCGCCCGCCCCCCTCTCGCATGATCCAGTCTCAGCGAGGAAAAGCATTGGAGAGGAGTTATTTTTCTTACTCATTAAATGACTCTAGAGAGAAAAAAATACAAATGCAACAATAAACTACGCACTCTATGGAGTGATTGACACCTCTGACTTATAAAAGATCCGGTGATACCTCTTCTCCCCCTCTGCCGCCCCCCCCCCACCGTAATACGTATTATGCTTTCCGGCACCTCCAGGGTATCATCCTCCCAACCAACAGCACACTTGTCTACCGCCAACATGTCCCTGTACCGAATCGGAGTTGACGTCGGCGGTACCAACACGGACGCGGCTATTCTCGACATCCGAGCTGCTGCCACATCAACCCCTGGCCGTGGCGTCCTCGCCTCCCATAAGGCCTCTACCACGCGAGACATCACCAGCGGCATTGAAGCCGCAATAAGAGCCGTCCTGCGCGACTCTGCCGTTGACCAGAGCGGTGTTCTCAGCGTTACTATCGGCACGACGCACTTTATCAACGCGCTTGTGGAGGCTGATGCGCGACGGTTAGATCGTGTTGCCGTTGTGAGGCTGTGCGGCCCGTTTACTAGACAATTACCGCCGTTTTCGGACTTTCCTGTGGGATTGAGGAGTATTCTCGACGGAGGGGTTTATTACCTCGATGGAGGACTTGAGATTGACGGCAGAGAAATTGAGCCGTTGGATCATGAGCAGATTAGACAGACGGCGCGTGATGTCGTCGCAAAGGGTATCAACGTCGTCGCTCTGGTAGGTGTCTTCTCACCACTTGACCACGACGGCAAACATGAGGAAGAATGCAGACGGATTCTTCTGCAAGAAGCACCATCTCTCCAGGTCGTGTGCTCCCACGACATCGGCCCAACGGGCTTCCTAGAACGAGAAAATGCCACCATTCTCAACGCCTCAATCCTCCGAACAGGACACCGCGTGAAGAAAGGTTTCAAGCGCGCCATGCACAGGCTACAACTCACATGTCCGCTCTTCTTATCGCAAAATGACGGCACGCTCATCGATGCAGACACAGCAGCTGAGTTCCCCATCAAGACGTTTGCAAGCGGTCCTACGAATAGTATGACTGGTGCTGCGTACCTCGCTGGACTTGATCATAAGCGTGAGAGCGTCGCGGATGATGAGGAGCCGCAGGTTTTGGTCGTGGATATCGGTGGGACGACGACTGATGTCTGCGCACTGCTTCCATCGGGTTTTCCACGACAGGCACCTGGTTTCGTTGAAGTCGGCGGCGTGCGCACTGCGTTCTCTATGCCGGAGGTTGTGTCAATTGGTCTCGGTGGTGGAAGCAAAGTGCAAGTCGACCCTACCACGCAAAACGTCACTGTTGGACCTGGATCAGTTGGGCATTTACTACAGCAGGAAGCGAAAGTCTTTGGCGGAAAGACGTTAACGGCGAGTGATATCGTCGTCGCGCTGGGTAAAGCAAAACTAGGTGATCCCGAGCTCGTCAAAGACGTTCCCCCTAACATCATCGAAAGCGGCCGCAAAGAGCTCAAGAAAATGCTCGAGAGCGTCGTCGAACAAATGAAAGTATCCTCCGCCCCCGTCCACGTCCTCCTCGTCGGCGGCGGTGCAGTGCTCGTAACCGAAGACCTCGCCGGCGTGGACAAGTGCATAGTACCCATCCACCAAGGCGCAGCCAACGCCGTCGGCGCCGCAATCGCCAAAGTATCCGGCGAGATCGACGTCGTCGAAATCCCCGAGGGACGCTCCGAAAAGACCATCGTGGACGCTGCGTGCGCCAAAGCGATCGACATGGCCATCTCCAAGGGTGCAGCGGCGAACGACGTCAAGATTGTTGAGATCACCAAGACACCGCTGCAGTACATGTCTAATGGCGCGATGAGACTGCAGGTTCGTGCGGTGGGACATCTAGCTATTCCTGAGGAACTCACGCCGCCGCCTTCACCGCCTGTGATAAGCGTGCATGAAACAGAGGACGATGAGGGTGAGAAGGTGAGCGTTCCTGATGCTCTTACACCGACGTACAAGCCCTCTCTGCACGTTGATCTCGATGCGTATCGTCCTGACGTGCAGAATGGGACATGGTATCTTTCTGAAGTTGATCTTGAGATGATCGCGACAGGATGTGGTGTTCTCGGCACAGGTGGTGGAGGCCCGACACATCATGAGTACCTCAAGGGCTTAGACGCGCTGCGGAATAATCCCAAGGGGCGATTGAGGGTTATTTCACCAAAGGCACTTAAGGACGATGCTATGATTTGCTTTGGGTCATGGTATGGTAGTCCGAGTGTGATTAATGAGCGGATCGCGGGGGGGAATGAGATTGTTACCGGTATCAATGCTGTGAACAAGGTTGTTGGGAACAAGACCTTTGATGGCATGTACATTGATGAGATGTAAGTCAAGTTCACTCTTGGTTTGAGTGGGAGATGAGGACTAACAAAGACAGTGGTGGTGGAAATGGTATGAGTGCTTTTCCTCCAGCTGTTCACTTCGACGTCCCTGTCGTTGATGGCGATGCCATGGGTCGAGCTTATCCAACCATGTATCACGGTACGTTTCCCAACACTCATTCAATTGGCCTTGTCTAACTTTTACAGCTACATTCAGTGTATACGGCCACTCTCTCACACCCTGCGTCCTCTCCGACGCCCGTGGAAACACCAGTGTCGTCATGGTAAGCATCACCACCCATGAATCTCTTTCACAACCCACTAACAACAACAGAGCACCGATAACCCCATCCGTCTTGAGAGTCTCCTTCGAACAACAGTAATCGAACTCGGTCTTGGCTGCGCAGTCTGTGCCAACCCCCTCCCCGGCTCGGTCATCAAATCCCACGGCGTTCCCAACACTGTATCTCAAGCGTGGTATCTCGGCCGTGCGGTGCACAACGCTCGTCGCAAAAAGACCAGCTACATTGACGCAATCGTAAGTCTTCCCTTCGTTCAATTGAGTATTCCATCAATTGAGCGCGCCTCCGTTGAATTAATTCCCCGCTAACTGGTCAGTTTGACGTCTGCGCTGGAAAACTCCTCTTCACCGGCAAGATCATCGATGTCCGTCGTTACATCGGCGGCGGCTACACAATGGGCTCCGTCGTCATCGCGCCCCTCAGCGAAGACGAGCGCGAATCCCACAACCAAGACGTCCCCAGCGACCGCCACATGGTGATCCCCTTCCAGAACGAGTACCTCTACGCAGCCCTCTGCGACGCCGACGGCTCAGAAGCTTCACAGCAGGTCGTATGCACAGTACCCGATCTGATTTCTATTCTGGGCCAAGACGGTGAGGGCATTGGGTCTCAGGACTTGAGGTATGGACTGCGCGTTAATGTTGTTGCGTTGCCGGCGCATCCGTTGTGGAAGACGGATAAGGGTATGAAGGTTGGTGGGCCTGAGGGCTTTGGGTTGAAGATTCCGTATACGGGTGTTGATAATGGGTTTGTGGAGGGGAGGAGTGTGATTGAGGAGTTTGGGGCATAGCGAGTGAGCATGATGGTGAGGTTTTGATTGAGCTTTTTGAGAAGCATACGAGGAGTTTGGCGTTGAAGCATTGCACGACATTGCATGAGAACGAGCCATAAGGGCTCGTCTACGAGATTAATACCGATAGCATTTATGATTGTAATGACGAAATTGACATCTATGATTGAGATGATATGGTAGTCTGAGAGAGGCAGCGTTTGTGATGAGGCTCAACAGGACAAGCGTCGTGTGGATCAATAGCTCCGGCAGTGACGCGACATGCGGCACGGCACGCCAAGCGCAATTGCTTTGGGGCTGTGAGCTAGACTACACCTACTGATCACCGAGAGCACTCTGAGAAAGGCAGCTACTTATTTTTACTACTACATTGATGGTTGGAAGCCCACGAGAACTCGCCATTCATTCCCGAGCCTCATACCAGACAGCGCTGACCAATACAATAAAGCAGCTTAGGCTTTCGGATACTGCAAGGCCAATCCGCGACGAGGAATCTGACGCAGGCGCACAAAGACATCGGCAGCAGAATGTTCCATGGAGTATTCGGATACAGGTACAAGAATGCGGGAGGGCATTGCCCCAGCTCATGTCTCACCAACAAACGCGACGCGATGGCAGCGCCATAAAGTGTAGGGTAACCTGTCGTCGACACTTCAAAGGTTTACATTCATTGAGGTCGCAAGCCCTTCGAGGTAAACCAAGCCAATTGACGCGAGCTTCGAAGCTACAATCAAGGCCTGCAGAATATTGACAAAGCCGAGAGTGTAGTGGCTGGCAATGGTTATGCTGACAATTACAAACTCTGGTGATATAATACTCGGCTCCCAGCGGTTTGGACCAGCCCACTCACTGAATGCACATGACCATCAAACTCTTCCAAAAGCACAAGACAATATTTTGCAACAAGCATATTTAGCCAGAATCACAACAATGCCATCCTCGCATCTCCCAATCCATCCCATCACAAGATCCACGGTATCACCAACCCTCGCCTTTCAAAACACCCCCAAACATGTGACTCCCCCAAACTCTTGGGTCTCATTGCAGCGCTTATCGCCCTCTGTATTCGGACCTATTGCCCACAGTGGAGATCCGGGGGAAAACCACACCATTTTTCTTTCTTTTTCTCGGATCCGAAATGATCAGCAACGGTTTTAAGCAATTTACGCGTTTTAAGATCCATGCTTGACGGAATATTTTCTTGATCCAAAGTGACATGATCGACAATGACACCACACGGCAGCACACTACCGAATAGAGAGTGAGAACAGAACGGCCAAATGCTCGGTGGTAAAGATGTAACGTCACGGATGAGAGGTCCACTGAAAGTGGTGATCTTTGGGGATGATGGGTTTTCGTATGGAGATGGAGAATATGGGGATAGAGTTAACTTTGACTTTATCATTATATCTCAATGTAATGACCTTCAGCACTGAAGCTGTAAGGCGTTGAAGAGCCTGGATTGAGATCATCATCAATGAGGCATTAGGTGATAGCATAATAATTGACTGACATCCAAAAGTTCGAAGGATTTGACAATACGTCATATCACAAACGATTCCATGCTCAACCCACCTCCATCAACCCCAGAACACCATCCCCGTGCCCAGTGGAGAAGCTCCCAACAGCAAGGATCTCCAGCATCAGGAGCTCAAGCTGTATGTAACCGTAGGACAAAGTGAATCCTTCTGCGCCCACATTAACGTCCTTCTTTAACCCGAGGCCATCGTGTAACCAGCACAACAGCTATAAAACACATCCCCCGCTCTAGTTGCACTGTTGATCTTACTGCTTGCTGAATCACTTATAAACTGCTTTGACTACAGCTCAATCACTTGCAGACTGGCTTGACTACACCATGCCTATTGGCAACATCTACGTGATCGCCGGTGTCTCCGTCGTAGGCGGTGCACTCTTCGGTTTTGACATTTCTTCCATCTCTGCTCAATTGGGCGAGAACTCTTATAAATGTTACTTTAACCAAGGTCCTAAGGGACCGCCATTTGATGATGATGAGGATTGCAGTGGACCTACCTCACTGAACCAGGGTGGTATAACGGCGAGTATGGCTGCTGGTTCATGGCTTGGTGCTTTGGTATCAGGTATCCTCAGTGATCGCCTTGGAAGGAAGTATTCTATCATGGTTGGCTGTATCATCTGGTAAGCCACGTCCTGTCTGGTATCAATGTTACATGCTAACATCTGTAGGATCATCGGGTCTATCATCTCCTGCGCCTCCCAAAACATCGGCATGCTCGTCGTCGGGCGCATCATAAACGGCTTCGCAGTCGGCATCGAATCCGCCCAAGTCCCCGTCTACATCGCCGAGATCTCCCCGCCCTCCAAGCGCGGCCGCTTCATCGGCATGCAGCAATGGGCCATAACTTGGGGCATCCTGATTATGTACTACATCTCCTACGGATGCGCCATGATCGGCGGCCGTCACTCCTCCGACTACTCCACAGCCGCGTTCCGTGTGCCCTGGGGTCTTCAGATGGTTCCCGGCGTGTTCCTCTTCTTCATGATGATGTTGCTGCCTGAGTCTCCGCGTTGGTTGGCGAGGAAGGATAGGTGGGATGAGTGTCATGGTGTACTTACGCTTGTGCATGGGCACGGAGATCCTGATCATCCGTTTGTGGCGCTGGAGTTGCAGGATATCAAGGATATGTGTGCTTTTGAGGCGTCGATTGCTGATGTTACGTACCTTGATCTGTTCAAGCCCAACATGATTAACAGGACGGTCATTGGTATCTTTACGCAGATCTGGTCACAGCTTACTGGCATGAACGTCATGAGTAAGTCTTCTTCACTGATCTGCAGATTTGGTGCTAACACGTCCAGTGTACTACATCTCTTACGTCTTCTCGATGGCGGGCTACAAGGGTAACGCCAACCTTCTCGCGTCATCTATCCAGTACATCATCAACGTCTTAATGACTATTCCCGCCCTTCTTTGGATGGACAAATGGGGACGGCGCCCAACATTCCTCATCGGCGCTACTCTCATGTGCACATGGATGTTCGCCAACGCCGGTATCTTGGCTGCCCACGGCACCGAGATTCCCAAGGGTGAGCGTGACTCTCCCCAAGTCTCCATGAGTGTTGGCGGAAGTGCTGCAAAGGGCCTCATCGCCTGCACATATCTCTTCGTCGCATCCTACGCGCCGACCTGGGGTCCAGCCTCCTGGACATATCCCCCCGAACTCTTCCCTCTCCGTCTTCGAGGCAAGGGTGTCGCGTTCGCTACATCATCTAATTGGGCTTTCAACACTGCTCTTGGACTCTTCACACCCGTTGCTTTTGAGAACATTACCTGGAAGAGCTACATCATCTTTGGTGTCTTTAACGTTGCGATGTTCATCCATGTTTTCTTCATGTTCCCCGAGACGGCTGGAAAGACACTTGAAGAGACTGCGGACATGTTTGAGGATCCCAATGGTATCAAACACATTGGTACTCCAGCTTGGAAGACTCATGTCGCTACTCATCTGACCACCAGGGCTGAGAAGGGTGATGTCGAAGCTAAGCTTGGTGCTGCTCATGAGGAAGATGCTCAGCATTCAGTTGCTACGACCGAGAAGTGAAGAGTGCATGACAATTGAGATATAACGATAACGGTCAATTGCGCACGATGGGGTGAGTGAATGAGCATGGATTGATAAGATGAGAATAATTTTCAATTTTTAACACTCTTTACTATATTGAGACGATCGAACATATTATAAAGGCCTGTTTCCCCTCAGAACTGATTTTGAAATGTGCCGTGAGCTTATGACTTTGATGCTGGCCTATGAACGCGCGTTACCTAAGCCAGCATGTGACTCCGCGTTTCCAGTGAGTGTCCCGCCCAGCTACGACCAAATCTATCGATTTACAACAACCCGACTACATCGCGTTCAGCGCAGCGCGTTCCACAACCCCTTCGCCAGACATATTGACATCTCAGTCAAAGAAAAAAATCTTCCCCGAGACCCCAGAGCATCAACATCACCCCTTCGACTCACATCGGCCAAAGAGCGCGATCACCCACTATTTTGGTATCTCCAAATCCGTCGTCGGTAGGCCAACCTCCCTTCATCTACAAGAAGTGAGTCTTGGAAAGACGTACAGCAGAACGCCTGAAGAAGTTGCTAACGAAAATGCTGAATAGCGGAGATGGCCATGTCTGGGAAGTTTGTTGATCGAGGCGTCACAATCGACCTTAGTCATAATAACCTCTCAGACCTACCCACTGATACTCTCGATAACCTCAATCCCAATGTCGAACGGTCTGGCTTTCCACCATTCAGCCTTATATCCACCTACTGATTCAGTCCACAAATAGGCTAGCTTTGTCTCATAACAGTCTTTCGACCATCCCACTACATCTATCTCTATTTACATCCTTGCGGTACCTTAACATCCGGAGCAATTGCATCCACATTTTCCCTTTTGTGGTAGATATTCCACCTAGCTGTGATGTGCATGCCGCAAAAAGCTAACTCTAAGGCAGCTCTTGGAGTTAACTCGTCTCGAGATCCTTGATCTAAGCAGAAATAAGATCCAATGCCTCCCAGACGACATCGCTTAAAGTCCTGGCAATCCAAAAGAATAAAATTCAGCATCTGCCGTTCTGCATATCTGAAATGACTACGCTACTCGCCCTCAAGATCGACGGCAACCCGTTGACTCCGATGCTGAGTTGCATTTTCGAGGCACAGTGTCTTAACGCTGCTTCCAACAGTGCTCGAGACAACGAAAGCACTGATATAGATATTACGGCTCAGATAAAGCAAGTATTAAAACACAAAGCTAGGTCTACTGCAAGCCGGTCTACGTTACAGACAGCGATAGGTTCAAATCAACATTTCGAAACGCACCAACACTCTTCAAAGCAAAGCCGTGCTAGGCAATTCCCTGTCAGAGTTAATAAAGCCAATCTCCCAAACTCACGCCCATCACTATCCTCGCTCAAGTCACACTCAAATGCTCCGTCGCTGCATAGCAAAGCGCTCTGGAGCCCCAAGACAACTCGCCAGAAACAAGATGATGGAGAGCCTTGATCAAATAACCGCCACGACCTTCAGACACCTGATCCTCCGAATGTTCGAACCCGCAACGATCTGTCAGTAGCCCCAGTGAATAAGAGGTTCGGGTTGCAACAGATTCCCCTGTCGCCGTCAACAGACAGACTGATTCAGCATCTTTGTGGACTAAGTCTCAATACTACGGTGTATCCAAGAGCCCAAGTACAAGAACCGAAAGACTACCCATTCTCATCGACAAGTGAACTTCTCAACATCGTTCCGATTGCTCGGTCTGACACACGAGATCCCCTGTTGGATATGGCACGGACGGTCTTCTTCTCCATCCATCGAATACACTGGCTTATCGAAGCTCTATCAGATCTCACAAGTGACGGAGGCTCTAGACGATCAAGTCTTCAGATGGTGGCATATAACGCAAGCCTCCATCTTGGCGAACTCGGAGAGCAGATTCAGGCTTATGCCACCCAGGCTGATAAGATCTCGAAGATGAAACAAAACATGAACCAGATCAGGCGCGCTTGCAGTGTTCTAACAAAGGCGTATCTTCCGATCTGTTCGCAGCTCTGTCGAAACATCGAAGTTCTTGTTGAACGGGCAGAGGGTCGCTTTGTCAGCGACTTGATCTGCAGTCTATATGCCAGTATAATGGGCGTACGAGAGGAATTTCTTTGTTCTCAGAATCCAGCGTCTCTCCAGCAGACCACCGCACTTAGCTTGGTCAGAAAACAGCCACATGAAAACCCAGATCGCAGATCAAGTCGATTTCTCCCGACAACTGGTCCAGGACATACCAAACGCCCCTCAAACGAAGACGCAACTCCTCAAGGACATCCAGGGCCACATCCACCACCAGCACGTACATTGGCATTGGATGGAGAACCCGAGGTTCTTCATCAGTTACACGTAGCTCTCTGCCGACTATGCAAACTCATCCCAGAGACTCTACCATCTACCGGCCGCAGATTCCAAGCCCAGATCCAGAACGTGGAGAGACGACAGTCTGCACTAGACGCCTGCTCCAGAGTCATCAGGCTATCGGAAGCTGTTAAGCAAAGCCTTGAACCCATCAATACAAACTTGAACGCTCCACTCCGAAACCTCTATTATCAACTCGTTGATGCCTGGACTACCTTTGGCGGTATTGTGAAATCGCTCAACAGCCAGCTAGGTCTTGAACCAGATATAAGAAAGAGACTTCGGCAAATCCAGCAACTTGTCAAAGAAGTGATGCAGTGCTTGAGAGTTCTGCCAGTAAACACAAGCACCAACGCAGGGCTCACTGATAGCTTTCCGTTGACGCCACAGCAGGCCTCGCTGGGACCGGCAGTCTAAGCGACAATCTCACTTTCGCCATAATCTACTTCGGATTACGCTTTGTGCACATATCAGTAGAACCCCTTGCAGAAAAGCAGCTCCGTATAACACACGTTTCGTCAAAGGTAGGGTTGATATGATCGGCTCGCTCCACCATCAGTCATCTAAGGACCCCCTGGTATATGCAGAGCTAAGCCAGCCCCCCTAGAATCGGTGTCTTCTAAACCTCTGTTTGGTGCCATTTTGCTGTCTGTGCTACAATTTACATGTAGCAGTAGCTAGGCATTGGAACTGAAAATATTGCATTAAACTGCTGAAGATTGCAAGGCTTGGTGGTTACTATGGAATCAGGGAGGTCCATGAGTGACTGAATTGCGCCCATAGATCGGCTCAACTGCCATGGGTTTCTCGGGGTAAATATGATATTATTCCTTATAACGGCTAGTTGAAAAAAAAGCCCAAGTCTCTCTATCCTTATCACGGCGTTTTAAACTGCATATCTCGCCTGTTAGCACTTTCAGCATAGGGGACGTACTCTTTAGTACGCGACAAGCACCGAGTCTAAGTACCTTATATAGACTGAAGTCCGGATCTGTATCCATCTTGGATTACACGGCGGTTCCAAATTCTGAGATGAACACAACCTGTGACACATGTTCGCCATGAGTAGATTCATGGTGTAATCCAGTAAGATCCAATTTCCACCTTATTGTCTTGAGTGACGTCAACACTTTGAGACCAGTTGCTGGAAGCTTGTATTGGTAAAGAGATACCCTGCCCGGCTATCACTTCATCCCTCGGACCGTGCTCGGGCCGTGTAACCGTGTTCCCAAGCCGTCTTTCACTCGATCGGCAAGCTCAATATCCCGCATACAAGTAGTTGACATTCCACCTGCTATACCTGGACTTAGCTTCGTGCGGGGAAAACAGGATGGAGATAAGTCTAATTTAAGTCTAAAATACAAGCTTTCGGGCTATGGCGAATCAGAATATCCCCTCTTTACAGTTACCCCAGATCGCCAAGAGCTGTCTAGCCTCATCAAGAGGTTCTAGACTTTGGGGATCAGATCTTCAGTGTTGGAGGTGAACGCATTGATGTCTGCGGTCGATCATACCTTGTATGGGGTATAAATACTGCCCAAGAGGACTCACCATAAGAGTGCAGATCGGCCTTGAAACCACTTCTTTGTTCCAATACATCCACTGTTCCAATTTGTTTCTGATCAAACCGCTGCTATGAGTGACAAAGGAAGTGTCAATATTGCTGAAAACACCGACAATGCCAAAGTGTACTTGGCCGAAGGCGCAGGCTTCACTGAAGCCGAAACCAAAAGACTGATCCGCAAAATCGACTGGTCCATTATCCCATTTGTCTCTCTACTCTACCTCCTCTCGTTCCTCGATCGTACCAACATCGGCAATGCTCGTCTGGATACCCTCGAGTTAGACCTCAACATGTCAGGTATAATGTACAACCATGCACTCGCCATATTCTTCCCCTTCTACATCATAGCAGAAATCCCATCCAACATGGGCATGAAGCGGTTCAGGCCCTGGATTTGGATCCCCTCTATGATGGTCGTATGGGGTATTTGCTGCACCCTGATGGGTATAGTGCACAACTACGCTGGTCTGTTGGCTGCACGAAGCTTCCTTGGTCTAGCAGAGGGCGGTCTGTTTCCGGGAATTTCCTACTAGTATGTCTCTTGTCGATCGAGCTTTGGCATCGTCGGCTAACATCTTCAGTATCACCATGTGGTACCGCCGCCACGAGTGTGGTTTTCGCATGGCGATTTTCTTTTCTGCTGCGACGGCTGCTGGTGTATTTGGCGGCTTTCTCGCCCGTGGTATCATGGAGATGCGAGGTCTGGCAGGCTTGGCTGGTTGGCAATGGATCTTTATCATCGAAGGTCTTCTAACAGTAGCAGTCGGTACGTGTTCTATTTGTGGTACCCGCTTAAGATTGATGTTAACAGTTGTGACCTACAGCACTGGCCTCATTCAAGCTGATGGCAGATTATCCCGACCGAGCCAAATTTATAACAGACGCAGAGAGGAAACATATCCAAGAACGATTGATGCTTGATCGATCGGGGCTCGCCGAAGAGTTCGAAATGAAGTACGTCTGGGATGCGTTCAAAGACTGGAAGATCTGGGTACACATGCTTATCGCAACCGGTACATTCACCGGTGTCTACTCCTACTCTCTCTTTTTACCCACCATCATTCGCGACCTCGGGTATTCTAGTACAACTGCCCAACTTATGAGCACCCCTCCTTATTTAGTCGCGTGTCTTGTGTGCGTTGTGGCTGGCTGGTGGGCGGACAAGATCCAACAGAGAGGAATATTCATGATTGCATTCATCACCATGGCGTAAGTAACCTTGGACATTGATGCTTGTAGCTACATACTGACCACCTACCAGTGGACTTGGCCTCATTCTCCTCATGGCCGTTCGTCATTCTGGAGTTCGCTACTTCGGCTGCTTCCTCCTCGCCTCGGGCATATTCCCATCTGTTCCCCAAGGCATTGCCTGGAACAGCAACAACATCGGTGGATCACTCAAGCGAGGCGTCGGCATCGCGATGAATGTGAGCTGTGGTAACCTTGGCGGCATCATTGCATCATATCTATTCCTGAAAAAGGATGCCCCAAGATACTTCCCAGGTTTCGGCACTCTCTTGGGCTGTCAGGTGATGGCGCTGATCTTGTCCGTCTGGATGGCTATCTACCTACGCCGTGAGAATGCTCGCCGGGACGCTACACATAAGGATCCTAGCTTGTATACCGAAGACGAGAAGCACGCTGAGCGGGAGAAAGGCGATAATGCAACATTCTTTCGGTATACAATCTAGCAAGTAGGGTTAATTGACAATTATCTATCTGAGACAAAAGGCGCAAAGTGATGTTCTACAAAAATAGACAGACTTGCTAAGATCAGCAAAAACATACAACAGCGGGGATTCGCTGGTCGTCACCGACCCAACTACTAATCCGCCGGTTAGTGGCTTAACTATGGGAGAGCGGACGGGATCCCGTGGTCTACACTACCTATGGTCGTATGTACCAGTCGACGGTGCATTGCAAAATATATTCATGATATTTCGCTAAAGTTGCAAGTACATGTTATACGCTTGCGCCGTTGCTGGTATGCATGATGAGTGGTAGATTCAAGCTCATATTCCACGGTAGATACACTATAGTTAACTCAACTGCCAACCTTGAGCCATATTTGGAACCAAAATGCTATCGGGTTTCCAATCTTCGTGCGACAATGGCTCCCTGATGCACAGTAATCTATCAAGATATAACATTTCCTGAACACCCTGTATGGTGCTATATTCCTCACATAGAGATCCAAGATCCTTCATAATTACTCCAAAGGTTAGACTATGAAGGCCACAGAGACCCACCCAAGTCTGTGGTGACTGCGGGGAAGCTCAGTCCAAGCTGTAATCCAATGGGGGCTTCAGAAGCATAGTTAGCTGGTCGAATTGACGGACAACGGAGATCTCTCTTTCAAACAACACTATGGAGGAGCTGTTGGAAGAGGGGGAGTACAAGATAGGCGTGATTTTTGCATCGAGAGCACCCTTGACATCAGCCACGACAGAATCGCCAACCATGTACATGTTCTTCGTATTTACCCCCAGTTCTTGCATGGCATAATGGAAGATCCTGACATCAGGTTTAGGATAGCCGGCTTCTTCTGATGTGATGACGCGCTCAACGAGATCAAAGACACCAATGTCCTTGGCCTTTGCTATCTGGCTTTCGGTCGGGCCATTCGTGATAATAGCAGTGCGATAGCCCTTATGGCGAAGGTCTCTCAGCATCTCAATGCTTCCAGGCATCGCGTTTCGATTAATTCTGTAGCCCTCTTTGTACACACTCCGAAAACGCGCAACACCATCGTTGTCCAGTTCTGGAAGGCCTAGAAGCTTGAAGAAAAGGTTGACCTTCTCTACGTCTTGCTCTTCGTACGCTATCTCTTTTCGGAGATATTTGTCGTAAACGATATTGAGGGCTTTGTTGTACTTCTCGACAAGCACGTCCATGGGGATTTCGTGGAGAAATGGGAATTTACTTCGTATGAAGGTCATGGCAAAGTTGAGAGACTTTTCGTGATCGAACAATGTGTTGTCAAGATCGAAGAAAACCATCGTCCGACGGGGCTTGGACACAGATTTAAGGAGAGTATCGAAGGATGGAATACTGAAGGGGGGAAGCGACATTACGGCGGGTGCTGCGACTTTCCCGTAGATGTTGAGTTCGCTGGAACAGAGATCAACGAAATGGCGGGAAGATTAAAAGAGAAAATCATAAGAGGCTGAGATTAGACTTAAGTACTTCTCTTATTAAATGAGTATTAAGGTTGTTCTCACAGCAACTTTATTAGATATCGGTGTTATTTGCAGCTGAGCCTCGTGGCTGAGAGCTTAAATCAGCACACAAAACTATAATCTCCCTCGTAACTCAACCAGGCGTCTTCATTTGCGTCAAAGCATGCCCTATTGTGCCATCCCAGTCCTTCGGCGAGTTCCACAACTGCGGTTTCACTGCCCGCGTACCATCTCCGCTGGACCACTTTGCCGTGAATGCCGCCAGAATTTGGCGCATCCCCTCTGTTTCGTATGCCCTAGAGTAAAGATCAGCCCTCTCAAGATTCCCAGATTCCATTTCCTCATCGATGAGAAACGACACGTATAACTGAACCAAGCCAGCCGTCGCAGCCATGATGGGCGCCGCGAACGACGTCCCCCGCCGAAAACCATAACCGCAGGGAACGCCCTGGGCCAATGTTCCGAAGTGAGGGGCCAAGCTGTTTGATTCGCTCGGATTATACTCTTCAGGAAATGTACCCCGCGATGTTGTTCCCCTGACAGATACAACTTCTGGCCAACAAGCCGGAGCTAGTTCGGGTGATAGGCCGCCTTCATTGCTGGCAGCGGCTAACACGATGAGCTTTGGGTGAAGGTGTCCGTTCCTCCTGTCTCTTATGGCATCTTCAATGGCCAACTTGAGGACAGGCGGTTCCGTGATGTAGCCAAAGGACATGGAGATTATGTCAACCATCCACACAGTTGAAGCGTGGTGTATGGCCTCATAGATGCTCTGTCAGAACGACACCATGGCAGAGGGTTGGCTTGACTCACCTGTCTGATGCTGTCCAGAACCCCATCATATGTCTGACGGTTAACCATGTCTCTCCTGTCGGTGGCGACGCGGGCAACATAGATGTTAGCCTGCGGAAGCAACATTAGAAGAAGGGTGGTAATGTTTGTGCCATGCTTCCCTTTTATACCAAAATTGCCAGCATCTACACCATCTTGGTCAATCATATCCGTACTTGTTGGAGTGGTAAAATCTCGCCAAATTATTCTATCCAGGTCATTTGGGTCGCCTGCACGTTCCGTTTTAAAGAAGTTGCAGTTTGGGTCGCATCCAGTATCTAAAATGCAAATTTTTGGCTGCTTCCCTTTCGTTTTAACACGATCGTGGACGGCACGACTGAGGTCTAGAAACTCGTATATCCAGTCAATACCGTCTGCCCTAAAGTGATCGAACGAATCAGAAGAGTCAACAATGGAGGGGGATGCTGCGAAGTAAGTAAGTCACCTACACCTCTTTTCGGCTCCCCTTGGGCTTTTCCAGGAAATTGATAAAGGTCTTGTACTGCTCTATCTTGGCCAAGGTACTGACGTCGGCGGCAAGACTAGGGTGTTCTGTTTGTCGAACGAGAAGATTTGGCATCGCTAGCGTGTCCGCATGGAACGTGGATAGATAAAGGAGCCTCAATGGACGCACGACATTGTGTAGGAGCCAGTCTCGTTTCTCCGTCAGAAGCGCCTGGGGTTTGCGTGAACCACGGGCAAAAATATTAATGTCCAAGCAATTCACGATTGCATGTTGGACATGTCTCTGGCCTTCAAACTGTGACCTGGCATATCCTGCATACTGAGCTCGCCGCACGTGTGCGTCTGACCATGCTAAGTCATTTGTCAGACCCCAGTCCTCCCAAATATCGAGGAGCAGAAGGCCAAGGGAGATAGGGCCGGGGTAATACCTGGCACCTCCCTGATCTTGGTGAAAATCCATTCCCAGATCGCTTTGATAGGCGCGTCTGAGCTCATGTTCTGTCTTGAAATTTATACTGACGTAAGGATGCCGATGTGAGAAGAGGGACAGGCCATTCGACGTGTCAATAGCAGGCCCGATGAGAGGCTCCGGCGGGCACTCTATGTCGGGGATCGTGGACAGGCTTTGGAGCGTCCACAATTGCTGCGCTGCGAGTCGAGTATCGTAGTACTGGCTCATGGACCTACCGACGACGTAGGCCAGAGAAACCTTGTCATGAAGCGACATTCTTGTGACATCCCGTTCCAGTAGTCGAGGTGCTTCTCTGTTGCCGTGCAGGCATGTTCGGCGCCGGGCACTCCCAAGCATATGCTGTTCAAGCGCCTTGATCGTGCCCGCTGTAACGTAGAGAATGGGTTTTGCGTCTTCTGACTCCGAGGAGAGTAGGCAAAGACGGAACCCGTGACTGGGAGAAATGTAGCTCTGACAAAGTGTCCCTTCTAAGACTTCCTCAACACCCTTTTCCGATTGCATTCGTTGGCTCATCTCTGCTCTAGAGTTTATTAATACCTGAAGTCGTATTTCACGTTTCTATGGCTTGGGAGATGGATACATACCTGCTGATGACATTGACTTCTACCTCATGATAGCACTCTGTACTACCCCCTTTTGTGCACCCGTGCTTGATACTTTCGGACGTGGAAGCGCCAAAAATAGCCTCATACATCCAGGTACCGTCTGGGTGTGAAGGTAACTTTGGGTCGTCAAGTCGTAGGCGAAAGGTCCGGAGATGGTTTTCGCGCGGCCGGAATGGATGGCATAAGATATGTGAATTCAAGGCAGAGTATAGCACATCCTCCTCTCGCTGAGACTTCTTCTCTGAAGGGAGACTGTGTTGGGGAACAGGTGTTGCTGAACCGTCTGAGTTGCGTCGCCTCTTGGCTGGTCGATTTCTTTCGGACTCGACCGCCTCGTCTTCACTCCGGCGTTTATACCCACCTGAATTCAGTCCATCTAAATAGTCAAGGGCGTCATTGATTTGCTTTTGTGCCGCATTTGAAAGCACTTGTCCAGCTACTGGCTCGTCCCTTGAAGCACAAGCTTGTTCGATGAGGGCGTCGACTTCGACAGGGAAGTTGCGCCTAATCGCTTGTTGGATAGAGAATTGAAGTTTAGCGTTTGCTTTACCTTCTTGAATATGGGAAACTGAACACAGCTTGGGATAAATCGTCGATGTTGGCTCGGAGTCAGGCCCCCAGGACGAATTGGAATCGCTGGAGTATGCCTTCTGGAGGTCTGATTAGCGACATCGAAACTATATAGAGAGCGATGGGCGATGCATACAAGACAAGTATCTTCCAGGAACCGCAACAGAGCCTCAAGCTGTGGGGTGTTGGGGGGTAAAGGGAATGACACTCGTTTCAATCCAACAAGGCTGAGTAGCCGCAACCTCTCCTCACTGCTGGTGACCATGAGTCTGAGGCTCTCCTCCGCGATACGGGCCAAGGCCTCAGCCGCCACTGGACGCTCTAAATGTAGGTCCATCAACGAAACGGCAAGGATGATTTGAATTTATCTCACTTTGAACTGAATAGCTCAGGTGGAATGGGATCGTTGCCATTGAGTTCTCACGCGGGATAAAGCTCCCTTCGTAAGCGCCGGGGTCCCAGTAAACCAGCCAATCAAAGGCCTATAGGGCACTCGAGACGAACCGGTCACAAGAGATCTTGGGATGCAGGACAAGTCGGACATCCCATCCTTAAACCCCCACTCCGGGAACTTGACCCTGTGTAGAACTGACATCTCGCCGATGAACCTGACAATTTGACCAGGTCCGTGCAGCCAACTTTCGCTTCAGGTCGGTGCAAGGGCTATAGATGGGAATTCAAGTCCCAGTACTGGAACATTATAGCCGGGCGTCCTTAGAGCCTTGACTCTGGATCCCGAGATTAGGCGTCCGTCTGGGCCGTCTGGGGCTGAGTAGCTGAAAACCCATTTCTGTCATCACGCATGTAAGCGATGTGATGGTGCGGTTGCACAATGCTTGTATTTATTGCTAGGCTGCATGCTTACCCCCAACGCCGCCTAGGTACTTTCAACCCACCAGGACGCTTTGGTCATTGGCTCAAAACAAGGCAATCAAAGAGGCAGCGAGGCCAGAAGAATCACGTGGACAAATCAGCATTTGCACTTTTGCCTGAAGAAAACAGCGCATCTTCACAAGCGTAAATACGAAAGTATGAAAGACCACGACACAACACGCTATCTTAGATGTCGACTTCTAGGTGAAGCCATCGCAAATCGCCGATGTGGTATCACGAAAGCATGAGTGCAGCCACCAAAATGGGTGAGCGCATCGCGACATCAAGCAAGTTGGATCCAGCAGCTGCACTCCTTTGGCGTCCGCCTGGGAACAAAATTGCTTTCCTTGACGAATTCCCTTTCCCTCGTCTCCGTAGCCCAATTCTAGACGCGACACTGGCCTGTCGCCAGAGCTTCAGGGGCATCTGCTTCACAAGACACAACAAGTCGAAATGGGCAGAGGAGAATCTGATAAGCTTCAACGCTTGGTCCGTCTCCTCGGGAGCTGGTGTGTGGGGAGAGTTTAGCTTGGACGACAAGCTTGTGACGAGGAGACAGGACAGTTGCATTTTGCGGAATCTTTTGTGGATGCTTGATGACTTTGTCAGCGCTGTCGGCCGGATAGGCAAGTAACATTATATCCCAGGACATCTCTACCATGCAGTCCGGCTCCTCGAGTCTCGCACATATTCGGTGACTAACAATGTCTTGGTTCTTTTCAATACAGGTGGATACACTGAAGAGTCCAACGTCAAAGGAGCTGAATCTGTGCTCAGACAACTATTTATTCTTACAGAGGACTTTCTTCGGTCTCTTCCTTTTGCAAGTCTCTGGGACTCTGAGCCATCCTTTGGAGATGAAGTAGATGAGGACTTGTTGTCGTTCAAATCTACCCTCGTCTCCGAGTACGAGCCGTTACGGACAAACGCAGAAGAAGGCCGTGACCAGAGTATCAGAGTTATACGAGATCGACTGGTCGAAGCAAACTCAAAACGACGTCGTCGTCTTCAGAATGCAAGAAAGCGGAGAGTTAGGTCCAGATCAGGCGCTTCGCCACAAAGACAAGGACCCTATCCTGTCCTACCACCTCCCGTAGCCGCTGGTAGCAAGGTCTTCGAATGTCCTCACTGTTTTGAGAATCTGCCAGTGTATCTAGCACGCGCAGGCCATTGGAGGTGAAGTCAATTCTATTATTGCCTTAACAGTCTACTGACTAACAGGTCTCGTAGAGAGCACGTAATGGCCGATCTTGCACCTTTTACGTGTGTGGTGTCGGAATGTCAGCATCCAAACTTGTTTTTCACATCGGAGCTTGACTGGAGATCGCACATGAATCGTAAGCATGGCGTGCAGAGGTGGACATGCTATTATTGCGACCCGTCAATCAGTTTCGACAGTCTTAAAAGCCTAAAAAAACATCTCGAGGCGAAGCGACTAGACAAAGTGCATGCTGCTGCTCTCAAGCTTGGGGACGCTGCAATCTCGTCCGAGACGGCTAGTTGGCAGATCGACAAGCCTTTAGAATGCCCGTTCTGTCCCGAACTGGACCTGAGGGATCGTTCTCTGGATCATATTGCAAACTGCTTGTTTGGCTTCGCCATGAAGGCACTTTTATACAATGATACGTATGTCCTGCGATTGCCATCCGCTCTTGAAGGAGATGACGCTGAACAACTAAACAGAGACATACATAGGGCACCGAAGGGAGTGTCGGTGGTACCCATAGAACTGTCGGATGCAATAGACAGTGCTGGGCTTAACATGTCTGTGGAGAAAACACCTGGATCGATTGACCTGATATGCACCGAAGGCCAACCAGTTCCACATCGCCCGCAAACTATCAGCCCCAGTAATCTGCCAAAGACCCAGACTGAATCTAGGCAATCCTCAACGAGTAGACTACCAAAGAGCCGAGAACATCGTGACCGTCGCAGCGCTGCCAGGACAAGGCAACCTCGGACACTTCCAAATGCATTACCGGAAGCTCTTGTTCAGGGATCAGCGCTGCCGGCTGACCCAGCGGTGAGCAGCGATGGCCCTCCGGCAAAGCGACGGAAGCTGAGTGATGATGACAGGGATACTCGCGCCTCCAATACATCCTCAGTCTTTGCAACTATCGATGGATCTAGGGTCTCGGGCTCTAATGGTCGTAAAATGGCAAGTGGCAACAATTCAATAAGATCGAAGTGGGTTGATGCGTGGAATTTTGAAAAGTTACCCTTTAAGAGATGGGAGTTTTTCCAGACCGGTCAGAGACACCAAGAAACAGGGCCTTTTTATGATATGGATCTATGTCAAATATTCGAGAAGCTCGTACATAACAACTAGCTAGTTTACATCGAAGTAGCCGGGGAAATTAATAAGCACCAGTAACCGCTCCAAAGTAATGTGCGCTGTGGTTCGCCCAGGCATACTTACTCGGCTTTAGGCAGCCTTCTCATGCACCTATATAAGTGAGGCGAGCAGTTGGGGGTCTCCGTTTTCCAATAGAACTGGCAAGCAGCCCTCCATGTCCCTCAGCGGTGAGGCGTGCATTGAGGCCTTTGGACTCTCCTTTTCAGCCTGGGCATCATTATTGAGCATAAATTCTATCGTTTTCCCCTCTCATCTGGCATCATCCTGAGTAGCTACGCCAGTATTTCGCTTTCAACCTGACGCCGCTTCATCGTCTCCAACGCCATCCTCCGCCAAACCGAAAACGCCTACCTAGCACCTCTAGCAGTATCCCACCATGGCTTCGGAGCACAGTTACATTCTTGTGCCGGAACCAGGCCAGCCCACTTCGCAGATTGCCATTGGTAATATCTTCAAAGAACGCAGAAAGGTCGATCAACAGCCGTTCGCTGGACCCGGGCCGACGGGCGTTCTGATGCAGCTCCATGCAACAGAGCTTGATGTAAAACTCACCTTTAACATGAGCAAGCGCCTGGCTGCCAGCCTCAAAGCAAAGCTGTGTTCTTTCCTTGGCATCAGCGCGGGCTTCGAATCTTCCCAAGAAGGAGATGTTGCTTTGAAAATTGGCAAGGTCGAGACATACCGGATCGCCATGGAGGGTGATATTCTCCATCAGTACGTGAAGAAGCGGCTCGACGAGCTCAAAAAGGACGAAGAAGCATTGAGAAGGCTCAGGCTCGATCCTAGGAACCCAGCACGACTATTCATGATCACGGGCGTCAAGGTCGCCACAGACATGGAGAGATATATCGCTGAGAAACGCCACCGCGGAGGAAAATTGGACGCCGGATTTCCCCTCGATCCGCACAAAGCGGCAGGTCTGCAAGCTGCTGGGGCTATCGATAGGAACAGGAATTGGTCGGCTTCGGGGAAAATGGATGGTCCTATTGTGATTGCGTATCAGTTGTACTATGTGCCATGGAATAATGACAAAGCTCAAGTTGAGAAGAACTTGAAGTACGGAATGTTGGGTGACGAAAAGGGCAGCGACGAAGATGAGGATGATTATGAGGATTATGAGGAGAGTGAGGGTGAGAACGAGGACCTAGAGGACGAGTGGGGTTGGCTCATGCAGCTTGGAAGCTGATCTTCGTGTTGAGAATCTAAGTCTCAACAGCCACTAGGATATTATCTATTTTTATATTTTAACAGGTTATAAGCCCGGTAGCACAGTAGTTATGTAATACACGATTTTATATAAGACTATAAGTTTAATTCCTTATAAAGGTATATAAAAGAAATTATATAAAAAATCTACCTAATAGTAAAGCTATACTTTTAAGCGCACTAGATAACTATAAAATAAATAAGACTTATAATCCTAGTGGCTATTAAGCCAGAAGGCGTGTTAAGAATATAAGTCTTAACAGCCACTAGGATGTTATCTATTTTTGTATTTTAACACTTCGGTAGCTCTACAAGTCGGTCATAACAATGACCAGGTTAACTGGATTAATAACTAATATAAATTTAGTTCATAAGCTATAGACTACTTTTATTTTCTCTTAATCTTAATACTCCCTAAATTATGTTAAGTACTATCTTGCAGAGTATATTAGAGTTACTTACCTCTTGAGAATAGCTTGCAAGCAACGTGCCATCCTTTGCAAATACCTTTGCACTAGCCAAACATCTTTCATCACCTGCCCAGGGACAGCTGACCTCGACTAACATCCAGTCGTCGGCTCGTATGCTCGATGATGAGTGAAAGTAGATAGAATGGTTGAGGGTGGACAGCATCCCAACTGCTGTCCCTGCCAAAACCGATGATTTAACGCTTTCCGCAATCGATTCCGGAAATTTGAAGTAACCGTGGGCATATGGGGCTATTGTTATCGCAAGCCAGTCGGATAGGAAAGTAAGAACGGCTTGATGCACCGTAATGCCATCACCGTGGAGGATCTCCTCTCGTGCACGGAACCAACACCGCATTACTCTATCCTGTGGCGGAACGCTATCATCTCCCAAGCTGATGGCTGACACATCCGGAGCAATCGCGTCGACGCTCTGTTCTTGATCAATATGTCGTTCTTCTCCCGGCGGGTTTGTAACCGGTGCCATTACTGAGGCATGGCGAATGTGCCGAGGCTGTTTAGAAGGCGTTTGGGCGAATGATACCACAGCAAGATGGATGCATTTTCCCTCCTGGATTGCGTGGACTGTTCTTGTTGCATAAGAGCGACCATCTCGAACTCTGGTGACTGAATAGGTGACTGGGGATTTGTCGCTTCCTAGAAGAAAGAATTGGCTCTGCAGGGAATGACAGACAAAGTCTTCACCAACGGTCTGTTTTGCTGCTATCAAGCTTTGCGACATGATAAGTCTGCATAGCCACTATTAACTCTTGGACGACTCGAGCGTCGGGGATTGTAAAAGAATACGTACCCGCCATAAAGCCCTCTTCCTCCAGGAGGATGCCAAAGGCCACTGGTCGTTTTGAGAACATCCTAGTGGAAACAGACATTTAGCAGTCTATTTCACATTCAATGGGTCTAAGAGGTGAATTGAATATGACAACTTACTTTTTCGATCCTCTCAAGTTGGAATAAATCTTCCAGTTTCGACAGTCCGGGCGGACGAATGGTATCTGATTGAGCTACCATTCTTGACAAGAGTGCTCTTTGTGAGCGAGTGCGTCAAACGTATGCGATGCTCCGGTCGGTAGGATAGGATAGAACAAATCAGCTTTGCCTGATGTCTTATTTAAGCAGATGGACAAACTACTACGCGTCGCAGTTCGGTGTGCTGACTCTGGGAGGACAGACTTATTTTGAACTATTTGCCCCGAGACCAACCTCTTTTTCCCCATGAGGAAATCAGAAATTGCCGCGGCTATGGTGGAGATCCGTGGTTGTCCACGCAGCATTTGGCGCCTTTCAACCCCGCATTCCCCTCCACTTCTAACTGTGTTCACTGGTGAGAGAACTTGGTGATATTATGCCTTCCAAGACATCTACGTCGCTTAGAAATAATGTAATAGATTGTAAGTAATAACCCCAAGGTCCCAGCCGCAAAGATATCTCTCTGTCATTCGCCCTGCCTAGAAATCTTATAGCCGTTATTATCTATGAGATTCTTCATGCCTGCAGCTATCCAAATATAAAGTATTTTACTTTAAGGATAGCGGAATTGTCTTGAAAGGATTTGCTTTAAATATCTTGTGTTTTGTCCTTTCTTATGGAAATCCAACAGGCAACACTATCGAACCCCCCCAATGCTCTTTTGGTCGCGATGTATTTGCGAGAGCTGACCAGCTAATAACATCGGCAATAGATCCACCAACTTCCTCACGGTCTACGAGTCGGTGCCGTAACCGGCCACTGACGCTACTACCGCGCCTCGCCTCGTATGCCACGCCCCGGACTGCGCTGAGTTCCATGTGTATGCCAACTTCCCGCATCGATGTTGTTCTAGTTCACTACGGACCGGCCCTTTCAAGTTCTGCGTACTGATAATAATTGATTGTGGCTAGCTGAAAAGTGAGGGGTAGTCAAAACAGTTTACATCGGGCTGGCTGAGTGGACTCTTTCCAGAACTTATCATATTACTCCTATTCGTCTGTGGGAACGATGGCGAGTCTAGACCAGACTATTGATCTGCCTGCATTCACTAGCGCTGGGAGCCAAGATTCTGTATAGAGGCCACACTCGTAAGAGCGGCTGCATAGTGTCGTTCGTATGGACGAATGCTGAGACATTGATTGTGATATGTGCGACGGAATGTGATAAATGTGGCAGTCTTGGTGTAGCTCATGAAGCGGTCAGCGTTGGGCATGCCTGTAGAGAGCTACTCAGTCTTCCTAATCATCTATAAAAGCTCATCTTTGAGGCGCCTTGAATCCATGGAGACAGAGAAAGCAACTCACTAGGATTTTATCCCAATCTAAACAACTTTCAATCATACCTTTCACTCCGGCGTTTTATACTACAGCTAGACATAATGGCCACTCAAAGACCTGGACTACCCCAACCGACGGAGGAGGAGAAAGAGAGACAGAGACGCCTCCTCGAGCTTTGCCTGCAACAAGTGGGATTCTTCAGGGGGAAGAAGATCCCGATCTACACTGCTGGAGAGCTCGAGTACGAGAAATCTGTCGCAAACGCGAACCTTCTCTACCGGTTTGAAAGACCAGGTTGTGTCATCCAACCTGAGCATGAATCCCATATTCGCATCGTCGTTGACCGAGCCAAGAAGGTACACTTGCCCATTCGAATCAAGAATGGGGGCCACTCATTCGCCGGGTTCTCTGCTATCAATAATGGCATCTCGATTGATTTGGTCAATATGAAGCGTGTCGACCTCGACAAGGATAAGATGACCATCACTATGGATGCAGGTGCTCTTTGGGCTCATGCTTATCACGAATTGATCAACGACCATCATGATAAACTGGTTATCAATGGAGGACGTTGTCCTAGTGTCGGAGTCAGTGGTTTCACTCTGGGTGGAGGCCTCGCGCCCTTTACTCGAAGCTTCGGTTTGGGAAGTGACACGCTTCTTGAGGCTCGCATTGTCACTGCAGACCATGGAGTCGTCCAAGTCAGCCACGATGACAGTGATGAAGAAAAGAAGAAGCTCTTCTGGGCCCTTTGTGGTGCTGGCGGCAATAACTTCGGGGTAGTCACCCAGCTCAAGATGAAGGTTCAAGAGCTGCGCCACGATGTTGTGGTTGCTGGGGTATATAACTGGGCACCATCTCATGACCCTGAGTCCCAGGTCGCTTTCACTGAAGCGATGGTGAAATTCTATAATGCTGGGTGGAGCAACAACATGACGATTGACACCAGCTGGTTGATGGACCTCAAGGATACCCGCGAAGACCCGTCTGTTCGATTTCTGGTATACTATAATGGACTAGAGACTGAATTTGACACAGAGGTCGATGAGCATCTCGGAGATTGCGGCAAGGTCGGTGACACGGACAAGTCACTTGCAAAGCAGCTCAAGGATCGAACTTTGCCGGAGAATTCCACCCTATTCCTTCACGAGACTCTTGTAGCTCAGTGGTCAGAGGAGACTCAGAAAGCATTGCCTTCGAACGCCTTGTTCAGGATCTACACTTCCTTTTCTTTCACAAAGGACAGCGTCAGAAAGAATATTTCTGACATAATTGAGACTCTACAAAAGCGATTGGTGGCTTTCAAGAATGAGTTCAAAGGCGAAGAAGGCTCAATCAAAGTGTCTTGGATTCATTCTGGTGGGAAAGCCACCGAGACGGAGCCCCGCGAGTCCGCTTATCCTTGGCGTGGATGTGACTATCACACATACATCATGATTGAGTGGAAGGATAAGTGGCTGGAGACGAGGATGAAAGAAATCCTCACAGGCTTTAATGAGGCTCTGAGAAAGTATTCTATGGACGGGCTTGGTGTGTATATCAACTTCCCAGATGCGACACTCGACGAGAATACATACGAGAAGGCATACTATGGTGTCAATCGAGACAAGCTGCAGAGCGTTAAGGCATACTGGGATAAGGATAATATCTTCCAGTGGCCTCATGGAGTTCAAGTTAGACCCCGTGTTGACTCTAAGGGCACGGCAATGGAATTTACAGCTCCGCCTCCACCTCCCAGCAATGACCCTATTGTCGAGGGATTTGCCAACCCAAGGGAAGATGCGGGCAAGGCTGTAAGCTTATCTTGGAATACTGTTAACCTGGCCGTCGGAAGCCCTATAGTTAGTCTGGGTAACTGAACTGACGTTAGTCATCCAACATTGTTGGAAATACTGTTTTCAATTTGATGGCTTAAGATGGCTCAATAGCCCCTTTGACCTGCCTCGCAAACCGGCTATCACTAAAATGCTTATCCAGACTCAAGCGACCCGACTCATGCATAGATAGCACGTCCTTCTCTTTAAACGCCTTCCATATTGTGTTCGTATCTGTCGGGCTCGTGCAAAGAATCTTGACATGTGTCTTGCACAGTACCTTCTCCACAAACATATCTTGCATCATATCCTCATCTTCGTAGACGTTCACACTGTCTATCACACAAAACAGTGTTGCATCACTGTGTAATCGACGGGCAAGGACAGTGAATAGCTGATAGAGTTCCTCGACATCCTCCACATCTCTTTTCAAAAGAGGCAGATCCACTTCTTGGGCGACCTTATCAAGATCCGCGTCGTCAAAGTTATACTGACGAAGAAGGTGTGTCAAAGCGTCCCCGAGCTGTGTTGAACCTTGTATAGGTAAGGGTCGGTAAAAGCCTCATGAAACTCAGGAAGGCGTTCTTCGATGAACTAAGACACGGTTGCCGTCTTATGAGCCCCTCTGTTCTTATTATGGATGTCAGCCATGAGCTTGATCATGGCCAGCGAGGTCGAGTGCCGCTGGCAGGAAGTAATGGGTTTCTGTTGGAGCATCAAGAGCTCAGCCCCATTGCATCAGCACAGCCTGATATTGGATGTAGTGGCGAAGAGGGCTCTGAGGGCAAGCTAAGCTGCAGTGTGCGTTTTCTACACTGGAGGCACTGACTGACAGAGGTACTCTCAATCGCGCAGCAGGGGAGGGACCGTGCCTGTACCCTCTGCGCTGAAGATGTCGGTCAGGCTCTTTCAATGACAATCGACTCCCAACGGTGGGCAGCAGGTGTGGATGATTCCGTTTCAGCTCCGGTGAATATTGCAGCATTAGCGCGTCAGCGTATGTGGGAAGTTGGTAAAAAGCCCAATCGTTAGACGCTTTTCACCCAGGGTCTGATGCATGTAAGCGCTCAGTAACTCCTCACTCGTCGGCTGCGATAAGAAAAAGAAGTGAGAAAGAAACTTGTACGTGGTAGGTTGGTTGATCTATAGCGTCTCTATGGTCTAGGAATTCGTAGAATCTTCAGGTTTGAAAAGGTACACTATGATAGATCAGCTTGTGATTAATCAAAGGTAAGCGCAAAGGCTCTCATGTTACAATAAGGATGCATGGTGATGTGGCGTGTCTTACATGCATACTTCTGCCTGACCAGTCTCTTCCTAACTGGGTCGCCCCCAGACCTACCCTTCATGTACGACCGTTTTGAGAATCAGGCTTTGACATTCTTTTGAAGTGGTGACGCTCAGTCCTGCCTCTGAGTGATTTAATGCACATTTCCAAGCATCGTCCCATTTTGATACTCTGTAGTCCATTGAGCCTGAAGTACAATGGAAGAAACCATCACTATGCCTCCTCCATTTGATGTTAAGAATTCAACCGAGAGCAATGATAAACCGGCCAACGCCGAGTCCGACGAAATCCTGGATGGGCCAACGTCACGCTCAAAGACAACCGCAGAGGTCTCTCACGACTAGTAATAGGAAATAAGTAAAGTCTTTATTATTTACTCTTTACTATAAGGCAAGATATATATATAAATAAAAATATCTTACAGATTACTCCTGGCATCTTACTGTATAAGTCCAAGAGCCTCTCTGCGTGACTGGGAAGCAGGGTCATAGAACGGCTTCTCGCCCAACGAGACAACCCTATTTCCCTGACGCTTTCCTACGTAGTCACTAGAATCGTTAATCAGCATGTGAAGCTCAGAAGCTACATAGTTACAGTATACGTACTTGGTAGCGGTGTGGAACACAGAGCGGCTGTAGAAAGTTTATAGTTAGTTTGTGGACAAACGACAGGGAACTGGGCCGGCTATGTAACTCACTTATCCCAGATGGCGAGATCGTTCTTTCCCCAGCGAAACCGTACTTGAAGGTCGTGATTCTCGGTGATAAGTTGGCGAACTCGGGGTAGTTAGTATTGCGAACTCATTTAGGACGTTATTTCTCTCACAGTAAGTCTTGAGAATCTCGCTTTCGGTATCAGATACACCGTTAATGTGTCCAGCTGAAAGCTGGTGGCCCACGGCGAAGAGACTCTTCCAACCAGTCACAGGGTTTGTACGCACAACAGGGCTGATCGATTAGTTTTTTTCAATCGCCAATGCGTCAGAGCTGACATGGGATACTTACTGCTCAGCCTTAAAATCCAGCCCAGTGTTCTCTGGAGCACCACGGTAGTCGTCAATGAGATCTTCGCCGAAAGTCTCCTTGACTCGCACGAAGTTGGGTTGGTGGTGAGTTGCAGTCAAGTTCTCGGCCAGCTTCTTAAATGGTGGCGAGAGGCGATCGTAAAGTTCGTACCCAGACGCCCAAAGTGTATCACCACCAACGTCCTGCGGAGGTTGGATGATTTTAAGAATAGCGTAGTCAGATGGGATATTCTCAAAGGTGATGCTGTGACTCATTATTAAGATGCTCATGTTTGACTTTCCCTTTGTATACTTACTCAGCATGCCATCCCTCTCCAGCCAGGTTCTTAGAAAGGGCGCTCCATTTTTCATTGTAGAACTTGCGGTTCTGCTCAGAGGAGATGACGGACACTTCATCATCAAGTCTTCCATTCTCATCAACAGCAATACCACGCTTACTGTTTGAGAGCGCATGTCGATGGAGCTAAATGGTCAGTTGAATAATAAGAACAAGCGTCTGAAGTGACAAACCTTGGATGTCTCTGGTTTGCCTGTCAGCTCTCCAAGCTTCTGTCCAAGATATTTCTGATCGTCAATGTTGAGGTCTTGGTTCCGGAAGAAAAGGACGCCGCGTTGGGAAACTAGAATAGTAAGCACTGTTTTTTATAAACTACTAACGGCCAGATCAGATATTCATACCAAGCACAGCCAAGTCTCTGAGTTTGTTGTCATTCTTCAAGATCTCGCTAAGCTGCAGCTTAGGGAACTCTCGGCCGATCACAGCAGTGACATCAAATTGCTCTTCAGCGTCAAGGCTACCGCTGTAGGACAGGGGACCATCCAGGCGTGAGGTGCTGCTGGTCCCGGTACCTTTGACGGGTTTAGGTACAGGCTGGACTGCTGGAGCAGTGCTGGGGGTATCAACGTCAGCAGCAGGTGGCGACATGATGAGTACCTAAGAGTTTGTATATGTTATATTGAAAGAGAATCTGAAGGGTTTTTGCGGTAACAATTTGTCAGGACAAATGTTGCTACAAGTGCGGTTTCTGTTTACTTGTACTATGAACAGCAGTACACCTACTTTAAAAGCAAACTCGAAATCTCTAAAGAGCCCAAGCTGCTTGTTCACAAAAAGCTGATCACAGGCCGATATGTCCTTCATCACCTCATCTGGCGCAATTCGCTCGACATATCTCCTACACACCATCTCAGGAATACTAGAGAATCACGCTCATCGGATACAAGCAACCGTCTAGCGTGTGTGTGTAGGCTTCCACTGGTATGTGGCAGGCAATATTTGATATCATCGGAAGACCTGTATGTTAAGCCACGATCATCACAATACAGAAGCATTTGCTATGTATATACTCTACAGTTATGCAAAGTCCAAGACCTACTTTGCGACACGTCCTTTTGTGTCTTGCTGTTTTCTTTAATTAATTCCTGATTCTATCTAGATTTGGATGCATGCGATCTATCAGTCTAGGTGAATCAAAAGAGTCAAGTTAGAAATCACCGAATAATTCAATAAAAGCACGATGCATGGGGGTATTCATTGCGCGATTCGAAGAGCATGAATATGATTGGTACACAATGACGTTCAGCTTGAGATCAAACAGCTCATACCCCAGTTAACGGTGTTAACCAGGTATCTCCGTTCTATTGTCCAATAAACTTATGACCCGAGCTGCGATAGGGCTAGTGGATTAGTCTAATTCTTTTCATGCTGCTCTATCAGTAAGCAGAGATAACAAGGTACAACGTTATGTTAATCGAGTTGCGTCATTTTACATGTAGTGGCGTCGATACAGCGGAATGGACCCAACCAATATGTACATTACGGCATATGTTACTTTATACTGTCATCGCGTGTTGAAGATAGTGCTCGAGCAGAGAGTTTTGTCGTAGTAGGGACCTAATTGTAGGATTTATCTAGTCTATTAGATTCGATCTGCTGCGCAGATATTGAAAACAGATAGAAGTTGATACTGTGGTATGAAAAGATTCACGCCGTGCAAATACGCCTGTTTGTTACTGGTCTTTGTAAGTCCAAAGACTTTGAACAGAATATAGTGAGAATGGCATTAATCTTTCAGTACCACCACTTGACCATGTTGTAGTCAAGTACCTCTAATAGCTTAAGAAACGGACACCATTTATGTGTATATAGTCAATTGGTATGCTTCTAACTGCTTCTCCCTTTGATTGACAAGCTTCAGTTATCGATGTAGAAGTAATTGTGATAACCAAGCTTTCTTCATAGAAAGGAAACCACGATATCTTAATGAGCGAATCTAAAATCTAGTCTTCTGTTGCCTTCATCTTTGGTAGTGTCAAGATATTCCAACCTCTCCGACTCAGTCATAGCATTCCATTTCTTATCGCGTGACTTATTACGGAGGACATAGTAAACCTTTACCAGGAAATAAAGGACAAGATTCATGATAAGAATAGCAAGCAACTGTCGATTACCACGATGGTATTTAGGAGCATCATCCTTGCGGTAGATGTTAGAAGCGATAATACCGCCAGCCTGACAAAACATGTTGTAACAGGCGGCAGATACGGTTCGAGAGCGTACGCTATTCGAGTTGCGAGAGTTCCAAGCTACCTGGATAGGATGGGCTAAATGGAAAGGGTTAGCTACAGTTGTTGCATCTTCCCTTCCACTCTACTCACCGTTTGGATAGGACAGCAGCACAGTGGTGACGGCATAGACAGTCCAACGGCTAGCTGTCTGGGTATTGGCGACATTGAACCAAATAAGACAAGGCAGGATCCAAATCTGACCAATTATCCCCATGAGAGTCAGGTTCTTCGCATACTCGGCTGTATAAGTGAGGATCAACATGGTAATGATATGAAAAACAGTATATGGAATGCTTAATAGATTGGACTGGAGCGTGTTGAAGCCGAGGCCCTTGAGCGACAGAGTCAAGTACTGCCCCTCCGGAGTGGCAGGGATCTGGAAGGTTAATCCAAGCAGATATAATGGCCAAAGGTCGTAGTCACTAAGACTCTGGAACAACAGTTTGAATGTAATGGGCTGTCGGTTGTGCATTGTGCTCTTGGTGGGATCTTCGCGGATGATGCGGTTGACCATGATGACTTCTTCTCTCTCAGTGAACCAGCCTGTCTTTCCACGGAACCAATTGGCAGTTTGGATTGGGCCCGGGGGCATGAGGCCATAGGCGAGGAGGCCGAAGATCAGAGTGATGAGGCCCTCAATGAGGAACAGCCATCGCCAACCAGCGTGACCGTTGACACCTCGCATCTCCAACAAGGCAGCCGCAAGAAGCGCCGAGATGATGTCGGCGACGCTCATCATGGTCCAAAAGAACCCTAGACGAATCGAAAGCTCGTGGTGCTTGTAAAAGTATGAGAGGTACAGAATCACCTTGATGAGATCAGTCAGCATGGTTGATGAACCGGCAGTGAATGACCTAACCAGACTCGACTTACATCAGGGATAAAGCCACCTTGTAGAATTCCAAGAAGTGCACGACAGGCGAGAAATGATTCACGGCCTGATAGCCAGAACTGCGCCGCCGCAACAATACTCCAGAGGCACATTTGGGTCGGGATCCAACGGTCAGGACCCATCCATTTAGAGACAAGCTGCGATGGCAGCTCGGCGCAGAGGAACGAGAGCTTGAATACCGTATTTCCAAGGTTAAAGTCTGTAGCATCACAATCAGTCACTGAATACAATATGTGTAACCGGGCCAACCGTACCATTGGTAGTCAAGCCCAAGTCGCCCAGGAGGTTGTCCGTCAAGGCTTGGGAAATGTTGGCTCTGTCCAACTCCAGGGCCATGAACATGATACATGCCCAGATCATAATTTTGATGTCGACTTTGCGGACCAATTGCTTTTCTTCCCCCCAGGTCCATCGTGCAAGGGGATCAAAGCGACTGAGGTTTTCCCTGGTCAAAGCTATTAGTAAGACTTGCCCAAGGTCTATAGATAGATGGATGACCCTACCAGTCTGATCGAGGCTGGTATTGCTCGGCAGTCTTAGGATCATCAAAAACACTGGCCTGTACAAATAGTGTTAGAGGCAAGTACTAGTAATGTAGCAGATCCAAGGTCACTTACTTGGGTAGCGATTGCATCTGCATCAAAACCCTTGCCCCGTTGGAACAGATGAGTCTTCTCAGTTACAGGCGCTCCAAGTGGTGGCACCGAGTCAACATGGATCTCAGACTCGGATACATCGACGTACTTCTGGTCCTTGACTAAAGCGGTGGCCATAACGAAACAATAGTAGAGCAGACAGTGAGGCGAAAATAGAGGTTTGAGTAACAGTCTCGCTTGTGAGTTAAGGGAGATGTCGGCTTCTTTTACATTGGTACGACTATAGCGGCTATATTTATAATTTCATCCAAGGCAGAGACTTAGAACATACCAGATGTATCATAATCCCACTGAAGCTCGTTATCTCAGGATGTGGTGAACATCAGAGAAGGCGTGAAAATTTCTCGCTATTACGTGCTTTTGATAGTTGGGGGGATGTGATATGTTACGTATCCCTTTTGGGAAAGACTTGGAACAAACCCCCTCGGGTAATTTCTATAGATAAGAACCTAATTGCCTTATTTGAGCCAATTATATAACTTGCTAGCATGCTGACGTGACAGGTGCTCTATATGTTGTTAAGCTTATTCTGTACTTCAGGACCTCGATACTTTATACTATACACTTCCGGTATATGGTACTAAAAAGAAGATGTGTACTAGTAGCGGTTACTTATCAGTAGCAGATTCAGCATCTCTTTAGACATTTATTGCGTGCTAGAGGAAAGAGGGATTTTTTAATAAGGCACCAGTCCAGGGCAACAGTCATCAAGGATAGGTGGTCATGTTGCTAAGAAACGGGCTGTATGTATAGAAAGGCACCCCCCGGCCTTTCGTTCAGTATCTCGTGATATCGCCGACTGAGGGAATTGTGAATAGAGGTTTTATTAGTGACAAGCACTAAAGCAGCGGCCCTGTTCACATATATCACTGGTAATAACATTATTCTTTTCTTCCCCCTTACAACATCGTTCAGGCCAAGTGATATGCATCCCTTGGCTCTCTTAGCCGTGGTAAGGAATGATTTGACATTGTCCCCCAGAAATCGAAGGACAGTAGTACGTAACAGCCTAGTGAAAGTGTCAGCACTAGCTTCCTAAAGCTTTAATACCTCCTGGCCAACTCACATTGTTCCTTATGTAGCTGTTCCAAGCACAGCCGCTGCAGCAATTCAGGTTAGAAGCCGGAAGTGAGCTTCCGATCGTTCCATCTGCCTGGCACGCTGAGGCAATGGAGGCTAGGGATACCGTAGCAACGGCAGTGATGAGAGAGCTGAAGCGCATTTTTGGTGTGAACTGAAGAGATGTAGAAGGACTTTGAAGCTTGTAAATGCAAATGGATAGATGTGAGAATGCTTTTAAGTGGAGATGCGAGTAGTGACTGCGGTGCTATATATACCCATTTCTACAAGGAAGATCCACATCATTGAGTTATCAGCTTTTCGTTCAACCCGGCAGTGGTGAGCCTGTTTTCAGTACGAAACGGATATTGATGACGCTTAATGGGCCCATTACTCCATGTAAGTTTCACAGGTCCGCGGACAACGTAAGTTGATCCACTGACGTTCTGCTAATCCTGTCGTGCAGAGGCACGGTAGATATTCTCGGCTGTCTCTTTGAAGTCAAGAATAGGTTGAACTGCCCATTCACTTATCTTAAGTTAAGGATATGTTTTGCTTAGTAAAACTTGAGTGGCTAGCAAGACCCCCCAAACAGGGCACAGAGGATATCGCAGGTAAATAAACATATATGCAACCGCCTTCCTCAGGTGCCGGGTTATAGTCAACTACCACCTGATATCATACTTCAGAATGGAAAGAGCTGGTATAAGTGGTATCCGATAAATATGAGCATTTCTCGGCATTTATTTAGACGCATCAACAAACTTAACACGAGGCACCAGAAGATTACGAGGTCGTTGAAAGAGGAACATAACAGTTACATGGAACAACGCCAGAAAGCCTAGAATAGCTGGCCCTGGCTTAACAACAGGGTTGAGGTGCCCCCTCGGCTCTTTGCGGGCCGTGCTAGCCGACAAGGTTTTCGTATATAAAGATAAGCCTTGCAACCGAGTAGGACCAAGATTTCTCATAGTAATCAATGCTCGCCAGTGGGGAGGTAAACGGACGAGTAATGCTATGGCATTCAAGATCTACCGACTACTCAAGGATGGCTACACCGCTATATATGGAACCCATTTGCCTTTAGCAGAGAGTCGACCGAATCCGTGATATCCCGCAACGCAAAGTCACTCCGATTGCCCGCCATCGTCGGGTTCACCTTATTATCGTAGAACAGCACGCTCGAGTAAATCCGCTCGCCAAGCTCATGCGCAGAAGTTTGACTCAGAGCTACAGAAGCAGGGTACAGCTTCCTGTCAATGCTCTCAATAAAGCCCACGAACTTGGCTGTTTTCCAGCTATCCTCGGAGCTGAACACAGAGACCCCACATGTGTTCTTATCAATGACATCTTCTGCCATCAGCATAACCTTTCCGCCGTACCGGTCAGGTAGGCTGAGGGAACTTCCACCGGAGAAATTGTGATAATTTGTCTGTGGGATGATGATGGGTGAGTGATGGCTACTGTGAATATCGAACTTGACGAGCTGGTGGTTGGTGTTATCGCTGACTATCAGATGGTGACCGACACGAACCACGCCGCCAAAGCCAAAAGAGCGTGGAGGAGTAGTTGGTTCGCGGACGTAGAAAGGGGAGACTTTATCCTCGCAGTCAACGTGAAGGATACTGGATGGATAAGCACCATTGACATAAAGATCTCCATCAAGGCCATTATCGATATCGAGAAACGCCCCGTACCGGCCCTTCGTGACAGCCGTCAAGTTAATTTTCTTCGTCTCAAAAGTGTTCAGATCGACTTTGACGACAAAGTTATCACCGCTGACATCGTTTCCCGCGCTTGTAAAGAATGAAGCGGCCTCTACGACAGCAGAGAGAACATTGTTTGTGGGGTCGATAATAGTCCCGGACAGTCTTTTGTCTAGGCTGTGGGTTATTCCAGGAATAGAAATAATCCGTTCGAGTGAGGAGCTGTAGGGATCCCAGACGGCGATGCTCGCGTTGTAGATCGAGCTGTGACGCGAAACGGTTAGATTAACCTAGAGCTGATAGCTTAATGCTATGGGGCAACATACCTTAGGTACAGAACGCAGCGCTGATCGTCCCACCGAAAGAACGATGGATAGAGCTGGAATTGGTTGTTGAACAAGATATCGCCTGAAACTTGACGGCATTTCGAAGTTTTGTGCTTGGAAGCGGATGCTGCCAAGACCCAGGAGGCAGCTAGGGACAAAAGTGGACTAAGTTTCATACTGAGTTATTTCTTTCAGTGGTTCTTCAGTATTCTATGGGGCAGACGCGAGATGCGTTCATGACCTGGATAAAACTAGACCTACAGAGTACTCTGTAGAAGAGGTGGTAATTATATATGCCGGGCGCATAAATCTTCACGGAAAGTCCGGAATAGAAAACTTTAAGCGTGCGTCACCGACATTATATACCGAATGCCAGGGCTGGGAATTAATCAAAAGATCCCCCTTGCTTAACGCATGATCTGCGAAATGAACATGCCGAAACTCAATTATCTACCGAAACTATTGCGATCGGACGGCACATCGACATCTTCACTGAGCGGTGAAGAACACGGGCCGGTGCTCTATTAAGGACTGGTGAAAAAGGTCCTACTACCATAAATACGTCTCCGGCAGCTACAGATGCTCTATAAGCTCCCGCATATCATCCAAATACTCCAATCCCCAGCATCGTTGGCTCACTGCTTCAATGTCGCGAGTCGAGACGTTCGTGCATCCATCTATGAACTTCTCACGCAGCTTCTCGTCGCCCAGAGGATTCACTCGGCTGCCAATCGCATGCTCGACGTACTTTGTGAACGCCTTTCCGTTCTGAAGCACAACAGTGACTTTTGCTGAGTCAGCCGCAATGCTCATATCGATATTCGCTGTAATACGATCACGAATGGCAATGACTGCAGGATCGAGCACAACGTTATCTTCGTACTCTGACGGCGTGGCTCTGCCGAGGAGGAGACCACATGCGCCACTATGGTAGACGCTGAACTTTGCCTCTAAACCGTCCTTTGGAGTCTTCTTCCCGGTGAGTTCCAGAACGAGTGGGTGGACTTGCGCCGTGACAGACTTGATTTGCGTCGGGCTATGTCCCTCTCTCGTCAGTTCCGCATGTAATTGTATGCATGCGTCGATGACAGGGTGGATGACAATCCCGCACGGGAAAGGCTTGAAGCTATTCCTCAGAATCTCCCAGCGGCCAGTGTTTGGACCAGCTAAACCATCCTCATTCTCAATACCGAGCCAGTGGTCCAAGTTCTGGAGCACGTCTGGCTTGTTGGTCCCCACGACTGCAGCCCAGCCACGTTTCGCTTCCAGTGCGCCCTCACTGCTAGTGTAGCCTCCTTCAGCCATGACAGCAGCTAGTAGTCCGTTTTGAGCAGCGCGTCCGACGTGGAATGATTTGCAGTGTGAACCGAACATTTCTCGAAGACCAGTGACTTGAGTTGCTGCTAGTCCAATTGCATGGGTGGTCTTTGTTGGAGATAGCTTTAGGGCTTTTGAGACCGCAACTGCTGCTCCAATCGATCCGACGGAGGAGGTAATGTGCCTTGAGGGTTGTAAGTTGGTGTGACTGAATAAGGAGGTCATACTTACCAGCCAACATCGTAGTGCTCAGGCCAGACAGCGAGCCCAGCTTTGCACTCAGCTTCTATACCTGCCACGAGAGCTGTGATGAACTGCTTGCCTGAGACACCGCCTCTCCATTCAGCAGCAGCAAGAAGAGCGCTGGCAACAGGTCCCGTCGGATGGATAATGGTGTCGAGATGCGTATCGTCATAATCATGAACATGCGATGCTATACCGTTGATCAACGCCGCATGTTGAGCATCCAAATGTGAACCTCCATGATGTCCGAGTAGCGACGCTGAGGGTGGGCCGAAGAAGGGAGACAAAGTTTGATGCTGCCGGCAATCCAGCACATGTCAGCTACCTAAATCACACCGTTGAACTGGTTGGGGGCTGTTGAGCTTACGGCGATCTTTGTAGCTTCATGCTGACTCCCTGCTATAGTGCAGCCAACCCAGTTGTAGAAACTTCGAATAGCTGCACGGACTACATCTTCTGGAAGGTCCGAGTATTGAAGGTTATGCGCCCATGTGGCGAGACGTCGAGTAGCCATCGCGACAATACAGATGATGTTTGTGCCTAAAGGGTTTAACTAAGAAATAGGATTGTATGGTAGAAATGCGAGTTGATAAGATAGAATCTCAAATGTTTATATGGTCTTAATAATGGTGGTGGTGGCTGTTCCGACGCCATCGGCTCTTCCGTCGGCTCAGCCGATCTTTCGGAGACCGATGGAGCCGCAACAATATCCATCGGCTGAACCGACTGACTAACACAACCGCCGATGCGTTATGGCACTAGAGTCAGTGCAGAAGCCCAAGTTACGATTAGTCTACGAGAGATTGCATCAAAACATTGCTAAAGATAAAAGGCGATCCATTTCCCCAGATCCCCAGATTCTGACAAGCATCTCTCCGCACTCTACTTTATCTTCATACTTCAGCCCTCCACTCTCAACTCAACTATACTTACCGGCATTTATCCAGAAGAAGATGGGTTTCTTTGGACTTCGAGGGAGGAAACTCCAGATGGCTCAGATCTGGGCTGTCATTTTGCCATGTTATCTCTTGTAAGTCGCCCAGGCTCCTGAATACACAGACCAGTAAGTTTGCGAAAGCATGACAGCAGCTGACGAGTTTTGTTTTGACATACAGGTTCGGGTACAACAACTCTATCGCCGGAGGGTTCCTCAGTCTCCCGTCTTGGGTAGAAACCTTTCCTGCCCTCGACACCGTACATACCAAAGGAGCCACCAAAGATCATAACTCGACCCTTCAAGTACGCTCTTCCGCTTCCTCCATTTGATGACCCTCTTACTGACTGCAGTCTTAAATAGGGAACCGTCGTGGCAATGTACACACTAGGCTGTCTCTTCGGCTGCCTCAGCTGTATCTGGCTAGGCGACAAGCTCGGTCGAAAGAAAACAATCATATTCGGCGCCTTGATCAACACAATAGGTGCAGCTCTTCAGGCCTCCTCCTACTCGCTTCCGCAACTCATAGTTGGTCGACTTGTCTCTGGATACGGCTTCGGACATATTACAGCCACAGCTCCCAACTGGCAAGCAGAGTGTTCTGGCGCTGCTCATCGAGGTGCGGCGGTGATGCTTGAAGGCTTGTTCATTTCCTTTGGCTTAGCTATTGGAGGCTGGACGAATCTCGGCATGTCCTTCTATCACGGCTCTGTCACTTTCCGATTCCCTATGGCCTTGTCGGGTGTATTCTCCATTATCATTATGCTTACTACACCGCTACTCCCGGAGTCACCTCGCTGGCTGACCAAGAAGGGTCGAGTCGATCGCGCAAGAGAGGTTCTGGCGGACTTAACCGACACTGACGCGAATTCCGTGGAGGTGAACGAGGCGATCCGCGAAATTGAAACATCCTTGTCCCTCGCAGGAGAAGCCAAGCTAAAGGATATCTTCACCAACGGCCCTCTCCGTCTTTTGCATCGCATGTGTCTCGCCTGCGCGGCGCAATGCTTCCAGCAAATGAGCGGCATCAACGCCCTGGCCTTCTATCAAGCCAAGATCTTCGAAGACTACCTTGGCCAAACCCCTAGGGCAGCAAAGATCATCGCTGCTTCGGTGTTTACCTGGCAGACCATCTGTTCACCCATTGGGGTTTTGACAGTGGATAGGTTTGGACGTCGTAAGCTGATGATGGTATCGTCTTTGGGGATGGGCGTTTGTATGGCTGTGGTTGCGGGTGGATCATCACAACCGAGTGATACAGCGTCGGTGGGAGTCGCAGCGGCTTTTATCTTCCTCTTTTCGCTTTTCTTTCCCACTGGGTTCCTTGGACTTACGTTTCTGTATGCTGCGGAGATCTCACCCCTCAGTCATCGAGTACCCATCACGGCCATGTCAACTGGTACGTTAATCCATTCTGAACTCGGCAGGGATCTTTCACTAACTATAATTAGCCACCGCCTGGCTGTTTAACTTTGTAAGCTCGAATCCCTTCTTGTTGTCTATTTGTGATAAGCCAAGATCTAACTACGGTATTGATAGGTTGTTGCTGAAATCACTCCCATTGGACTAGCTACCCTCAAGTACAGATACTACATCATCTACGCGGCCATCAACATCTGTCTCACTTTTCCAAGTAAGCGCACTACCTCGTACCTTAGAAAGATGAAGAAATCTGACTGCTCATCACAGGTGTGTACTTCTTCTTCCCAGAAACCAGCGGGCGGCATCTAGAGGAGGTCGACGGCATCTTCTTGGACAGTAGCAATATCTTCGAAACAGTCTCTATTGCTAGGCAGAGTCGAGTAGTTGGTCATAGAAGGAGTATGGAGAATGGGAGGGAAGAGAAAGAGGAAGTGGCACAAATTGAGAAAGGTATGCCAGCACCTCAAGACAGGTAAGATGTCAATTTGCGAGGAGCGTGGCTAGGTATCCGAGATGAATCTGATAATTATGAAAGAGCATTTTGTTCAGGCGTTGTGTTGAAACCTACCCTGTATACTGGGCCATGTATGGCTATATGTCCGCGTTGACTTGACTGCGTGCTTGCTACCGGGTCTTGCAAACACGTACACACTACCTCGACAACCAATCCATATCGGCCATAGATCCATCTAAATTCGCACTATTGACCATAGTTGTGAGATATGGCTCTCGTATTATTACAGGCCTTGTTCTAAACCATCTCCATTCAAGTTGGAGCCCACAGCTTGCACCACAATTCAACCGACATTGTCCCATGTTTTTTCCAACCAAGAACACTCACATGCATCGAGTTACCCCGTTTACTGAATTACGCCCTCTGTATAAAATAACCGAGATCTTCGGCTGAGTCCTGACACACTGGGTACCATCGCGCCTCAGTAGACTCCGATCCCAGCACCCTCCTCTCAACAATCAAATCGTAGTGAGATTTTAGACCAGCCTCACCTGAAGGCTGAAGAGGGGAAACAATTGACACGTGCAGGCCATAATAGGTATCCAAATGGGAAGTGTTAGGCGGATGCGCCGACTCCCGGCCGAGAAGCTCCAGCCCTTTCTCCTTCAAGACTTCAGGCGGGGGTTGACTCTCTCCTCTGGGCCTCAAAAGATTGAAATGGGCATGGACTCCGTTCGCGAGCGGTGGTTGAGTTGTGAAATGAGGCTCTAGGACTTGAGTTGCAGGGATTACACAACTGCCGTGGATCCGAAGGCTCTCGGTCAACTGTTCAGCTCTGGATGATTGATTTCCGGGGTTAGTCGACCAGCCTCTTCTTCGTCTAGTCGTCTCTCCTCTGGTTAGCCTTTCACAAAATGTAAGATGCAGTGATACCAAGATGTCAATAAATTAGTCACAGTATTGTCTTGCTGAAACGAGATGCTGCAGCCATGTTGCGGGGTAATGCAGCACCGGATGTCGGTGGAGACACGCTACAGGGGTATCATCATAAAGTTTTGGACCCTGAGATGGGAGGTCAAAGGTCTAGCTCGTCGTCTAGTGGTAGGTTATCTCTCCCCCCTCGTTTAAACTACTTGCTAGCATGTCAAGATGTTTCCTTTTCGATCCAAGACGTCCGAGTTGTGATTCTCGCTAGTCTTTGTGCCGAAACGGTCCCGACGAGGCGTTACGAGCAAACATTGGACATACATGCATGGTAATGCAATGCGCTCAGGGTCGTCAATTGCTATTTGATACCATCGGATCAACCATGGCCACGTCTCACTGCGTGCCTGATCACAGCACGATAAACGGGTTACTGGGTCGATCATACGGTAATACGGCACAAACCCGTCAGCCTGGTTCAATGTACGAGGCTGGTGTTACAATAACAAAATACAAACGCCCACGTCTACGATGTTTCAATTCCGCGGAATAATCCTCTAAATCACTATGACCTCGCATTGCTGTCCCACAAGAGATGCCGCAATTAATGATCAGACCATGACGAAATACAACCCAATTCACCGGTCCTGTCTCCATCTTAACCTCTAATCCCCGTATATATCATCCCAAATCATTGGTTCTTGGAACTGTCAGCTACAAACTATTGATAGGTCTATCGACGAGCTATTGGCATGGCTTGCAGTAGCAGAAACCTTGTCGCACCAACAACCCGCCACCAAAATCTGTGGCCAGGAATCACTGGCCGTTTTTTCCCAACTGTGGCGCTCTATACGGGCCATGATGATCGCCGTTGGGCGTACTAAGAGCGGGTGTTCCTTTCCACTACCGTCAACGTCGTTGTTGAACCTACACTCGCGGTACTTTTAGATCCACCACGACGACCGTTTACTCAATTCACCCGGACATTTGGGAATAGCTTATGCTTCATAGCGTTCTTGTTCTCTCGGAACTAATGATTGCGTGATTTGGAATAGACGTCATTAATACATCTTTATTCAGTTCTAGACTTGAATATCGATCTGAGACTAGTGCGCTGATCCATCGGCGCATTGACAATCCCCAGACTCGCCAAGTTTCGTCTATCGCTTGCCTGGACACTAAGATCTCACTCCCATGCCCATGTTAAGGCTGACAACGATCAAGGATCTCAAGCCCAGGTACCAGGTCCTGGCACAAACAAACGTGTCTCAAATCATAATGCTGAGAGGCGGATGCTTTCAAAGTGGCTTTATCCTACGTGGCAGGGCAGCTCAACGTCGCATCACCAGAGAAAGTGTAACAGCCAAGTTAGTCTCGATTTAGCGCAAGCCATGCTTATTACCGTGATGGCCTGTGCTAGTGCGACGAGAGGCTCTCGACCGTTTGATTGCCGTTCTCGTCTTTGGCGCTGAGAAAAAACCTCACCAAACATTACCCAACTTGGGATCTACGCTAAACAGAGCTCGCGATCCACAATACCCCATGTTTTTCACAGATCTGGAGCAAACGAGAGTCTTTTCAGGTTCAAATCGCCTCTTTTGGACAGCCAAGGTTGACTAAATACTATGTACGACCCTCTTCTGTCCCATCGGCAAAGCGCATCATCCCAATTCATCATCAAAGGAGTGTGAGAAACGAAACTAAGGTAGGTACAGCTGACAAGTGTAGATACAAGACTCTGGGTAGTATGTACAAGACACTCTCTTACTCCTTGATGGCCTTGTAGCCGCCACCCTTGCCACCCTTTCCGCCCTTGTAGATGTTGATGTTGATGGTCACGGGCGCATTGAAGTCAATTTCACCAATGCACATTTGAAACTGATCACTGTGAGCGATGCATGAGGATTGGGGACAAGGTCACTTACGCCGCTGTTGTTGTTGCAGCAGATGATCTTTGCGTTGCAGACCTCCGAGTTGGAGCAGGTTTGAGCTGTACGGTGTCAGATCACTCGCACAGTAGGAGGGAAAGAAAAGAGGAAGACTTACTCCCGTCAGCGGCGGTGGTGCAGCAGTACTGAGTTCCAGAAGAACAAGCATTGCCCTGGTTGTTAGTAGGAGCAGGACAGTTCTTGTCACTGCCCTTCTTAGCTCCTTCGCGCAGATCAAGTTAGATTCACCACTGTACAATATTTCGGTGAACTTACGGCGAAGAGATGGCATTCTGGGCCAGGGAATGTCTCCCATAGAAGGCGCTCTAGGTTCAATGTCTCTCTCCTCAACCTCAACAGCCGGCTCCGCAACAGGCGACGCAATAGCGCCCTGCAGAACGGCGAGGCCGTAGAAGATGGCGGAGAGTTGGAGTTGCATGATAGCGAGGGCGAATCTCAAGACAGAAGAGTGAGTGTGTGTGTGTGTGTGTGTGCTCGAACGAGTGGAGTAGTAGGTAGTGATGCCGGAGATAGTTTGAGGGGAGACAGAGACTGGTATTTGTGCAGATGTCTTAAAGTACTTGCCCCTAAAGCTGAACTTGTAGATTCGCACCCGTTGCTACTGTGGACGTATAGAATGACAATAAATGACATAAGTGCCGTCTGTGCTAAGGTTTTGTTTTCTCGTGTTGGTGGACGCCGGATGTCGGCGCTGGGTCAATGCGCATATGCAGAGTGATCCGGGGTATACGGTAATAAACCAATGTTCAGCCAGCCATGATATGAGCCACTGAATAAGCTTTTTAGTTTTGGGACTTTGGTCTTTCTGATGAGATCTACTGAAGTTTAATCTTGGTATACGCATATTCTTCTAGTTGAGACCGTTTTAAACGTCTGGTGTCTTACACGTGATTACAGGTCACTGCATCCTGATTGTTTCTGAGTCCAAGACTAGCAGATCGAGTCTTTGGGGTTCTGTGGTAGAGAAAGCGTACTGCTTATGTTGTGAGGCCCGAGACTCTTAGGCGTAATGCAACATATGTGCTGTTACATGCGTCAAGCCCTCGCATCTGTTGGTCCATCTTCCCCTGCTGATCCGGGTCTCGGCCTCCGAATCAGCGAACATGGCCAATGAACTTCCTCTGCCATTGAAGCCCAATTCGCCGATGTATCCTCGCCTCTGTTGGCTACCTTGTTGCATTACATGTGCTGTACTCACAGGCTGTCGTCAAACTTGAGAAGCCATGCTAGCTTGTGTCCTACGCTCAACTCGCCGGACCATTCGGAACCTCGGTGTCGAGCTGACATGAGTTATTGGACTCAGCTCACTTGGACTATCGCATGAGGCTCAAGCTAGACCTTGGTCTCGATCCAGCCTCCTGTCCTGTCATCCAACGATTTCACGATGTTTGCCCAGTTGTGGAGTTGGCCAACCTCTCTCTGAGTTTTCATTGCATGAATTCGGCGCTCATTATGGTCCAAGAGGCAGGAAAAGAGTTCGATAGCTTCAAGTTCAGCTGACACAAGGTTACTTGGGCGTATTCATCTAGGCGTCAAGAGAGGTCATCGTGAGGTCTCAAGTTGAACAAGACGTGCATTGCTATGAGGCCGAAATGTGTATATAAGGACGACTATTCTCCCCTTAAATTCATCCCTTTCTCATCACTCACTCACTCAACAATCAACTCAGATCTCCAATCAACTCTTAAACACTCTCTTTCGAGACAATCACTTCTTACCAACCTTCAACATGAAGTTCACCGCCTCCATTCTTACTGTCCTCGCCCTCGCTACTGGCGCTCTCGCCACTCCCCCCGCTCCTCGCCCCCCTGCCCCTCCCGCTCCTCCTTCCAACAAGAACAACAACAACAACAACCAGCAGAACCAGTGCGGTAACGGCCAGTCCCTCTACTGCTGCACCTCCGCTGGCAACAAGGCCGATGTTGAGTGTGTTTCCTTCACCAACGGTGGTCTTGGAGGTGTCTGCAACGGTATCCAGATGTGCTGCAACAACAACGTGAGTACACTAACCACCCAGACTTGCTGATGATTTACTGACTTGGTTATAGAACGGCAACCAGGGCTGCAACTTCAACGTTGGCGGTGGCACCATCACCATCAAGAAGACTGTTAAGAACTTCGGCTGGTAAAGGGTTTTACCCCTCTATCGATCATGGTGACTTCGGCACTGAACAGTCACTGGCAATGATAAATCGATACTCACGAAGATCTACGATCATTTGACATACGAAACCTTTACGATCATTACTACGCGATGGATGAATGAATTTGAGATTGATATGGGATTTGGAATGATTCGCTTCTGCCGGTTCTGGTAGGGGATGGCTCTGGCCAAGCCGCCCTCGAGCATTACCACCCACACGCTTCTTGGCAAGCATTTCTTGGGATCTAGTTAGTTGTTGAGTACATAACAATGAAAACATATCTGGTTGTTGGACTTTCTCGTCTCCTTAGGCAATGCGATTTTAAGTTTTCCGTGCGAATTTGAGTTCTAAGCCACAAGTCTCACCTCCAAATAACAAATCTGGCGAAGATTAATACATTTTAGGCCTAGTATGAACCCTGGATCTTGAGTCTTTGGCAAGCCGCCCGATCTAGCAATCAGGAATGCTCTGGCTAGAAGTGACGTTGCGAATCCTCACGTTTGTAATCACCATGGACAAATCCAAGGGAGTGAAGTCGACCTAACCGAACTCCCAATTTATTGAGATTTGTAAGAGAAGCATAAGTCTTACGATTTGGGAAGTGTGGCTTGGGTATGACGTGCCGACGACGGTTTATACTTGGAAGTCAAGGCAGTCGGTCGCGTTCCACACGAAGACAAGGTTAATTAGACAAGATAACGCGAAGGCAAAGTAAATGAGAAATGATCTGTTGGTGGAATGGAGTAGAAATAATGAAGAGTGGAGTAGTAAAACAAAGCGTCGGCCTCTATGCGAACAGACAATGTCTGGAAGAGGCCGATAGGGGCAGAGCAACTTTGTATATGAGGGCCTTGACTGCCAGGGAGATGCGTAATGATTTGGTGCAGTCTGACAGGACAAGAAGGCCAGGTAGATCAAGCTGTGTATCGGATCACAGCAAAAAAGCAAAAATGTAACATATACGTCCCATGCAGTTCAGCGCCAACATATAGCTGGACTGTTTGCTGATGTCAAGTCCTAGACCAAAGGGCTTCAAAATCATGGCGCTAAAGTGGAGTCCAACAACAACTCCTACGGTGACCGAACCGAGTATTTTGCTGTCGAGATCCATCGTGATTGTAGTTATTGTGAATGAAATCCTGATAAAGATAAGTCGTGCCGGTCTGTTTTGTGGGGTGATACTGGGTTTGTTCGGAGAGCTTAAGTAGAGGATGACGGGGAAAGGATGATGGAACAAGTGATGTGGGATTGAAGGAATTTATAGATTATGGATAAGGGCAAGAACCTTGTGAGAATTTATCTTTTGTGAGTGAATTATAAAGCTGGTATCAATGTTGTTAGGCAAAGCTTGATGTTAGTCAAAGTTTGCAATATCCCAATGTAAGGCATAAAGCTTAAAATAAACTTTAGTATCTAACTCGAGGTTAAGCGACTACTCGTTACTGCTATGGTAGATATCTCTTTTATTGACTCAGCTTTAATTCTGACTTACTTAACTTCGCGCTGGCTTTTCAACTGCATGGTTGATCGTGTGCGACGAGGTTAAACTCTGGCACCGTTAACATTATAATACTTGATTAAATACGGAGCTACAAAAAACATGCACTGCACATAGCCTTACCAAAGAGTATCTGGGGACAGGTAGTTAGGGGCACGCGCCACGCATTGCAAGAATGTTAAATGTTTTGCATCAATGCTAATATATTAAATGTAAATTAATTGAATGCATTGGGAACATATTCTTTCCACTTCACAGGCAAATGTACAGAGAAACTACAGAGGCATGCGAATTGCAGTTTATTGTATGTAGGCATGGAGTTAAGTAGAAATAATCATGCTCTGGAGCCGAAGCCGAAACGCGAGATTCGGGAATTTATCAGCAAGGAATGTGGGGCGACTGCGCCGAAATATCATTGGTTGATTGGCTACTGTGCCCCACCCGAAGCAACTTTTATCGAGGCTAAGATCTGACCTCAAGGATTGATGATGAACACTGCCTCGAGCCTGCATTAGCTGAATTGACTTATAAATCATGCAAATTGATAGCAAGAATAGGGAGAAAAAACACTATATAAGCACAGGTCGATGCCGTCCTGATAGTAGTGACATCTCATCATAAAATATTCCAACTCTCAAACTTATCATACTGCTCCAAACTCATTACACACTACACAAACAAGATCACAAACTCCCCATCATCAAAATGGCCCACCCAATCATCTTCAACGGCAGTCTCGGCCTAGGCCTCATGCTAGTCGGTCTCGGTCTCAACGCAACCCTCCGCCCAAACGACCATCTCCAACGCCTAGAATTTCCCATCCCCACTGAACCTCTGGCAAAAAAGTTCAGTCTCGCCCTCATGAAGATCTGGGGCATTCGCAATATCACCGTCGGCGCGTTGATCTCCATCATCTGGACTACGGGGAACGAGAACCTAATGGCCAAGGCTTTGAGCGCAGCGATAGCTATGCCGATTACTGATGGGTTCGTGAGTCGGATTATTATTGGAGGTGGGGAGACGCCACATTGGGTGTTTCCTCCTTTGCTTGTTGTTATGGCTGCTGGGTTGTTCGGATACTTTTGATGACAGATCTTGAATATTTGCGATGTTGTATCTTTAAATTCTACCTATTAACTGCAGAATACGAGTCATCATATTCCCATAGCAGGATTGTCGTCTCAAACTATTGAGATTGGAAATATTCTTTAAGGCAAAACATGTCTCAAAGTCATGGTGAAAAGCATGGTTTGCTTCAGGCTGCTTGGCCAAGAGTCTGATATGCCACTTTCATTATTTTGCTCTGGTTCAAGAGTTACTAAATTTGCCGATGGGGCATTCTTATAACGAGGTTCATACCTCGGCAAATACAGCAGCCTTAGAAGCAGCATGCGCTTTGCACGCCGAGTATAACTTCATCGATAGATTGGTGCCGTGGCTCGTTTCCCTGATCATCCTACACGAGTATTTCAGAGTCTACATGGTGGAAGTTCCGCGGACGGCAGCGTCAGCAGTGATGCGATCCTAGTCCAATACAATTACTCTCCGTATTTGCTATGCGAATTCGCTGCTGGCTAATTTCGTATTGGGCATACCACCTTCTGTGCCGTATAGTCAGCCTTATGCACAGGAGAGCCTTTGTGGTAGAGAGCTCATTCCGGCAGACAGAATTTAGAGCCTACATAGCTTTTAGTCAAACAAGTGTCATCTCTTAATCCAGGTATCGATCATCACGACGACACAACAAGCGGCGCTATCTTTTCCGCCAACTATAATGTTCAAAGACAGCGAGGTCAAATAAAGCTCAGTAACCCAGTGCTCTAGTGTACTCAATAAATCCATCTAGCGCTTTAGGTTCTTCTAAGTATCTCAGCATATATCCATGCCATTCTGAACCAATTTCCGCTGTATATTCAGCCTTACAGAACTCCCAGTAGTCAGGATACCATCCAGACTGTTCCCAATCAATAAGTGCCACGATCGTAGACGGTGAGTCTGGGTTGACGATGATATTGCTTGGATGTAAATCAGAGTGGGTGAAGACAACTTTGGCGTCATCTGGGAGCATTACACGATAGGGATCAGGGATCTCTTCTGGTTTCATTCCGGGCCAATGCTCTTCAATGCCCTGCCTGATCATTAATGAGAGCCAGTCATGGAAACCATTAACAGAGGTGAAAGGACCAGCTGGAGGCCTGTTAGAATTGGTGATAGAGATGTCATAATAAGGGCTACGGTCAATTCGGCCTTCCGATCATTAGTCCAAGCGATACCCCAGGCATGTTGCCATCTCACTCACCAAGAAACTGATCATCGGGATCTTGAGACAGCGTCCGAAGATTCGAGACTACGGACCTCAGTGTACCCCAAAAACCAGTCTTCTCATCGTCGGTCATTGATGGCCAACGTTCTTCGACGGTGACGCCTTTCACCATCTCCATATAAAGAAGCACGTAGCCATCCTCTGTGGACCAGCCGTATATTTCAGGCACAGGGACTTCTGGAAGCACTCGTGACAGGGCCCAGAGGCATTGGCCTTCAGAGACACTGACAGTTTCATCCCGTCCAAACTTGACCGCGAGGCCTAGAGACTCAAAGAACACAGGCGGAGGGCTGGCTTTCTCATGATCTTCGGCGGAGTTTTGGACTGCACTTTTTGCCAAGACTTCAGATAGGGTGGGGAGCGGCTGTCCATTATTCCGAGAGAAGAAACTAGAGTCTTGAAAGATGACAGTTGGATTTGAGGGCAGAGAAGATAAAGAAATCGTCGGGCTTGAAACGGGCGAACTTGGTGCCATGCTTGGGACTTGATTTGTATGATAATAAAGGAACATCAAACGGAACTGCGCCTGTTTGTTTACGGGAGGGACCGGCTCGGAACATCAGTTGTAGCGTGACTAAGTTGTGGATCCTCGGTTAGCAAGGCTAGCAAGGCTTCCCCACACTCAACTTTTGATTGGTTCTGAGGTAAGCGCTTACGTCTAAGCCTCCCCATTCATGCGGCCAAATAATACTCATCACCAACAGTCTATATTTGACACCATTCAGTTCGTTCACTTCTGGTAGATTCTGAATGATCAGCCACGACCCAACTGCCGTCGTAACTATGACTGGATGCTCAAGCGACGCGGACCTTGGGGCCGGCGACTCGCTTCCCCTTTGCTCAAGACCAAGCCTCGTTCCACCTCTGAAGCCAGCTTTCATTCGTCGATCATGTTTTTCTGTTGGTTCGATTTTAGAAAACCGAAGATGAACATCTTTAGATGCCTGTATCTCCACTCTCTATTGCTCATAATCCCTCATAGCCCGGATGTGATATGTTTCATCTCGCGCTGACCTCGTCTGACCCTGTCCAAGTTTCCTTGACAAAGTTTGGCTTCCTTGTATATTCCTCGACTGACTTGACTATAAAGATGATAGAGATATCGTCCAATATCTTGTACTTCATCTGATCTTTTCTATCACCAGTTTCAATTGTACCATCTTGTTATAAGTTGTTGAATCACACCGTTGAATACCACCTTTTCACGTAAGTCTAGACCTAAAACTTGTCCTGACCATGAACGCCCACTAACGCCGTTTCGTGATCCTCGATCATAGTGTATCTATCCATCATCAACATGGTTCTCTATGTTTCTATGATCGCATACCATGACCAAGGTCGCCGAAGGGCTCCAGCTCATTGGGCAATCATGGTCACAACCACTGAGAATGGGAGTGTCGGCAAGGTTTACCATGCTATAGGCTCCCCTTTCCATGGTTATCATCCTGAGATTAAACCCACGTACGATATTAGCAAAACGAAGAGAAGGTTCACACGAATCGCCTTGAGTAGAATGGACGACGCATGGCTGGGTCATGTTGAACAGGTTGCGAGGTCTCTCAAAGGTGCCGACAAGAGTCCGAACCCTCTTGATCCTTTTGCGGTAACTATACTTCCTCCGTGCTACTCGTTGACATGCTAATATCATGGGATAGGGACACAACTGTCAAGATTGGGCTATGGACTTCTTGAAGGAATTGGTCAATATGGGGGCTCTGGAGGCTTCGGTTTTGACCATTGCGGAGACTTGTCCTAAGGAATAAGGGCATCTCCCTAGCCAAACTTCCGCGTCCGGTGGCCTTTGTGATAGCTTTTTTGCATGTGTAGGAGATTCTTATGTAGAAGATCATATCAATATAAGTATTAAAATGAAACAAGAGATGGCATACGCATATCCGGAGCGACTATCTGGCAAAGATCGATGTCTACCTTGCGACGCAGGTAATTCTAACTTCTACAATTTGCAAGACCTAGGAGGCGTACGCAATCGACTGTATTATAAGATATATCGAGTGCTTTCAGTTAAGTACTTAGATCAATATGAACTAAATGTCGTGGCTTTTCTTCGTTCCCATCATCAGAGGCATGATCAGCGACTCAAATATCGATAAACTGTGAGACTCGGGAAATCGAGATGGCCTTCTGGTTGCGCAAAAGAGCCAGCCAGGTAGAAAGGGTGAGGCTGTAGAGAAACTGCAGTATCTTCGGAGGTCTTTATTTCCCCACATAGTGAAGGCATTTTGAAGTGGCTAGTCGTTGCAAATTTAACTGGCAAGTTGAGTCATATGGCTATTCACTACATAAATACGCAAATTTTGTTTGCTGCTAACCTACTCCGCCGGATCCATTGGCTGAAACATGCCCATCGTGTCAAATATGCTATCATGCATCCAAGTCCCCAGATCAATCTGATGATCCCCAAGTATCGACTCAAAGTTATTCCAAACCTCCAGATTACCAGACTCGTCTACCACAAAGCCGTCCTGCGACACATTCAAATTATCCTCCGACCTCAAAGTACCATTATTTGATTCATGGTCACTCTCTATCGTAGCAGCGACAAGACGATCGAATGCATTCCTCGCCTGAACTGCTCTCGGCCATCGCTCGGAAATGATGTACAACATCGTACTACACGCCCTCACGCTGCTGCTGAACTTGGGACTGAAGATTGAGGAGTCGAGGCAGAAACAGTAGACCATGACTAAGCCAGCGACGAAGTTGGCGTGTAGTGAGAGTAGAGAGAAGGAGATGTACGTCTGCTGGTCGTGAAGCCGTTTTGATAAGGAGCAGACTTGTCCGGCAGAGTGGACAATCTCGTGGAATGTTGGACTTTGTGGGGTGAGGGTTGGTAAAAAGGGGAGGTTTAGGAGTATAATGGCTTTGTGGTATTGGATCATGTGGTAGTCTGTTGTGAGGTAAGGGTGCGATTTATTCTCTGGATCGGTCTGAGGAATAGCAGCCTTCCATTCTTCCAAAGCTTGTCGAAGACGAGTCACCTTGTGCGGTTTGATCTCAGAGACATCTTTGTCCACACGACATACGGTATGTGAAATTTTCGAGTCGATCTGTTGTAGCCGGAAGATGTGGATAGCCGGTGTGAGTGCGGTTATTTGAGAAGGGTGTTGATTTGACTCGGCAATGGCTGCGAGGATGCCTTCGTCAGTGTCAAGTTCATCGTCTATACTGGCTGGGAGCGGGACGTCAATGTCTCTGTCGTATATAGAGTGAGGTCGACCCATGGTCCGAGCAACTGATCGCTCCAACATGTACGCCGTCCAGAAGATCCTTTTTCGTCTCTCGTCGAGGGTGGGAGGGAGGTTCGTGGCTTGTCGGTGGAGGCCATTATCAATGCAATACCGCATCGTCGTCTCGATCATCCACCTAATGGCAGTTAGAACGTTTTCTCTGTTTTCCTGTAATTGTGCGGTGGTTGCTTACCAGATGCCAGGACCTGTCGGTGACCTCAATTGGTATATCGTGAGCAGGAGCATCGCTTCCAGGCTCTCGAGACTACCTGTCGCAAAGATACTGTCCGCATCTGCCATCGCGCAAGCATAGTGTCGCTGTGATTCTCGAGTCAGACATGTAGATTCTTTCGGGGGATTGAGCCTAACCTTTGGGGATGAATAATGATCACCATCATTGCTTAGCTGCAAGTAACGTGCTCCAATGGCATACACCAGTTGTAACGTCGCGTAGTCGCATTTACCCTCCCTACCTTCTGAGCGCGCAGCTTTGTGTGCTGGGACGAGCTCAAGCCTAACATCGTGTAGTAACTGGACTCTTTTTCGGGGTAGGAAGGGATGCTTGGGGTGCACCCTTGCATAGTACGCTTCAATGAGCTTGTCGCCAATTTCCTTGCTGGGCAAATCTGAGGTGTCAGAGACTTGGCTACCCTCATGCTGCTGTCCCATGTTGACGCGCACGCCTATTAATGAGCGCGTCGCTATATTTACTTGATGTGAAGTTCCTGCTCGATCACTGTGGTGCGCATCTACCGAGGGCAATGCCGAACGCAGCAGTTTCGTAAGAGGATATCCACTCGAAGTTCCCAGAAAAGAATCCGGCGATGGCGCAACAATCCCAGCACTGGCTTCCAAGTCCGAAGCTGCTGTCTCAGTCAAGTTTGCGGGCTCCGTCTCACTCATGCCAGACTGGGTGTCAACCATCGACAGCGTCTGTTGCTGACTGACGAAATTTTGTCGCGGCGAGGCTATCTCATCCTGTAACCTTGAGATTTCACGCTCGAGCGACTTCACATACTCTGCTGGATACGCTTGCTTGGCGCCATAGGAGCACTTCTCCCCCGCCGAGAGGCAATTTGAGCAAGCTGGGAACTCATTGTCGCAGCGCTGTTTGCGGGTCTTGCACCGGCGACAGGCGACAAGACCTCGGGGGCGACGACGAGGAGGTCTTGCGCTTGACGATTCGGTTTGTGAGTGGGACATTAGTTGTGAATCACCTTTTGGTGGAGGAGGTTGAGAGTTCTGAGTTACCAGAGGTCAAAGCATTTCCCCACCTCTAACGTTAGAAGGGTAGCGCCATAATCTTGTAAGCGCGCCCGACGATCGCGGTCTCGATCTCGTTAAGCCAAGTTCTATCTTTTCTACATCTGCTACCCTAGATACAACCAACGAGTGCAGAGCCGCACTACCTCTATAAATAAGACAACATGCTGTGAAAGGGAATATTGTATCCTTAGTCCTACCATGTATTGAATTATCCAAGATTATTAAACCTTGGTTTTTAGTCAATTTGTTTGATGGTACACATGCTATGTGTTTACTTTTAGGTTAACTCAATCTAAAAGACACAGGTCCGAATAGACCAGTACAGCACCAATATCCTCGATTAGTCCAGCTTAACAACAGTACACTCTGTCAAGACATTGCCCTCAATAGCCCTACTATACGGACAAACCTTCTTAGTCTTCTCAACAATACCCTCAATCTGCTCCTTCTCCAACCCCCTAACACTAATCTTCATATCCACCCTCAGCCCCATATCGAGCTTCTTCATATCACCGACAAGATGCACCGTCGTCTCAACGATACTATCCTCCGGTGCAGTAGGCATCGTAATACCATCCTTGGCAGCCACGGCGTTCATGGCAGACTGGAAGCACGCGCCGTAGCCAGCGGCGAACATCTCCTCGGGGTTCGTCTTGCCTGCGTCGCCGGGGCCGCCGAGGGCTTTGGACATGGTGAGGTCGACGTTGAGGGACTCTGCTTCGACGTGGCCCTTGCGGGCGCCGACGACTTTGGCGTGGGCGGAGTAGAGGATTGGTTGGTCTTTGGTCTGCTGGGTGCTTTGGAAGCGACGGATGATTGAGGTTCTGAGGAGGGATGGGTTGGGGCGCAGGGCTGCGCGGCGGAGGGATTGGGAGATGCGAAGAGACATGATGATGAACTTTGATGATTTCGATTGTCTGTAACTCAAATTGATATAAATTGATGTTGGAGAGTTGAACTTTTATTTAATGTCGACTTTGGTTTTATGACGGTAAAAGTCATGAGCATTTCAGAGTCATGCACGTCACCATGAGCCCTAGAGTCGCGTCTCTGTAGCGACGGGCTACGTCATTGATCTGGCCCCAGCAATGCAAGTCATTATGAATTTATAACATGAAAACAATAAGTATAATATCTAATGATGCTTAAAAAGAGAAAAAGAAGCATATTGAGAGAGACAAGGTATGCCTTGTCAGATGAGGTCAGCGAATGTCAAAGGCTGTAATGCAAGTAGTATTGTGCATTGAAACTTGAGCAACACGTGACCTGGTAGAAGCTTTTGAATGAATAATAACGTTGCACAGGTTGCTTAATTGAACTACAGGAGGATTGATAAAATCCATGATCAGCCATCCTGATTTACAAATAGATCGTCTTGTCAGCTCGTTTGAGTCTGGACATGATCGCAACCATCTTACCATAAACGGTAAAGCCTCGAACTGATCGACCAACCTTGGCCCAGTCAGATAAGGCGACAGTCGGCAGAGCCATCATTCGGCTCGCACAATCCGCCGGGTGATAGCTGCGTGACAGCTGCAGGGTAGTTTCGTCGGAAGGTAGAAAGTCCCGAAAGCTACAGCCGGATAATACGAAGCTTACAAAATGGCGAAGTTATAACAGAAGGCCCCTTTTTAGAAATTTATAAATACTCTAAAGATATTTCATGTAGGTTCAACTTAGCGACATCTCACTAAAGTATTCTTCCAATACCCCTGAGCTTATTCATAGCGCGATTCATCACACTTCACTCCTCATCATGTCGTCCACCGCTCAAAACAAAGTCTTGATCGTCGGAGGAGGTCTCGGAGGCCTCGCTTTCGCTCAAGGGCTCAAACGTACAAACCCACCTTTGCCATTCCACATCTTTGAACGCGATTCATCCGCAAACTTCCGCCCCCAGGGCTATCGCATTCGCATCAACCCCGACGGCGCAGCTGCACTCCAGAAACTGCTCCCAGACCATCTCTGGAAAGCCTACGAGGATACCTGCGCTGTCTTTAACCGAGGAATGAGTGGCCTGGATGCTGTCACCGGTCAGAAACCAGCACCATCTGGTGAGCGACGTGGTCCGCCTCCGATGGCGGAGGGGAAGTATTATAACGCTGATCGCGTTGTTCTTCGTAATGTGCTCTTGGAGGGGTTGGAAGATGATATCAGTTTTGGAAAGACGTTTGAAAGTTATCACGTTACCAGTGATGGTGTTGAGGTGACGTTTACAGATGGTACTAAGGAAACGGGAGTCATCTTGGTCGGCGCCGACGGTACCAGATCTCATATTCGTCGACAGCTGATGCCGAACTACACTGTCTTGGACACTGAGTGCGGAGCTATTTATGGAAAGACATTCATAAAACCCGAAACTCGAGCTTCTATGGCTAAAGAATTCCTCGCAGGAATCTGTCTTGCCGGAGATAGCAACAAGCGAGGGCTAACGCTCTTCACTGACACAATGGAGCTTCCACAAGACTTGAACTTTGATGAAAGGACCAAGTATAGGGTGCCGGATGACTACGTGTACTGGGTCCTATGCATCAATAGAACCCTTCTGGGACTCGCAGCAGAAGATCTCCACAGTGCGCAGTCTGTTGAGATGACCAAGGGCTGGCATCCTACCATCCGATCACTGCTACAGAACCAAGACCCATCTGCATCATCCACGCTTGCATTCTTCGCATCCTCTCCAGAGACATTCAAGAGGGAGTGGGATGAACTGGTCAAGACGCCTGACGGTGCAGCAGTGACTTTGCTGGGCGATGCAGCACATCCGATGACACCTGTTGGAGGCGTTGGTGCCAACTCTGCGTTTCAGGAAGCAGCGGATTTGTGCAGTGTCATTACGCGTAGCGAGGCGCTTAAGGACTATGCAAAGTTGTTGACGGAGCGTGGTGAGAAGACGGTGGGACTTAGTGGTGGTGGTGCAGGACATATGTTCCAGATGAAGCCATTCTCTGAGCTGAAGGTGGCATCTCTTTAACGCTATAGACGCACTATCAACTCTAACTCTACTTGTAACAAGGAGGGAACGGGTTTTTGGTCTTTCCAATACTCGAACACTTTGTCTATATCATTTACTTTCGCCGATGATATCTACAACAGGCATGTCTATGAAGATACTTCTTATACAGCCGCGCTAAAAGTTCGCAGGTTACCGAGTAGGGCGTAACCTTGACTACTTTTTTATTCTATACTCAGATGGAACCTGATTTTACAGATCGCACCAGTTTTAGCCAATCAATTGACCATTTTCATAACAGACATCGAATTCTTTGGGATAAAGAAGGGTGAAGTCCGTCGCTCTATCTTACGAACCACGGCTGTCTCCGAAACGCTACTCCACCGAGGAAGAGTCCGCGACAAGAAAGGGATACGATATTGATCAAGTCCGAATGCCGAGTTGAGTCCTCAATCCTTTACAGCCAGTAGTAAAGTCGGAATACAAGACAATTGGTTTTACTTCTAGAACAATCAGACAGTTTTGAGCACACTGTGGCTGTTCGTGGTTGTCGCGTCGCGAACGCAAACTCAGCCACAAAAACAGAACAATGTCTAGCGCCGTGACATCAAGAGGAACAATATCTAGCGTCGCGACGTGAAGCAAACAAATGACAGTTTCACATGAAAATGGAGGAATCAATTGACATATAACAGAGATGTAACCCGGTATCGTAGTGGTCTTGTAAAGTTCATTTGAGTTATTCAGCTTAATACTTGTATGCGATGGCAAGCAATTTCAATATGAGTACCAAATCGACAGACACGATCTACGATCAATTTCAATTTCCGAGCCTCGTTGCCGCTGGTTTCCTGGCTGTCGCTTCCATCGTCTTCGTTTTGAGATTCCTTAGCTCGAGCGCAACACCCAAGGTCAAGATTCTACTTCAAGATGAAATCAAGAGTGCGAGACAACGGGCATTGGAGTACTGCTTTAATCCACGTGCTGTAATGGCAAAGGGCTATGCAAAGGTATTGCAATGACTATCGTAGATGAGTTTGTATGCTGACGGGACAGTTCAAAAATGAGGTCTTTGGTCTTGATACCCAGGATGGTAAGGCAAGCGACTGATACCGACCAACCTAGCTGACTGTCCATAGGTGTCAAGCTTGTCATCCCACCTAGCTTCCTCGATGAACTAAAAAGTCATCCCGCGCTCAGCTTCAAAGTCTCAATTGATAACGTTCGCCTTCACCCCGACCTGCACTCTTCCAATGTTGAGACTGACTCTTCAAGGACATGCAAATTGATTATACGCATTTCGGAGGTCCAGCGGAGTATGTTATTCACGCTATCAAGGCTAATTTGACCGGATCTCTTTGTGAGTATCTCTCTACTCTCCGGTCCGAAGCGAGAACATTGACTCATCCCACCAGCTGCCTTCACCCCACTTCTCCATCGCATGGTTCAAAAGAACATGCCAAACATCATAGGAAAATACAAAGGTTCGTCTCCTCACATCCCCAGCTAAAACTCCACTGACAAGCGAAGACTGGACCCCCGTCAAAGTCCACGACAAAGTCCTCCGCCTCATCGCCACCAACAACGCCCGCGTCTTCCAAGGCACAACCGCCTCCCTCGACGAAGAATGGCTCGCCGCATCAACCGGCTACGTCCTCGCCTGCTTCGACTGCATCCGCGCCCTCAAACAATGGCATCCCTACCTCCGCCCCCTCGTATACCGCTTCATCCCCGAGCGCGCCGCCATAAAAGACCAATGGGCCAAAGGGCGCAAACGAGTAATGGCTTCTATGCGCGAGAGACAAGAAAAAGGTGGGAACTTGGAGGATCCGCCTACTATGTTGGACCATTTGAGTAATGGACGGAATGAGCATATTAGGGATGATGTTGAGCTGCAGTTGTTGCATCAGATGACGTTGATTGCTGTTGGGACTGTGACTACTTTTTCGTCGACGACGCAGGCGATTTATGATCTTGTGGCGCATCCGGAGTATATACCTGTTTTGAGGGAGGAGGTTGAGAGTGTGCCTAGGGATAGGGATGGGAATTTTACAAAGGAGTCGACGGTGGCGATGGATAAGCTTGACAGCTTTCTCAAAGAAAGTCAGCGGTTCAACTCACCTGATCTCAGTAAGCCCACTCAAAAGAATTACGAGCTTCAGGTACTGACAGGCTATAGCAACTTTCCAAAGGGCAGCCATCGCAGACATGGCCCTCCCAGATGGGACATTCGTCCCCAAAGGCACCAAGCTCGAAATCAACACCTGCTCAATTCACAAAGACCACCAGTTATATGAGAACCCAGAGGAGTTTGATGGTCTGCGCTTTCATAAGTGGCGCAAAGCTCCTGGTAAGGAAAAGAAGTACATGTACTCCAGCAGCGGGACGGATGATCTGTCGTGGGGCTTTGGACGACATGCGTGCCCGGGGAGGTATCTGAGCGCCATCAACATCAAGCTTATCATGGCGGAGTTGTTGATGAACTATGACATCAAGCTGCCTGAAGATGTGAGTCGACCTGAGAATATCGAGTTTGAAGTATTGGTAGGTCTGAATGAGATGATGCTTGGGTCTGTTGCTGACGTTGGTAGTGCTCTCCTGAACCGGACTTTGAGATCCTTTTCAAGGATAGGAATCATTAGAAGATACGGGCTATGTCTAGTCTGTCTGGTGGAAATGAATGGGGGTCATGGGAGATCAATAACTCAGCTATGTAGTGGCATTGGTGTTTATCATTATTATGAGTCGGATGAGAATGCTGTTCAAGCGCAAGCCCTGTCACGTTGAACGCGATGATGACTGGTGACAACGCCAAGTCTTCCGTACGGCTCATGGCCAAGTGTTTGAAGAACTCGTCTTTCCAGCTCTGAGATGGCCTCGAAGCTCTTGTGAAGCCGGGGTGAGACACGTTAGACTTCAGAGAATAAAGCGATAAAAAAATATGTCATGTTGCATTATTTCATTCTCTGAGTACTTTTAAGAGGTGCAATTAATACCATCCAGTGATATCCAAATTTTAGCTGTTGTTAGCTAATCTCTTTCCTTCTCAGCCATTTTTAGATCGTGCTGCTTGTTAACATGCTCAACATCCAGATCCTTTCCAAAAGCAAGTAGATCCCTCCTAATAATAGCTCGGATATGCAAAGTAGCACAGATAAACCACACAATGACCAACACAACCGTCAACGCTGATACAAAAATCTTGATCCCCCTCGATGACAAAGTGTTTCCAACATTTACACTCGCAAGAGCGAGACCGACGTTGGGGAAAACAAGCGCCCACCATGACAAGCTAAACTCCATTTTTCGAGCGGCGCGGAGGACGGATAACGCGGACAGGCCTGAGAACCAGATCGCCATGAGCCAGATGAAGAGCCCTGCTGCTACTGACATGCCGGACCAGAGTTCGCCGGCGGGGATGCTGGGGGTGTTGAGGAAGTCATCTGGCAGGGCGGACTTGGCTTGTGTGCCGAGTGCAATCAAACCACCGCACGTGAAAGCTGCAAGAAATTAGCATGAAGACGAGGATCAGTTGTTGGGGAGATGGTACCTGTAGGTCCAACGGCGATAAACATGGCAGGCCTCTTGTACGCATCTGGCAACCTATGCTGAATGAGTCTCGAAAGATAAACTGCATAAATAAACAGCGCAAGCATCCATCCAAGTCCTTGACCCATCAAACCAGCAACTATAATCTGCACCGCACTCCACTGCGGCTGACTCCCCGCCACCTTGGCCGCCAACATACCCGTCACCAAGAACGGATACGCGGGCAATATCCATCCAGGCAAAGCCTCCGAAATATCAAGCCTCTCCGTCTCAAAAATAATATGATACTGCACCACAGCCACAACCATCTCACAAGCATAATAAATCCAAAAAACCACCCTCATGGCTGTCGTAAACCACTCTCCCGTCTCCGGCCCACCATACGACTGCGCGCCCGTAAGTATCAACGCAATAGAAACCCAAAACGCCCCAAAGAAGAACGATTCAGAAGGATGGTGCAGACTTGTTGGAAAAGCACGGGGTTTCATTGCGAAGCGCGCGGTTATGAGGGCTGTAAAGGTCAGGAAGATGATGATGTTTAGGATGAAGAATATTTTGCCGATGGTTTTGAGACCGGTGAATGTGTAGGGCTGTTGGTTGAGGAGGTTGGCGAGACCGCCTGTTGACATTGTGCAGGGGAACCAACCCCATGTTATTCTGACGACGCGATCTTTCAGACGGAGTGGTCGAGGGGCGTTCTCGGGGACTGCTCTGTCGCGTGCTGATGAGCCGTTTTCGATGTCTACAAGGCGGCCATTCACGTCGCGTGTGTAGGCGTCCCCAGTGTTGTACTGGTGGTCAGTTGGTTGCGACATCTTGATCGCAAGATTGTCGTATAGTCGCGCGATCAGATCCAAGATCTTGTGGACATTTGTGTTTATTTATTTTATAGATTAAATATCATTTTCCCTGATTTTTAATTCTTGGCTCGTGACGAAAGCCAAGACGTCGTCACTTGACCCAGTCTAATCGATCAGAGTTTGGGACTAAAAACTCCACTAGAACTCCACCGAAGATTATAGTTGTAGGGCGAGCCAAGGCTGAGATCCGGCAATCGGCAATGCGCTACAGATGCCAGCGAGTCATGCGTCTGTATTTTCAACTACTTACTTGACAAGGCCTGATACCACTGAATTAATAAAGATTTCTAAGCCGACGTTCTTTGGTGTATTTGTAACACGTAATCCACGTCACCGATAGCATGAATTATGTTCTTATCTTTACATCTAAAGGAATACAATTGCTTTTTCCACAAGAACCAGAGATTCCGTACATTTGGCTGATGCTTCTGTCAAAGCCTTACTATAGCTTGCCCTAAGATCCGACTCCCCTCCACTTCCATTCCCATTGCTTGCTTCTGGGAAAGTGAAAAGAGCGGGCAGTAGGCAGATCTTAACCTCTTCGCCCAAAAGTGCAATGTTTCTAGCTTGAGATTGGCCGACCTTCATAGTCTCCGCGTCGAATAGTGTGCCCGGCCGGAAGAAGTGATATTTAAGGCGTTTTACCGACAGCAAAAGCTCGATTTTGAGTCTCAGCGCATGCGTCAAAGTAGTTTTCACGTCCTCGATAGTCTCCTTCTCTGGGTCGCTGTGAGACAAACGTTGGGTTATATCACGACTTTCCGGAGGCAGGAAATAGCCTAGAGTTCGCAGCATTAAGGTGGAAAGCCACTCGGACCTTTCTGAAATTATCCTTCTTTTAGGTTCCTTGCCAGATAAAAGTGACCTTATGGAAATCACGTCAAGTCGTTGGAGCGCATTCCACCCACCTAGTATTGTTAGCTTGGTGTCTTGGTAAAAAGTAAACAGCACGGTATGCTTACTTTCGGTTTCGATATGCCTTCTATACTCATCCAAGAGTGGCGAGTCAGCAGCCAGGAAGGCTGGAAACACATCTTCGAGAACTAGCTCGAATATACCGGCCGCCACCAGAGCTGCCAAGATGAACCTCTTCGGTATCTGTGCTGCCTCACATCGGTCGAGAAGACATCCCAGACAGTACCCGCTAATGCGCTTGGCCCAATTATCCGCCAGGGGAGGGAAATTCGTGCGTTGTTCTGGGAGGGAGTCATCCAAACTCAGATGGCAAATCGTCGAAGAAGTATTGCGGATGTTTGAGTGGAGGTTATCATACTCTGCCCGGAGAGAAGTGTTGAGGAACCCAAGCCTATCTGCTTCCAGGTCCTTGTAGCTCCCCATAAGAAGTCCCTCTCGCTCAAGCCGACCTTTCGATTTCGCTAGTTCCTGTCGAAGCCGAACTTCGACCCCGCTAAAATTACCTGGGGACGAGCTAGCATTGTCAATGCAATGTTCCAAGTCGTAATTTCTTCTTTCGAGTTCGGATATCCGGTTTTCCAAAGTCACAGAATAGCTCTTCTGTTTGAGGAGCTCTGCCTCTGACAGCCTTAACCTGACTTCCATGGGGGAGTTGGATCCTGCTTCCGAGATGACAGTCATGGCGTCCTCCTGGGAGTCAGGAATAACAGGGGCAAGCTGCAGTTCCATAGATGATAGTTCCGACGAGGCAAGTCTGCTTAGTTCAGAATCGTCTTCACTTTTAACTCTCCCTGGGTCATCATCCCTTGCGAGCTCATCTTCACTAGGATCATCGTTGGAACCCAGCCTTGCCGGCCCTAAAGAGGATTTTGTCCTCCTCTATACATCCATTAGTCAAAACCCATTTCCCTCGCGTCACGTCTCTAACCTTTTGTCTTGGACGTTCGGGTACCACGTTCTTGTTGCCAGCCAGCGGAGTAGGCAATTCATTGGGCTCTCTGGAACTGCTGATTGAATACAGTGAACGAGGTACTGAGAGCGTACCTGATGTTGCAGCAAGACCCAAGGATCTGCTTCGTGTACAGCGTGCACCTTGGGCAGGGCTTATGCTCGTGAACATTTTATGGAAAACCTCCAGCTCCTCGCCCACCAGAGGTGTGAGACCTGCTGTACCTACCTCAAATAGCTCACAGAACTTTTCAGATGTTCCATAGTGTGTCCACTCATCATATAACTTTCTTCGGATACGCTCTTTTGAAAAGTGTTTTCCTGTCACCCTTTCTAGGTGACCAGGTGCCGTCACCTCGAACTTTACACAGAATTGCACGCACCAGTCCAAGTATGCTAGAAGTTGAAGTCGGTCGGTGTTGCTCCATAAGATTCGCTCTGTCGGCCTGGACCTGGCGCGCCGCCTGGGTTTTCGATTGTTCTTTCTTGCCATGATGGAGTTGTTCGGGGAGAAGTTGGAGGCCTTCGAAGCCGAGGGAGTTGATGTTGGTTCGACCCCTGTCGTCCTGCAGGCTGCGCACAGATGATGTGATACGTAAATTATCCAATTGTATTCGCTTAACTGTGCCATGATGCATATTTGTCGAACCAACAACACCTTATTATTGGCCATCACGAAATCCACGCGTTCCCATAATAGTTAGGTTTCTGCCTTGCTGCCTAGGGAGATGGTTCGCTGTCGGATCGTGGGGCTCAGCTGTAGAGATAAGGGGATTAAATAGGAGGGCTGCTGGCCTACTATGCGCGAATTATCCATTTTGCTGTATGCGCTTAGATCATGTCGTTCTCAAGGTCTTCGACGGTGACTCTAGGTCGAGAAAATGCACCCAATCACCAAGCTCAATCTGAGGAGAACCATATTAGACCGGAACCAATCAACCTCGACCTGCTAGACGAGGACCGTGGAGACCCCTTCCCAAAACGTCTAATCATTGCAGTAGACTTCGGCACTACTTACTCAGCAGTTTCCTACGTTGACGTGCCCCAAGGATGTCCATCGGATTCCGTCGACTCGAGGTCTATTCGTTCGATCGGCAACTACCCCGAGAACTACAACTACCACTACAATGATCCAATGGGCAAGGAGGTTCCTACCGAGGTGATATATCCCTTAGATCGACACTTTCGCGACCACTTCAATCTTGATAACCCCGAGGGACATTTGGAAAACGGCGATGATGTTGAGGTGCCATTACCTGACGAAGACGGCGACATCTCCATGCTCTCGGACGTTTCGGAGGAGTTCCGATGGGGATACCGCGTACATGAAGTCTGGAATCGTCCATCTACACACTCCAACACGACCAACCAGCCTTTGTCTCGATTCAAGCTCCTACTTGACAGCAGTGCGATGACTGAAAATGTGAGGCGAGATGTCAGTAAGACTATCGATACGCTCAAGAGAAAGAATGTAATCCAAGGACCCCTTCATGTCATCGCTGATTTCCTTACCTACCTTTTGGAGCATACTCGTTCCCAGTTGCGTCGCCAGGGCTTTGACGACAGTTATGAGAAGGAGATGATACTTTGTGTCCCTGCTATCTGGACGCAGAAAGCATGTCGAGACATGCAGGCCTGCCTAGCAGTGGCTATGAAAAGAGCCAACTTCACAAGGGCTGATTTACAGAACAAGAGCATTGATAACCTGTTTATCGTTTCAGAGCCAGAGGCAGCAGCTGCGCACATGCTTTCCACTTCGGCTGAAATAAAGGTACAGACATATCCCTTTAATCCCATCCCGATGCGCCGTTAATATGATTCGCTAGTCCGGCGATTGCTTCGTTCTGCTAGATGCAGGTATGGCTTCACTCCCCTTTGCGCCTTTATATCTAACAGCATTACCAAGGTGGCGGAACTGTCGATGCGAATACATATCGAGTCAGCAGGGAGGAGCCACTGAGACTAGAGACCGAGATAGTGGCTCCTGGCGGTATGTTGCGTGATACGAATGCGTTTCATAGCTGACTGTTGCTTGGCAGGTGGTCTGCATGGATCGAGTTATCTGAATGAAGGTTTTCGGGACTATCTCAACGATCTCCTTGCTGACGAAACATACCTCAATGACGGCATCGAGACCATTCACGGAATCGTTGAGAGAATAACATTCGAAGAATTCGAAAAGAGGATCAAGCGGGGCTACGACTATAACCAGCAAACGGCAAGGAAGGAGATATACATTAAAGGACTTCGTGACAATCCAGCCAAGGGTTTCAGAAATGAATGCATTTACATTCCGAGGTAAGTCTCAACTCCGAAGTCCAGCTGAGATATTTCTTAACCTGGTGACGATAGACTCAAGATTCGGGAGATCTTTTTCAAGCATCTCGACGCTATAGCTGATATTGTGAAGAGCCAGCTCGATGAAGCAAGAGGTAAAGGATACACCGTTGGGGTAAGTTACCTTTGGTCAAATAGGCCGTTCACTCTGACATGAGGCTTTACAGAAAGTTGTTCTCATTGGAGGATTCGGAACTTCAATCTCACTTAGCCAAAGACTTCAGGAATTCTTGGTGGAATACGGTCGGGATCATAATTGTCGCATCACATTGATGGAGCCTCAGCAAGGGTTTGTTTCCGAACCTAAATATCTTTACGAGGCTGACTAGGCTCTGATATACAGAACTTCTATCATTAACGCGGTAGCATCGGGAGCTGTCCTTAGAGCTCTGAACAAGGCGAATGGGCCAGAGAGGATAGCTCGCTCAAGTTACGGCATATTACGAACCGAGCCTTTCAAACAGTACCCTGAGCACGCAGGTCTGAAGCCGTCCTATGATCGTCATGATGGGATGCCATATATCAAGCAAACGATCGATTGGGTCTTGAAGCTAGTAGGTCTTTGTCTAGAGGCCGTTTTTTCCTCTCCAGAACTGACTGGGATATAGGGAGAAAGAGTTCCGTCTGTATGGCAGTGTGAGCCCTTCGCATGCAGTCATACATTCGACGTTTGGCCCATCCGTCCCTTTATCTGTAGAGAGATGCTCTACGTGTCAGACCACGCTACAAAGTCGCACTATAGGAAAAGTCATCCCAACAACGAAGGTGAGCTTGAGAAACTCGATGTAAGACATATCTAACTGTGTCTTGGCAGGTGCTGAGTATGTTGGTGAGATCGAAGTGGACTTCTCTTCTCTTCGAGATCGCCTAGTCCCAATCGAGCCTGTTGTTAAAAGTAACAAACAAAAGATTGGGAAAAGGCATTATAGAATTGACTTTACGATGGCCATCAAGGTGGTAGATCGGGACTTGGAATGTAAGTTCTCACAGATGAGAATCTATCCCCCTAGCATTTCGAGCATATATGTTCTCAGCTGACACGTCGTTGTAGGTTTTGCCATCCACGACCAGAAGGTAGTCAAGAAGTGTCGCATAAACATCGCTTCTGGTTTCAGGCCGGGAGTGAAATAGATACGGATACTTAGGAGAATGTTTCCATGGAGGTTGATGGGATTTGCGTGAGCGTTGAGTGAGAAGCATTGGGAACTGGATTATTTAGAGATTCTGCATGAGGGAACGAGATCAAGATAACACAATACCTGCTCCATCTTAAAGCCATGTCACAGTAAGCGAGTAAATCTTCGCAGCGATACCAACGCCCGAGATGCAATTGCCTTGTGTATAGTAGTAGATGGAGTCCTGGGACGAGATCAGGGTCTAGAAGATCCGATAGAGGACCACATATCGCACGTCAAGGATCTACATCTTGTCGCTGGAAGGCGAGCTGCCTGTGGGCGCAATAGTTCAAAGGGACCATAAATATACTAATAATGTGGTAACGTCGCGATTTTTGCCGAGATATCAAGATGTACCTGGGTCGGAGGCATCGGGAATAGAAAAACAACGACAAAAAACAACTGCATCATTGGAATCAATTATCCTGAACTCCATTATGTATAATCAATGACCGCAAATAAATCATCCTGATGGGGGAATCTCATTATCATCATCGCAGCGGCGCAGTCCAAGCCTAAATCCAAGCTGATACAAATCCCAAAATCACATGAAGTCGTCGCTCGTTGTATATCCCTTTCTATCATAGCCTCATAAATCAATAATTCTTTTATCCTCATGGTCCTTCAAGACTTTTATGTCTGTAATTATCAGTCATCGATCTCGAAATAAGGATTTCTCAGCAGGTGGCTTACCTCCGCGGCATCCGAAATCAGGAATAACCATGGGCGCTATCGGATCTCAATAACGCTATCCCCGTCGCCATCATGAGCGTAAAAACCACACAAACAGCGACGATGATTATCACGGCATATTTCGTCCAGTCGTCCCCATCCAGATGTCGCATGTCTTTGGTCCATTCTGGCATGTCAATCGAACCACCCTGGACCAACCACGCGATAGCGAAAATAGCGATGACGATGACGGTAAAGATGAGTTGTCTTGCATTCCGAATAGCTTCTAAAAATGGTTGAATTCTAGATTTTGTCTTTGCCATGGCTGCTGTAGTATTGTAGGTTTGCTGTAAGTGCAAAAAAAGACGTTGGGGCTAGATGAAAGGTGGGAAAGTGGCATCATCGACAGGCTGGAATAGAGTGCGGCGTCTCCCCGCATATTATAGGGAAGTCTATTAGATCACAAGACATTCAGCTATTCGCGCGTTGGGCTGTTTATGGCGAATCATGTTGGGTCTCGGATGCTTCGGAGGGTTGTTCAGCCACCGGGAAACGAATGTTTGACCCCACCTCGTTCAGAATCAAGGCAGTCATTCAATTCTTGCTGACATGGATTTGGGTGCCTGAACAAAGAATTTAGTCTTGTCAGATATCTTATTCCCCGAGAGTCCGTTAGTGCGTGGCACGCGATCTGCACGTCAATCAGATCGGCATATCTTCGCGTATCAGTCTCTGGCCCGAAGACTCACCGTCCACTCCCCAAATTAGATGCGAGATGAATGTTTCGTCACTGTAAATATATACAAGAGCTATATTCTACTGTCCACTGCATTATAGCTTTGCGCTGAATCCCTGTGACCGTCGTCGGCAATTCACCCTGCAAAGCAAGGATGATTTAAAGCCGGGGCCGCCAAACCCAGATCAAAGCGCTGACTGGTCTTGGCGTCAGCCAGTCTGGAGACATGTTATGTCAGATCTGTGAAGCGATTCATCTTCACCGCTAAAACCTAACAACAATCCATCATCAAGATCATGCACACCATTCTCAAAAGTAATCTATCTAGTGACGCCGAGTGCCCTGAGCTGAGCCTCTGAACTAGTTGAGTCAATTAAAACTTGATCTTAGCCGCAACTATCTGGTCAAGTTGCGACCGACGACCGAATTCGTGAAGCATGACTTACAGCAAACAGTTGGCTACCATTGTTGACAATTTTACTGTGAAGCAGAGCGATTTGCGCTGACAAGCAAGTCCGGTTTCTGATTTATCAACCTCGTTCTTCGGCTTGGCCAACCGGAGACATTACATTATCTAAAGTACTTCGAACTAATTTAGCCGATTGAGAGGACGTTCAATTAAGCAATCGATCATTTTACTAAAGACTCAATGACGTTAGATGTTACTGATCATTTGTTACTTATTATAAAATAAGCGAGGGCTGTCTAGGCGAGATAAACTAGAGGCTTGACAAGTTGAAGCTAGCCAGAACAAGATAGCTTCTTGGGAACGGTCTCGATCCTTGATTGATATGCAAGCCATGAACTTCATCACCCAATGTAATTGGAGGCCGGTGAAGAGTGCCATGGCATGATCAGATCATTTCAGAGTCGAGGCCTTATGCATAACGGAAAGACCTTACGGCCACATATGAGATTCTTTATCCTTTTTCAAAACATGAACATTCATTGCAGCCTTATACATCAAGTGCAAACTGCTCTAAAAGCAGTGATGGGTTGCCACCGGGCTGCAAACATACCTAAAATAACATGAATGTTAGTACTGCAAATACCTCGTTGTTCGTTTGTGGACCCATCAGATCGCAGCCCACTTGACCAAAATGAAACAACTAAAAACACCACATCCACAAATAGCTTGGTGTACCCCGCGTTCTCGACTAGCTTCCCCCATAAAGCGCGGGACTACAGCATTAAGATGCCTCGGCATGTTGACCGCTAGGCCAAGTAGTCCAGGTATAAAGAGGCTGCCGCGGATGCAAGAAGGTCCCCAAAAAGAAAGCAAACCCATCACAGTCTGGCCATCATTCCACAGCAAAGATGACTGAGATCCACGGCACATGTGACCCGAAATTCAGCGAGGTTCGCTCTCTTCTTGAGGGGTATCTCGATTCAGGCGAGGAGATCGGTGCTTCTATCACCATTGACATCGACGGTAAAGAGGTGGTGGATATCTGGGGTGGATATGCAGATAAGGAGCGGACCAAGCCATGGGGAAAAGATACAATTGTCAATGTGTTTTCGTGCACAAAGACAATCACCAGTCTCGCAGTTCTCGTCCTCGTCGACAGAGGCTTGATCGATGTCAACGAGCGCGTCTCACACTACTGGCCTGAATTTGAGCAAAATGGCAAGCAGGATGTTCTCGTTAGACATTTGCTGGGCCATACCTCTGGTGTATCGGGCTGGGAAGAGCCGTTGTCGACTGAAGACATGTATGATGTTGACAAGACGACTGCGATGCTAGCAAAGCAAGCTCCATGGTGGACTCCTGGAACGGCATCGGGATACCATGCATTATGTTCAGGACATTTGCTTGGAGAACTGGTTAAGCGCGTTTCTGGAAAGTCACTACGCGAGTTTGTGGACACTGAGATCGCAGGTCCTTTGGATGCCGACTTTCAGATTGGCGCAGCGGAGAAGACCTGGGACCGCATTTCTCCCATCATCCCACCGGAATTTACAGGAGTTATGCCTGAGTTTGAAGAAGGGTCTGTCCAAGCCAAGACACTACTCAATCCGCCGCTTGACCCCAACTCTGTGAACACCGGACCTTGGCGACAAGCTGAACTAGGCGCCGTGAACGGCCACGCCAACTCTCGCTCACTGGCGCGTATCCTCTCTGCAATCACTTTGGGAGGCTCAACCCAAGGCAAGAAGATACTGTCGGAAGAGACTATCAAGTTGATTTTCCAGGAACAGTCTAATGGAAAGGACTTGGTCCTTGGACTACCGTTCAGACTTGGCATTGGATATGGACTGACGCCATCTGGTGCACTGCCTTGGATTCCAGAGGGAAATATCTGCTTCTGGGGCGGTTGGGGAGGTTCGACTATTATTATGGATCTGGATAAGCGTATGACGATTGCTTATGCTATGAACAAGATGGGTGATGGGCTTGTTAGTAGTGATCGGGCTGAGGCTTATGGAAGGGCTATCTATCAAGCATTTGAGAAATAAGAGATATAGCTTCTTATATGACGACACATATTCTATAACACCCGCGGTCATGTTACCGAAATATCAATGACGCCCGCGCGAGCTTAACAAGAGATAGTCCGGTCTGACCAAGGGTTGTTAGCTGAGAAAGCTATTAGGCATACAAGAAAAACACTGCATGTTAGTAAGAGAGGCTTCGTCTTATAGAGTACAGCTGAATGATTCTCGCGATGCATGGTTGCCTCATAACAAGCAATTTGATAGAACTTCCGAATTGTCTCTAGCGTCGTTGGCTGTTTGTCGGATGAGGGACTTTTGATCTGCAGGGCAACGGACCAACAGCGGGACCTTTGGAGTATCTATCACGTCCCTAGAATGCTGGTAGAGTGCGAAGACGGCAAAGTTTACGTCAAGAGAGTGTGTAATATGTAGGCGAGAGTATTTCAGAGTGAAGAAGACATTAATTTCGGTTATCCGAGACGTCGTATGCCACCCAAACACCTAGTGCACCGCTTACCTGCGGACTGATGAAGACGCTGCGCCGTACTCCACCGCTGCTGCCTTGCGGAGACTTCCAGGCAAGGTCGTTCTGTTGGTTCGTATATAGGTGTCTGCTACCCACGCACTGTATGACCCGTCTGCCTACTTCTACCATTACTACATATTTACCTGCATCCTTGCAGTTTGTTCCAATCTTCAACCACGTCCAACAGCTCCCTGGCAACATGATAGAAAATTTGCAAGAGGATGTTCGTCTATCATCCAGAATTTCCATTACAATCAGAATTCATTGACCGACTCTAGGCCCAAGTCCTCACAGATCGAAAACCTATGAGCGATAACATGTCACTGCGCGATATACGAAACTCGATGAAGAGAGATCCACGAGGACATGGCATAAGTGCATTGGGCTTTGATGGTGTCCTTCGTACGTTTGACGCTGAAAGGAATGTTCTTGACGCAGTTGGCCTCAATTCAGCGCAGATCAGAGAATACTACGATGGTTTGCCAATACCCGAGAGATTCCTCACTGCCGATGGCCGGAGTGTATCTCGCCAGGATATGTTTAACCCCAACGCGGAGGATATTCCTAAGAGACCTGCAGGGGAGGACAGAGCTAGAACTCGGGCATATAATGAGGCATTGAAAAGGCGCGGAGTCTCATGCTGTGTTGTGGACAAGTCAGCTGATAATGGCGAATCATCGAGCTGATTGATTCTTCATGAATTTTGAACCCTTGGTGATCATGTAACTGTCATTGCGTACCCAATCATCCCAATTATGATATGTCCTTGTTCTTATGTGATAACTAGAGAGGTCAGAGCTTTTACCTCGCCTCTAAGTTTGCACTAATTGGTCTTCTCATTTAAATGTCCAATTGGCTGTCATCGAAGTGCAGCTACAGTTTGCCGACCCACCGTACCCCCGCATGAGCTGAAAGCGTGAGGAGCCGTGAATGAAGTCTCCTCTGCGCTATGGAAGTATTCACTGTTCATCACAACCTTCATATTCTCCCAGAGTATAAACACGACATTCCATCTTACCAATTGACCATTTCACACTTTTCAATCTTTCTTCTCTTCTAATACTGCAAACGTCTGGTTGACAATGAGTCTCAAGTTCTACTATCAAACATACTCAACGGCTGATATAACCGTCGCGGTCCTAGCTGAGCTGGAACATGGAATTTCTGAGCCTATCGCGGAGAGAATCGAGGTTGACCTCCAAAAGGGAGAAAGCCGCACCCCTGAGTATCTCGAGAATGTAAACCCTAATGGACTTGTTCCGGCTATAGTCCACGATGGCGTAAGCATTTGGGAGGCTTCTGCTATCACTATGTACCTCGGGGAAACCTTTGGAGTGGAGCGTCCTCCTAATAACAAAGAAGCGCCTGTGCTCTATCCCCCTCCTGGCACCTCCCGTGGAAAGGCTATGACGTGGATTGTCTGGTCAAGCACTGAACTTGGGAAGAAAGGCGTTGCGCTTGCAGAAAGTCAGGCTTCCAAGTCAAAGGTATGCATTTAATTTTCTCACCAGCCTTTCCACAAGCACTCGAGAAGAAATTGCTAACTTTTGCCTTCCTGAAGGCCCAGTTAGATAAGGCAGTAGGCGAGCTTAATGAGAAAGTTCGCATTCTGGACAATTCTCTATATGACCAGGATTATATCCTTGGGGACTGGTACTCGATTGTTGACACGCACCTCTGGGCTACTGTCAGGTGGCTGACTTATATGGGATTGGACCTGGCTGCATTCCCTGCCCTGACGGCCTGGAAAAAGAAAATTGAACAGAGACCGGCTATTCAGCGGCTGCAACAGCAGTGACTTCTCAGTTGGTAAACTCGCTACTCAGACCTCCGAAAAATGGAGCCCATGTTCAATATACTCCAGATTACAGAACTCCGTGGATGAAATTCCATTGTCTGGTCACTTCCAACCTGCGTCTTTTGTGGTGCTTTAATCTCAGAGAGAATTATGGCCAATAGGAACACCTCTGACACTGTATTGGGCTCTGACATTACGTGGAGAAATATATTCAGTGGGCTGGTATCGTGATCTCTCAACCAAATAAAATAAGGTATACCCAAGACCCAGCAGGTCCTCGTTCAGGTAATCAGGGAAGGCGCCTTGACGGACATAGGTAAAGAAAACAATATTGCTAATAGCCATGCACAAAACAGATCTCTCTCACCTGCATAGCGCGACCCCACCGTCTTCAAGGCTTAGTCGTTCTCTGACAAGTGAAGTGTTCTGTTTCTACCAGGATAGTCGATTCCACAAATAAGAACCCACGGCTTCGTTAATTGGATTGTTCTGACTTTCTCATGACTATACGGACGACACCAGTGTTCTGATTACCAACTCCGGTAAATGGGACTCTTTCTCCAAGACAGTTATGCCTTATGATTTGATAATACTGACGACAAAGAGCCCCCGTTTAAATACAAGATAGGAACTACAATGCTGTAAGTTCTTACTTCATCTAACAGAATAGGATAAAGACACTGTTTGAAGAAGTTTTAGGACTGTAACCAGAAGACCAAGACTTAAAGTTATCAGCCCGATATTCCAGAAGATAGCCGAAAGAGCCGTAAAGCGACTAAACTATGTCGACGTTATACTACACAGTACTGCTAGACATTCTATGTATAACTTACCAGTCCTTTCCACCAGGACTGTTCAGCTCAGCACGCTTCCAATCCTTTCCACCAGGGCTGTCCACCTCAGCACGTTTCCAATCCTTTCCACCAGGACTTTCCACCTCAGCACGCTTCCAATCCTTTCCACCAGGGCTTTCCACCTCAGCACGCTTCCAATCCTTTCCACCAGGGCTTTCCACCTCAGCACGCTGTACATTGTCGTATCAGAATGTGCCGAGCACCTTGAATTCCGAAGCTAGGGCACTTACAGGAACTGTATGTTCTCGAGCCGAAAGATGTCCGTTTACTGGAGGTGCTGCAACAGCGGCTTGGACTGCAGCAATGCCAGCGAGAATGATAAGACTGGATCTCATGGTCTGTGCTTTTGAGAAGATATGATTTATATGAAAGGTAATAGTTGCCCAAGTCCGAAGATGAGTCGAGGGCGGCGCCCAATTTATAATTTTAGCTATCGTGTCTATACTGGCGACCGCTGCGGACACTGAATTGCCGTTCAGGAACTTCAGGTGCTTAAGTAAGTCATTACTAACGTTAGCTGCGTCGTATTGCGTCAAAATGTCATATTTTGATCCGCTCATTGCTTGGATCGGCCGACGTGTTGATACGAGCTACGGGGATCGGCCGACTTATGCAGCTGCTTCTTGTGGCAATGCCTGTGCTCATTGGTAGAGCAGGACCTTTTGTAAAGGAGAAGATGTATGGAAGACATGGGAACTCTATTAAAATATTTGTGAGAAACCTTGAGTGGTGGAAAGAGATGTTCCGATAACAATCCTGTAACTTCTGATATCCCAGGTTACAACGAGATAACCGTATGCCTTCCGAGCACATGCCCACCCGCACCACATATGGCTTACACAGTTCTCTTCCTACAGTCAGGGCTCTTTCTCATACGAAAGTTGCTTGATTTTCAAACCTCTATCACTGGTATCACGGTGCTAATACCCCTGCTGTCACCTATACGAGATGAGACGTCGAGGGATGACGATGACATCGGCGGGGACTGGCCTCTTATTGAAGCTCCAAATTTGGGCCACAGCGAGCAGGATCCAATGCAACGTTGCCGTAGAGGCCGCTGAAGTCATAGGCCTTCTTACATATGCTGGTCTGGACATGACGATTGCTTATGCTATGAATAAGATGGGTGGTGGATATGCTAGTAGTGATCGGGCTGAGGCTTATGGAAAGGCTATTTATTAAGCTTTTAAGAAGTAGTAGACCTCACGAATTGCATTAAAATATCTATAGCATTATGCCCACATTTGGACAAAACTTTACCGGATAGGAGGAAAGGCCTATATTAGGTACTAATCAAGGCTAGGTAACTGAGGTAACACGGACACAGCAGAAGCAAAATCAAGATAAAATGACATATCACCAATGTTTGTTTATTCCAGACCATTATATCTACGTTTGAGTATCTATTAAACAGAAAGCTCCGAGACAGCCACTCCAGTTGAAGTAAAACTTCTAAACATGTACCTGTCAGGAATCGCGATGTCAGACAGGATTCAAGACAGGCAGTTGAGAATAGAAACATATGGGGAACCAGGAACTCAGTTATAGTCGCAAGATAGACGCTTATACCAACTATATTGAACGCCCCGTCAGTAAACTCTGAGAAGCGAATAGAGATGACGTTATAGCAGGGAAATGAAAGGGATGGAAGTCGTCACTTACAAATCTCTTGCAAGACCATTTGGGACCTCGTCCCCGTCAGTGCAATCAACGAAAGACGTTTGAGAGGCTTCGGGAGCAGCCGTGCACTTGGCAGTGAGCCCATCGTCACATATCACGCTACCAACTGTCGCGGTGTTCGGCCCCTGGTAGGAACAAGACGAATGGCCGAGAAGCCTAAAAGTAGCCAAGGATGTTGGATACTGCGCTGGTGAAGCTCGGCCAATGGCGGTACTGTAGGCTATTGGGTTATCCTTGATAGCACAGACATCACTGTCTGACTGGTCGCCCTTGTCAAATGGCCTGCAGTCCCACCACCAGGTATCCGTCACGCCTCCGTGCCCTGCGACCTCGATCTCTCTGGTGTAGATGACCAGGACGTAAGGCGATGGGGAAGAGGATGGGGATGAAGCAGTAGGGCCCGTGGGGAGCTGGGAGACGGAAATTGTCGTCTTGGGTAGAGGCGACGTGTAGGCGCATCTGTTGGCGGGCGTGACATTGCTGTCAGTGGAAAGTGCAAAGGTTGAGCCGGAGCAGACGCAGTAGCCCCTGGCTATACCCCCATCAGGATCTGCGTTGTGCGTGCTGCAAGGGACATATGATGGGGCGTCGGTTGTTGTGTAATGAGGCGGCCATGACGTGATGGCTCCAGTACTGACGCCCGATGCAGTAAGAGGATCAAGGCTTTGAGGCACGCCGTTGGTCGTCGCGAGGTTGGTTGCACCGTCCCCGCATGGGCTACTGTCGTCTGCACAGGGGTCGCCATCGGCGTCTTGCAAGATATCATCATCGTAACCCCCACAACCTAGCCATTGATAGATGTTTGGATCGTGGAAGCCTCCAGACGAGCCTTGTCGATTAATAAGGTCTCTGGCATGTGTCCTCTTCTCAGGTTGGATCATGCCTTGCGTCCGATTCTCGTAGCGCTTTGAAAGCCTGTCACCATCACTGTCATCGTCATCAGTATCCGCTGGAGGATCAGTGCACCTTTGAAAGGACGCAATGTCATCCCTCCTTCCGTAACTTGTAAATCTTGGATCCAGGCCCCATGAGTGAGATGTTTTGTCCCACTTTTGTTGTCCCGGCGAAGGATACCGGCAGTAAGTTGGGGGCAGAACTGCGTACACCGCGTAGTCATCGTCTGAGGGGTTAGTTATCACCACATCACCGTTTGGGTCGTTGTATTCTATGAGCTCGGGCTTCTTGCGGTCAGTACCAGGCACGTCAAACCAAGGATCCCATGTCCGAACTCCTCCGACTTTGTAATCATTGACCAAAGTGAACTCCACACCGTATGGCGTGGCGCAAAAGTTCTGACTCGCCAAGTCCTCGGGCAGGTAGCTGGTAAAGCCAGGATCAAACTCAACACAGTAGACGAACCCATGTGCGTCAACCTTTGGGTCCTTCCCTGTAAGCTCCTTCTGAAACTCGTTGTATCTTTTTGCCAATGTCCTGACCCATCTACTCAAAGAGGCGCCCTGTAGTTGATTTTCCAACCCATCCTCCCAACCCCCACCAGGAATTAGTCGAAGTACGGAGTTACCACTTGCTTTCCGGTCGGGATTCCCGGACCCAAATGGATACTCCTCGACTTGGCACTTGTCAAGTTTCCAACCACCTTGACGTCTTGAAGTGGCTTTCCAACGACCTTTATACCTGATGGGAAAGTCCTTCGTTAACGCAAGTCCAGTCTAACTGAGTACCGTATGTAAACGGTTGCCTAGTCTCTTTACTTACCAGGGAGATGTATCGTGCAACGTGCTCCCCGTCTGATGGGTTAAAATGGATGTTGCACCCCGAACATTGATGGCTGACTTTGCGTTTCCACAGACATTGGGATAGAGCTTGTCCGGGCACGTGTAGGTGGCATAACACTTACCTGCCGGCGGACTCCTCGGATCCTCATTCTTAGCGGGACAGTAGTCCCCTGCCCGCTTACCTAGGCTGAAGCCGAAAGAACCTGAACTGCGGTTGATGAGAGAAGAGAATAATCCTAGAGACTCCTGGCGCTTAGCCTTGGAGGATGCCGGGCAGCAAGATCTCTCCCCTTGCAAGTAGTCCCTCACAGCGTCTAGCTTGCTGTCGATGTGACTCTGACACTGGCTGACCTTGGAGTCAAGTTGATCGCTAGGAATATCACAGCTGATAGTATTAGAGCTGGCGTCATAAACTGGGTAGTTGCCGTTGTCACACATTCCAGATTTCATGTCAAACTCGCAGGGGTCATCTCCTGCATCAGATGACGGACTGCCGGAGGGTCTCGGACGAGGTGGAGGGTCATCGTTGATAGGTGCTGGGCCTTCAGGCTTGGGACATTGGCCTGAAACCTTGATACCAAAGACCTTGATGCATGGTAAGTGAAAGGTGGGCAGTTCCGGAAACTTGGGCCACTTGAACTTGACCTTTGGAATCTCGGGGGTGTCCCAGACTATCACAGGCTCACAGCTCGGGCAAGGCAATATCACAGGAACGACAGTTGTAGATGAATCTTTCCCAGTTGTCGTAATCCAGATGTTGGTACTGACCGGGAAGTCCGTGAAGTCTTCGAGAGACACCCCGGGAGGGACTGTGGTCATAGTCGACGTTACATCATCATCTGTTGACGCTGGCAGAGTTGTGATAGTAAGTGTCATGCCGTTGGTAGTGATGGTCTCAACTCCGGCAGTAGGCGGAAGTGTGCCTCCCTGACCAGGTGGGACTGAGACACTTGCTCCTGCGGGACACCAAGCCGCTGCTGTAGGACATGTTGGAGCAGAGGCATCTTTGTCAACGCCCGAGGCGGGTGACGGGGCGAGCTTGGCCGGCCCTTGTGGAGACTCATCATTTCCGTTGTACGCAGAAATACACCACTCATAGTTCCATGTACCCGGAAAGAGTAGAAAGTCATCCAGGCAAGTTGAACCGGTGACGTTGGAGACTATCTCGAACTTGCTACCTTTCTGGTTGACGTTTCGATTCCAGACATGATAGCTACCGGCGGAGTCAGATCCGGTCCATGTAATGCTGTAGGGATGTCAGCTCTCTTTTCAATATGTAGGGAGAAGAGTAACGGGCCGGTTCTCTTACTGGACACTGGTACTGTCTATAGACAAAATCTTGAGATCTGATGGAACTGGCGGTGTTCCGGCGCCTGGCACAGCGTTGTTGGCAAAGAAAGGTAGCCCTTGGCCGTTTTCGTTCCAAGTAACGGGAGCAATCAGATAGTTGCGCCCAGGAGTGAGTCCCTTGATAACTGCGGGTGAGCTAGTGAATGCCGCGCCGGTAATGATTTCGCAGTCGTCGGGGTTCCAGTCCCAGTACAAGATGTTGTACTCAACGATCGAGTCTAGTTTCGAAGAAGAATTTGCTGTGATTAGCGGTGATGGCAATGGGGCGAGAAATTTTGAACAGAAACAGACGTACCGGTGTTCGGTCCAGTTGGAGGGTCCCACGTTACAGTGAATCCATCAGCAGCAGGCTCTACTTTTACGTTCTGTGGGGGATCGGAAAGCTTGGGAGTAGCTTTCGCCGACAGCTTCGACGTATATGGGCCTACGGAATAATCTCCATAGCGAGCCCGCACAGAGACAGTGTATGTCCATCCTTCGAGAGGCCACTGTGAATCCCACCTGTTAGATGATGTTGTTGTCGGAGAATATGTGTTGGCGCCACCATTGATGGAGACTGTGATATCGTAACTATAAGCACCGTAGACTGTGGTCGTTTACTAGTCAGTTTGGATGCATAGTTTATATGTTG